>WOXC01000029.1:0-485000 GCA_011680675.1 Gymnobelideus leadbeateri | reverse complement strand
ATACATTGTCAGCCAAAGCCCACCGAAGACACTGGTGCTGCTGCCCATCATGTGGGGCCCAGAGGGATGGGAGGGGCCATCAGGTGCAGCCCCCTCACTTTATACCTGAGGAAAATGAGGCCCAGACAGGTCTCACAGCTGATCAAAGTGAAGGGGCCAGGATTGGAACCCAGATCTCTGACTCTAAATCCAGATTCCTGGGTGCTGTGCTGTCTCTGGGCACAAGCTCAGAGTGGTGAGAAAGCTGGCAGAAGGGCACTCTCCTCAAATCTCATGCACAGTTAATCTGAAATTCTGTGTGTCCTGGCGTGTGATTTAATGCCATTTATCCAGCTAGAAGAGTTTCCTGAAAGGGATTCAGGCAATAGCCTTCCCTCCTTCTCTCTCGCATCTCTCCCTCCTCCCTCCCTCCTTCTCTCTCTGTCTCTCTCTGTCTCTCTCCCCCCTCTCTCTCCTCTCCCTCCCTCTCTCCTCTCCCTTCTCTCTCTCTTTCTCTCTCTCTCTCTCTCTCTCTCTCTCTCTCTCTCTCTCTCTCTCCCTCCCTCCCTCCCTCCCTCTCTCCCTCTCTCCCTCTCTCTCTGTCTCTCCCCCTCTAATTATAATTTTTCTCCCATAAAAACATAACAAAGACCCAAACCATTTCTTGGTCCACCAGCTGTCTGTTTGTTGAACGGCCTCGTACCTGGCCTCTCCTGCCTCCTCCCTGCTCGCTGTGCCCCCCGCCTCGCTCGCCCAGTGGCTGCTGCCCAGAGGCCTTCTTTGGGCCCAGGGCAGGCCTGGCCTTCTGCCATTTCGTGGCCACAGAATCAGCTTTTGTGGTCTGGGGGCAGCTTTGAGGCCTAAGCCAGCCTAGGCCTTCAGAACATCCCAGGAGTCCAGCTTGCCCTCTTCTCAATTCTGTCTCCACTAGCTCATCCCAACTGCCCAAACCAGCTAGTCTAGGAGGCCCTCGGGACCCCAGAGCCCCAGTGAAAGATGCCTCCCCCCCCATCCCTTTAGCAGCATCAGGTTCACAGTGTCCTTTGCTTGGCCTTTCGGGGTAGGTCTTCCGAGTAGGATTAGCCCATTTTACAGATTGGCAAACCGAGGTAAAGTGACCTGTCCCTAATCTGGCCCCCCACAGTGACAGTGATACCTTCTTCACATGACCAGATCCTGCCCACAGGGGCTTGCCTAACTGCTCCCCAGAAATTATTGTCCCTCTTACATAAATAATGGAGCCTTTGGTTGCCTGACTTGGGAATCCTTGGCAGCTACAGCTCAAGGGGGAAACTGAGGCGCAAAGAGGCGGGTTCAGGGGTGGTTTGGATCTCTCATGCCCAGGCCAGAATAGCTCCTTGGGCTCTCCAGGCTCTCAGAGCTGGGAAGGCCTTCCAGGAGCCCCATCCCTCCACCCCTGAGTCAGAATGCCAGCGGCAGCCTCTCTGACAGCCTTGGCAGGGGGGTTTGGTGTGGACACTGGGGCAGCCCCACCGGGCAGAAAGGCTTTCTTGCCATTGGCCCAAAGTTGCCTCTTGTTTGCCCTCTGGAGTCGAGCAGAAGATGACTCCCTTTTCCACTTGAAGGGGCTGGCATGCTCTCCACCCCACTCTCCAGTCCAGCCTTAACTGGCCCAGATCCTTTGATTTTCCCTTGTATAGGATGCATGCCAGGCCCTTCACTGTGCTGATTGCCTTCCTCTGGACAAACTCCAGATGATCAATGTCCTGCCTAAAATGTGGTCCTCCGAGCTGGACCCAGTCCTTCCAATGTGACATGACCCAGACAGAGCCTGGGGGTAGGGAGGAGGAGCTGGGATGCCAGCCCCTCTCTCCTGACATCCAGAGCCCACCCAACGCTGCCATTGTTAATCTTGACATAGGAGAGCTGCTGACCCCAGGCTCCTCAGAGCTCAGAGTGACCACAGCTGCCAGGACCTCCCTGCCTGACTGTGCCCTGGAGAGCTTGGAGACCAGGGAACAGTGGGGTGTTGCTCTTGGTCCTGTCCCCTTGCACAGCAGATAAGCATGGCCCAGGGCCCCTGCAAGGCTGTGAGGGGCCCAGTCAGCCAGTGGCTCCCCCTCCTTCGTGCCCCTCCCTCAGCAGCGTGGGTCCGAGCCTCCTCCCTTCGGGCCCTCCATGCTCCTGCTCCCTTCCCTTGAACGGGCTCTTCCTCCTTGGCTGTTCAAAGCATCTCTTGGTCCGCCCCTCCTCTGTACAGATTCTGCATGCAAAGACCCTAAGTCTCTTTCCCAGAAGCCTCCATGGATTTCACTAGGCGTATTCAGGCATAGAGGGCTGCCCAGCTGGCTCCTTTCTCTCCAGCTTGGAGGGGTGCCCTGGCAGGAGGTAAATGTGATCGGGTGGTCCCCTATCTCCACCCCCAGCTCCACACATGCCCACTCTGTATCAGCCAGAGAAGAAACGAGTGCTGGGAGGTCCAGACTTGCCCAAAGCCCTCAATTTATAAGGAGGAAGCAAGTCCAGAGGTGGAGGGATGCTGGCCTAGGATTACGCTGTGACTTAAGCAGGATTCTAGCACTAGAGACAAACCGATCCTGGGGATGTGCCGGGAGAGCAAGACCCCAGGAGCCAAGATCATGGCATGCGGCGCTGCTACAGGGGCATGATGGGCACAGGGCATGGGCAGCGGCGACCCAGGGCCCAGCAGGCAGGGAGAGTGGAGCAGCATTGGCACCCTGTGGAAGAGCCCTGACTGCCCCACCCTGCTCCTGAGCAAGAGGAGGGCCTACATGAACCTAGGTTTCCTGATTTCCTACCACAACAGGCAAAGGGACATGTCTGGCAGGTTTTGAGCCTTCTGGGAAGAGACGAGTGCAACATGAAAGGGGAGGGGAGGGAGGTTAGCAGAGAAGAGGAGCTGAGCAGTCCAGGATCCTTTGCTTCTGGCCCCCTGGGGCACTTGGATCTGAAGCTAGACCCCAAGGGGACCCTCCCATTAGTGCCTGATGGAGGAGGCCAGGTCTGGGCTAGCCTGAAAGGAGGCTGCTTTTGGCTCTGGGGGGAGGCCCTGTATCTGGAAGCACTCAGATCAAAAAACCCCAATCCCCAAGACCCTTCAGGCTCAGAATGAGTTTGCTTGGAATTCACAAGAGGAAGATGAACGTTTAGTTGGCAGTGCTTTGGGGGGGAGGTTGTGTGTGTGTGTGTTCATGTTTACATGTGTGTACACACGTCTTAATACCATCAGCTTTCTATATTTATGTCTTCCTATGGGGGACAAGTTTGTGGACTTTTCTAGAGACGTGTGTGTTGGTGTGGCAACATCAATTATTTTCCCAGGCAAATAGCAAAGTCACTGCAATGTCTCTGCCCTCCCCCTCATGCCAGCCTGTGGCTCACTCACTGTCCCCATCCGAGCTTTTATGTTGGCTCTCCTGCCCCAGGTTGGAAGGCAGGCCACCCCTCCCCTCCCTTACAAGTGGGACCTGGGGCCTGGTAGGGTCACCTCCCACTACCCTCACTGCTTGGCTAGTCTCCAGGAGGCATTTCCAGGCTGTCTTTCTCCCCTGCAAGCCCCGCATCCCCGGGAGTGGGGCTGCAGCTCCAGCCAATTTTTATTTTAAGCTGTGTTTGGAAGCACCAAACCAGTCACCCAAGGAGAAAGAACAGAATGACAGGTGATGTGGCAGCCTCGCTGAGGCTCACCGGGCCGGCGGGAGCCAGAGCTGTTATTTCCAGATTCTAGAAAATAGAGCAGCTGCTGGCCTGGCTCCATGTTGGGGGGAATGAGGACACTGCCCCCCCCCCCCAGCCAGCACTCCCTGCCCTCCTTGCCATGCTCCTCTCCTCCCTTTTCCATCAAGGAGCACCCAGCATCCCCTCCAAAACTCCCGCCAGCTGCCGTCCCAGTAACTCAATCATGCATCGATCTGAGGGAGAGAGGGCTCTGGGCTGATTTATGGGATGGAGGCCGGCGGCTTCCGCCCCCTTCCCCCCCCCCCAGTCTCCATAGAAGCAGATGCACCTCCTCTCTCTCCTCTCTCTCCCCCAGACGTGCACACACATGCTGAGCTCAGTCCCAGGTCACTACATTTCACCTCTGTGGAAATAAGCAGGACCAGCCTGCCTCTCCTCCACCTCAGTGTGGTGAGGCTGCCGAGGGCAACCTTGGTGCCAGGTGCCCAGCATCTGGGCTGATGAGCTCTGGCTTCCTCAAACGACCCCCCTCCTCAAAAAAGAGCCCCCTCCCGCTGGCCTGGGAGGCATCTGCAGGCTCCGTGGGTGTGATAGCCGCCCACCTCTTTAGGATTCCAGCTGGGCAACTTTCTCCATAACCACAGCTGGGGGGGGGGGGGGGTCTGGCCATTCATCCTCCTAGTCTCCCAGCCGCCTTCTCCTGAGCATCCCCCTCCCTGCCTCAGGACCCCTGTGGGGAACTAGAGGTGCTTGTCCCAGAAGCCTCTTCTCCTGCCCCCCTGACCCCCCCCTTAGTTGGACGGCGCTGCCCTCTTCTGAGAAGACCGGATTTGTTTTCTGCTGTGTGGCCCCTGTTTTGTCCTCTGTTCTCTGTCTGGGGATAATACCTACTTGTGATTTTGAGGCTCCAATGAAACAGATGGGCAGAAAACACTGTCCAAATAAGTGTTAGCATGACTACAGCCGGGCACCCTTCCCCTGCCATTCCCGCCTCCCGGGCCTTGAGGACTGGCTCACCTCTGCCTTTATATCCAGGGCTGGGCATCCACTTAGTAAAAGCTCTTTTGTTAGTTCCTTACCTAGGGTGAGAGCTAGGAGGGACCCCAGAGGTCATCTAGCTTACCCTCACCCCCCCCCTTTTTTTTTTACAAATGAGGAAACTGAGGCCTGAAAGGGCAAGTACCTTACCCAAAACCTCTTAACATGTGAACAGCCAGTATAGACAGAGTCAGACTTTAGACCTTTGGCCCCAGTGTTGATGCCCTTCTTCTATCTTCCTCTAATATCTCCCTCCCCAGCCTAACCTACCTGCAAACCCACCAGGATCAACACTCCTGGGGAAGGGGCGGGGTTAGGGACCAGGAGACAAATGTGAGGCTCCCCTTTTTTCCTTTCCTTTTAATCCTTTTTATAAATAATCCCCTGCTTTCCAGCTGTGATTCATCCCACTGGTCGGAAATAGGCATTCACAGATCTGAGAGCCACTGGTCCAGCGGCCAGGCTCTGGGGCTCTCTCTCTCTCTCTCTCTCTCTCTCTCTCTCTCTCTCTCTCTCTCTCTCTCTCTCTCTATCTCTCTCCCTCCCTCCCCTCTCTCTTTTTCTCCCCTCTCCTCTCCCTCTCCTTCTCTCTGTCCCTCTCTGCCACCCTCTCTTCTTTCCCTCTCCCCCCCTCTTTTTCTCTTCCTCTTCTCTCTCTCTCCTGCTCTTTCTCCCTCTCTCCCTCCCCCTCTTTCTTTCTCTCTTCCTCCCCTCTCCTCTCCCCTTTTCTCTGTCTCTCCCTCTCTCTCCTCTCTGTCTCTTCCTCCCCTCTCCTTCCTCCCTCTCTCTCCCTCTCCCTCCCCCCCCCCCCTTTTCTCTCTCTCTTCCTCCCCTCTCCTTCTCTCCCTCTCTTACATTTCCCCGACTGGCCTCAGCGGAATCCTAGCTGTCTTTGCTCCCTAGGAGGGAAACGACATTCTCACTGCTGCTCTCATGTCAGCGGAGCCCCCAGCCTGGGCAGAATCCCATTTCCTTCTCCCTTCCACTCTGACTGAGCTGTCTCAGAGCGGGTGGTGGTGAGTGTGTGAATGCGTGTGTCTAGGGCTGTGTTGCATCTGAGGGGGCCCAGGGTCTCAGCCTAAGACGCGTTGCTTCCATTTAGTCCGGTACAAGGAAACCGAGGGTCTGCCTGTGCTTGGGGATCCCGGCCCCAGTCTCCACAGCTAGCCCTTCCAGAGAGTCAGACAGGAGAAGGTGCTCTCCGCCTGCCCGCCGGCAGCACGGCCGTGGCCTCAGGGCAGGGACCGGGCCTCCATAGCCTGCCCGACTGGGAAATGCACCACTTCCTCCCCACCTACCCCCTAGTCCCCAGTTCCCCGGCCGCCCCAGGGCCCCCTGGAGGGCGCTGAGACCAGGAGTTAGTGCAGGGAACAACTTAGCAGCCTTAAGGCTTAAGTCCTGACCGCTCTCAACCCCTTCTGCCCCTTGGCCCCCAACCTGACGTGGGCTCCGTATCTGCCACGCCTGGGACACCCCTTTGGGGCTCAGGGCTCCTCTCCACTCTCATCCCAGCACCCTGAAACAGCTGTCGGTGCCAGGACAGAATCCCCTTCCCCCGCCAGGTGCCTTGTCCCCCTCCCCCGCCCCAAATGTCGCAATAATCCGTCCCAGCTCCGCCGCCAAGGCTGGCCCCTGGCAGCCCTGTTGGCTCTCCCAGATCCTGCGTGGTTCCCTGTTCTTTCTGGGGTAACATGTTGGAACTGGGGTACCCTCTGTACCCCAAACCCACCTTCTGCGCTCAGTTTGCCGTCAGCCTCCCACCATACACACACATCCACCGCACAAAGTCAGCCGAGTGAAGGCGAGAGGTAACTCTTACGCCCACCCACCCTTCACGACCGCCAGGACCCCAGCCTTTCCTCGGCTTCTGTGTGGGGGCTCGGACCTCAGGTGTTTACGGCGCCTCGGCCGGCCCACAGCCCTAGTCCCTGGCTGCCAGCCGGGATCTCAGCTTGGAGGGGAGCTTGTACCCGCTCCCTGCGCGCGCGCGCGCGCGCACACACACACACACACACACACACTCACATTCACACACACACACACACACACATACACACACACAAACACAGTGGAAAACCAGACCCAGGCGCCCCGAGCCCGGCCCGGCCCGGCCCCTGCGGCGCCTCCGGCCGGGCTAGCTTACCTGCAGGTTCCCGGGCTCCGCAGGCGGGTGGCCAGGCAGGCGGTCTGCAGGCGTCAGCCCTCCTCGGGAAAGTTTGTCATCCTAGGCATCCGGGCTGCGCTCGGCGGTTACTCCAGGTAAGCAAGCCCAAGCTGGGCGGGGGACGAAGGGGTGGGAGTGCTGGGGAGCCAGGCAGACCGGGAAGGGCTGGGCGAGCGGCGGCCCCCCCTCTGCTGGAGGATGCCGGGCGAAGGACTCTGAGGAGGCTGGCAGGGCCGGGGGGCGCTGGGGACCAGCCCTTGGCAGCAGCAGCACATCACCCGCTGCCGGTGCACATAGCGACTGGCTCCGAACCGAACCGGTGAGATGCAGGGATGGACGGATGGATGGGAGTATGGGTGCGCGCCTCTGTGGGTCTGTGTGTGCGCGAGAAAGCCAGCAAGGAGGGAGAGGGGGAAGGAGAGGGAGGGAGGGAGGGAGGGAAAAAACCAACCCTCCCCTGCCTTGCCTTTCCTCCACCACCACCCCCTCCTCTTCCTCCCCCTTCCCTCCCTCCCTCCCTCCCTCCAGCCCAAGGAGCAGGCGCTGAGCCAGGCTGGGGAGGGAGGCTGCGCTAGCGCGCACAGGCCAGTGGGGATCAGTAGTGGGGCGGCCTTGGCCTTGGCCAGTCTACTCCGGGACTGTGGCGGCTCTAAGGCAGCATCGCAGCGTCTTGATGGGGAGAAAAGGAGGCGGTGAGAGAGGCAGCAGGAGGGAATGTGGGCACACGGGGCTGAGAGGACTCCCCCAAACGGTGGCGTGTGGAGACCCCGAGAAGCAGCCACGTCCCTGCTGGAAAGACGAGCGGGGAGGTGCCCACGCCCACGCTCGGGTCTGCTCCTCCCAGCTAAGATGGCAGATTGGACCATGGGGAAGGAGGGAGGATCAGGGTCCTGAGCCCAAGGGGCAGAGGGAAGGACCCGGCTGGACCCTGCTGCTACACACTGGCCCAAGGAGACCAAAGGGAGGGAGGCCAGGGCTCCCCAGAAAACCAGGGAGCCTGTGGTGGAAATAGAGAGAGAGTGCTGGGCCCTGCTCCCCCCCACCCCCCATACACCCCGGCTTTGTTACCTTAGCCAAGTCACTATGGTCCTCTAGATCTCACCTTTCTCCCCAAAAGAAGAAGGAGAGCATAGGATTTAGATGTGGCAGGGACTCTAGAGACTGGAATCCAGCCCAGACATTTTACAGATGGGGAAACTGAGGCCCAGAGAGAAGAAAGGGCTTGCCTGAGAGGAGCCAGGGATGGAGAAGAGAACCCTGAAGAGTGGGCTTGGAATCTGGTCTCTGCTCTTTCCATATGACGTCAGCCAACGCACGTTCCCCCTCGGGTCTCAGTTTCCCCTTCTATCCAAATGATCTCCAAGGCCCCCTGCAGTTCTAGACTTTATCTCTGGACCTGTGATCCCAGGAGACTTTCTTTGAAAAGTGCTTTGCAAACCCTAGCGTTTTGTATCAGTGTTAGATATTTTTTTTGTTGTTGTTGTTCAAATCCCCAGATTGAGGGCAGAGAGACACAGGAGTCCACCATGAGCCTCCCCAGTCCCCCAGCTTCCCTTGTAGAAAACCCCTCCCTCAAATCTCTTAGCTCCAGACTTAGTTTTCTCAGAGGGGCCTCCTGAGTGTGAATCATCCCGTTCTTCTCAAGGGGAAACTGAGGGAGAATAGCAGACAAGGCTTCATTTCCTCTCCTTCCATCTTTGCCCCCTGCCCCCAACTCTGCAGGAAGAAGCGAGGAGCTCAGATCTGGGCCCAGTTGCCTCCCTCCCACCATGATGCCCCCAGATTGTCACTGTCACTGAGCATGAAGGTGTTAAGCACCGACTGTGTACACCCCCATTTGGGGTCCACAGCACTGAACCTATGGGCAAAGTCACTAAAAGCCTCTTGGTGCCTCCGTTTCCTTGTGTGTCAGATGGGGGTCAGGGTGCTGGTCCTGCCAGCCTCACAGGGTTATTGTAAGGAAGTGACTCTTGTCCTCCCTGGGACTGTTGTTGAGTCATTTTTAGTCATGGCTGACCCTTCGTGACCCCTTTTGGGGTTTTCTTGGCAGAGATCCTGGAGTGTTTGCCATTTCCCTCTCCAGCTCGTTTTACAGATGAGGAAACAGAGGCTAAGGTGAAGTGACTTGGGCAGGGTCACACAGCCAGAATTATCTGAGGCCAGAATTGAGCCCGGCGCTCTATCTGAAGCTGCCCCTACTCCCTGGGATGGGGCAGGGATGATTGTTAATGTTCTTCTTTGGTGCTCATTGGCCTCCTGCTGCTCTTAGCCTTGGCTCTTGGTCATCCAGTGAAGAAGGGTGAATGAAGAAGGACAGTAAATATCTAACAGAGACCCGGACCACTCTTCATAGAAAGTCTCCTGGGATCACAGGTCCAGAGATAAAGTCTAGAACTGCAGGGGGCCCAAGGGGGAACGTGCGTTGGCTGACGTCATATGGAAAGAGCAGAGACCAGATTCCAAGCCCACTCTTCAGGGTTCTCTTCTCCATCCCTGGCTCCTCTCAGGCAAGCCCTTTCTTCTCTCTGGGCCTCAGTTTCCCCATCTGTAAAATGTCTGGGCTGGATTCCAGTCTCTAGAGTCCCTGCCACATCTAAATCCTATGCTCTCCTTCTTCTTTTGGGGAGAAAGGTGAGATCTAGAGGACCATAGTGACTTGGCTAAGGTAACAAAGCCGGGGTGTATGGGGGGTGGGGGGGAGCAGGGCCCAGCACTCTCTCTCTACTTCCACCACAGGCTCCCTGGTTTTCTGGGGAGCCCTGGCCTCCCTCTCTTTGGTCTCCTTGGGCCAGTGTGTAGCAGCAGGGTCCAGCCGGGTCCTTCCCTCTGCCCCTTGGGCTCAGGACCCTGATCCTCCCTCCTTCCCCATGGTCCAATCTGCCATCTTAGCTGGGGGGAGCAGACCCGAGCGTGGGCGTGGGCACCCTCCTGCCATTTATCTCGGTTCCACAAGTCAATTAGTCACCTACTATGTACAGTGCCCTGTGCTGGGCTCCGCTGATGGCAAAACAAAAGCTGTAACCGTCCCTGCCCTCAAAAAGCTTAGATTCTGCTTGGGGAAGAGGGGAGGGGAGAGCCACACTCACCCAACCACCTAGGAATCTGCCTGTCAGAGTAAATCTGGGTGAGCGGTGAGGACTGCTTGCATTCAGCAGTCCAGTGGAGAGCCTACTATGTGACAGAGGGCAGGGGACCCTGGGGCTTCCAGTCCAGGCCCAGCTGGGAGGAAGGCCAGAGCCTCTGGTTTGCCTTACAGAGCCCACAACGAAAGGTGTTCTGGACACCTCCTTGCTGGGTGTAAGGGCTCGCGGCTGGAGCTCAAGGAAGGCCCTCAGCCTGCTGGGAGGCTGGGAGCTCTGCAGGCTGGGCACCTGGGGCACGGCACAGTCTGGGAAATCAGAGCATCTTGCGGCATCCTCACTCCTCGCCCCAGTGCATGTGGGATCTGCCTGCATCTGTCCACCCACGGCCTCTCCTGCTGTGGTTTCTGCCTCCCTCCTCCCCCATCTCAGAGGCACAGGGGAGCTCTTCATTCCAGCAGTGGAGTCAGGCTCTTCCCGTGTGCTAGTCTCTCCTCACTGTGGTTCCTCTCTTTTTTCCTTGTCTTTTTCTCCCCTTCTCCGAGTCATCAGGAACCTCTGAAATCACATGGTCACACTCCATTTCCCAAGCAAGGAAGCCCCCCCCTAACAGCATCCTTGGCAGGTATTTATCAGGTCTGTACCAGAAGACTTCAGTCCTGGGGCACTCACTGCCGCACAAATCAGCCAGCTGTGTTTTTGGACAGCTTTCTTTCCCTAGGACTTGGGAGATCTGTTTCCTTGATCTGCTGGTGACCTGCCCTTTACCAATAATCTTCCTTAACTTCTCCCCAATTCCCTTTAGTCTGGCTTCCCTACAAGATGTCTTGTAGCCCACAATGGCGCCACAGATATGGCAGCATAATGCAATACAACTGCATTTATTAATCACCTGCTGTATGCTGAATACTCTGCTAAGCTGGGTGTATATACACCCACTATACAGAGTGTAGATGGACATGAGACTTAATCACGCCTTCCAAGAGCTTACCACCTATGGAGGGTGTGGAGACAGAGGCAGGAGGTGGGAATGAGCCCCAACAGCGAGAACCGTAACAGACACTACTACATGATTTGGGTAATGGAGAGCAGAAGAGGAAAGTGTAGAGTCTGAAACCTGACAGGCATCATATTGACCAGGGGAATCAGGGAAGGCTCCCTGGAGGAGGCAGCATTTCTGCCAGGGTTTTGTGAGTCAGTAGGAGTCTGGCATTTGAGGATGGGGTGGGAGGGCATTCGAGGCATTAGGAGAAGGGTGCCAAGGCAAGGAGGTTCATGGGTCAGCATTGTCTGCTCTGACTGGACTCTCCTGAAAGAGAATCATGGGAGACAAGCTGGAAAGTCAGGCCAGTGCTGTGTCATGAAGGGCCTTGAATGCCAGGCAGAGAGCTAGGTTATATATAGTATTACATGATGTGTATCTTGGAGCGTTACTGACAAAATGTGGAAGGTGTCGCAATCTCTTGGATGAATGGCCTTCTCACCACCTTGGCCTTCCACACATACCCCCTCCTCACCTCCTAACAAAGAGGAGGAAGCAGGAGGGAGGAGGAGAGGGGGCTGGGAGGACCACCCCCTCCCTGCATCCAGGGCTGGACCCAGGGGCCCTCAGTGAATGGTCAGGAGGATCGTCACCTTTGCAGCCATGAGAAAAGACCCTGGAGATTCGTGACTTTGACCTTGAACATGACGAGCCCCAGCTCTCCCGGCTCCCAGGGCTCCCAGGGCGGCTGTAACCAGCAGCCTGGAGGTGATATTGTCCTGGACATCGGCTGATATGGAGCAAAGAGCGGACAGACTTTCCTGCTCCCCTCAGCATCCCCTCCTGCTGTTCCTCTGGCAGCCCACTTGTTCCCCCCATCCTACAGCCCCCTCCACTCAGAGAGTCCCATCTCCTGGTCACTGTTCCCCCACCAGCCTCCACTCCCCCATTACAAAGGAGGAAAGCTTGGGAAATCCACCCCCTCATTCTAACACAGCTCCCCAGGGAAAGGCTCAAGTCAGGAAGCCAGGCCAGGGGAAGCCCTTCTTTATGTTGTCCCTCAGGCACCCAGGGATAGAGCCCGGGCTATCATTGATCCTTGAGAAAATGCCTGGAAACAGATAGTTAATAGAGCAGCAGATCTATTCCAATATAAGCAGTTTAGAGAACATCAGGAAACCTTCTTGGACTGATGCAGGGAAGGGAGCGATCTCTGCAAAACCTTAGCAACCCGGGGAACCATCCCCAGGGTGCAGCTGAAGTCCACCTGACTTTCTGACCAGTCTTGCCCTGGGGGAGGGTGGAGGAAATAAACCTCTCTCTCTTTCCTAGTGAAGTGGGCCCTGTGTTGCCCCCAAGATCTCGAGGCAGCTGCCCCCCAGCCCTAGTCTTGTCATCTCCAAGCTAAATGTCGTTAGCTTTTCAGCTGGGCCTTACCTGGTGTGACCTGGAGGCCCTTCGCCACCCGGGATGCCCTCCTGGGGTCACTCTCTGGCCCATTCACTCGCCTAGCACGCTGGAGGCCTTCCGCCCCCAGGTCAGCCAGTAGTCAGTGGGTGCTGCATCCAGGCTGTCCATCTGTCATCCTTCAGGCCTTGTGCCTCTTTGTGCCCATGACTTAGCCTTGGTCACATGCTCTACCTCCTGTACCCAGCCGGCATCTCTCTGCTGCCTTTTGGGTCCCCTGCAGTGTGACTTCCCTGGGGCTTTTGGCCTTCCATCATGCAGCGTTGGATCTTTACCAGAAGGACGCTGGTGTTCAGAAAATGGGGACCAGAAGCAACAAGTGGGCACGGATGGCATCCTCAGCAAGGGCCTTGTCAATGGCATCTCTTAAGAGCCTCCCCGGGTAACCCGAGAAGGTGCAAGATGCCCCCTGCCCACATTGGGAGGGGGTCCACAGAGCCGAGCCAGACCCTGCAGATGGACAGTGAGCCGGGCTGCACATTGAAAAGGCAGAATTGAAGCTAGATTTCACTTGGGGACTTGCAGATTGCTTTCTCATTTAAATAACAATAAAATATTTTAAATAATAGGAGGAGGCAACAAAAGGAAGGGCAGGGTCCAAGGCAGTGCATGATCAGACTGTCAGATGAACAGTCCGTGCAGTAATTATTGTAGGAGATCCAAGGTGCATGGCAGTGACTGAGGCCAGGGAGCTCAGAGGAGGCCGGAGGTCTGGGGGGCCATCCCGTCAGGCACCACCTTTTACTGGGGAGCCTTTCTCAGCCCCCCCAAATCTCTATGTTTGTCTAGGCGTGTGTGTGTGCTGACTTCTCCGCTTCACTTTCTGGTCATCCATTTCCTGGATAATCTCTTGAAGGCATTTCCTGTGCATTTAATATGTAATGTCTTCTAGCCTGCTTAGACCCACTCTTGTCTCTCCGTTGCCTTTTGGATCCCCCGTGGTTTAGAATCTCCAGAGCTTGTGGGGGGCCATGACTCACAGCCCTCTCGCATGGCAAGGCGACTATTGGTGTTAGCAAATGAGCTTCTGTCTCAGGGAGCAGCCTGGCACCACTGAAAATTCTGTGCTGCTCCCCAAATGCATCCCATGCCGCCCTTTCCCCTGGACCCGCTCATCCATCTGCAGAGCCCCGTCCAGAGGGATGGACAGCTTCAGCGCTGTGAATCTTGGTCATTTATCTTTGCTCCCAGAGGCAGCTACTGCATCTCTTTGGGAGAGTTGTGGATCTTGTGGAAGATGCCCTGTCATCTTCTGGAGCTTGGAGGCTTCCACACGGGGCCTGCTGAAAACAGGGGTCGCTGGAGGATTTCGCCATCTGTAGGGGTGTCGGACAAACTCGATGCTATTTCATTCTGTGCAGATTATGTTCTGTGACCAGGGTGAGCACTTCTGACACTGGGCACTTGTCTTTCCTTTTGTTGATAACAAAGAACTGTTGAACAAAAGTTATTGCCAGGGCTTGTATCTGTCACATCAAGTTCATGATCATTTATTAAATGGCTGCCATGTCCCAGGGACCCAGAGAAAGACAGAAACAGTCCCTGTCTTCAAGGAGCTCACAGTCTGTTGGAATCAAGGAATCTAGCTGGACATAGCACACACAAGACGGGCTCCTCGTCGAAGAAGATGTCTTGGGGGCCATTTTGTCTACGGAGTTAGCTGTAATCAGCAAATACTAAACACAGTTGAATCTTATATCCTCTGCATCATTCGGTCAGTTAGGTGGCTATGAAGACGTGATCTGCTGTTTAGAATAAATGGGGAAGCCTGCCTGTTTTCATCAAGGAAGCCCACATTTTATATGTAGGCCGTTCTCTTAAAGATTCCATAAAGACAAGAAAAGGCACTAGTGATCAGTCATCGATCAGTGCCCTGGGTCACTTTTTAGGAAACGTCCTAAAAAGTGGAACTTGTCCAAGTTCCCAGTCATGGAATATCAGAGCTGGGAGGTATGTCGTTGGCCAGCACAGCACCGTCCCTCCTGGAGAGCGCTCCTCTCCTGACATAGTCCACCAGCACTTCAGGGTTAGGGGCTTCCCGTCACATTGCCATCACATTTAACACCATTTCCTGCTGAGGCTGCAGTCCACTGAAACCCACAGATCTTTCTCAGACAAGCTGCTGACTAACCCTGCCTCCCCAGGCTTGTACTTATAAAATTGATTTTTTGAACAAAAGGATGAGACTTTACATTTATTCCCCATTAGATTATAATAAGCTCCTTTAGGGCAGGAACTGTCTTTTGCCCCCTTTTGTATCCCCAGGGCCCGGGATATAATAAACATTTATTGATTGACTGATTGATTGAATTAGATCTTAGGAGATTCAGCCTACTGCTTTTAACCTGTCAGTCTTTGGGGGCCTCTCAGCACTTTCAAAACGATGCCACCTCCGGCCCTAGATTCTTCTGAGCGTGCGTGGTGTGATTCAGTGACTTGTCCCACCTTCACCGGTGCCATTTCTGCCTTTTCAGGACCCATCAGGGCCCGTCGCCAGTGAACATAGCTTGTTAGAGGAACAGTGACAGACCTGCTCCATTCTTTTTCTTTCCTTTGTTTCTCTCAGTTTTATCTATAAATATTCTTGGGCATAATCTGGCTTTGTTTTGGCATCTAGTTTTCCAGTGATTTGTTTTCTCTTGTATCACTGTTCTTCACTGTGTTTGGGGAGTGAATGTGGCTCATAATCCTCCTCCTTAAATTTCAGAATTGAGTCTTATATTCTAAAGTGGTGTTGCCATTCACTACTCTCTCTCTCTCTCATGTTCCTGCTAACTGGGGTGGTTTTGTTTTAGGGACATTAGGTGATACAGTGGACAGAGCATTGGATTTGGAGTCAGGAAAACCTGAGTTCAAATCCAGCCTCAGACCCTTCCTATCTGGGTGTTGCTGGACAAGCCACGCAACCTTTCTGTGCCCCGTCTATAAATAATAATAGCACCTCCCTTGTAGAATGGCTGTGAGAATCGGATGAGATGACATGAACAAAATGCTTTGCAAACCTTAAAAGCATCATATAAATGGACCTTTTTTTAAAAAAAAAAACAAACCTCTGTATTGTGGTGACCGTGTTACATGTCAGAATTCAGCAGGAAATCATGATAAGCCAGATCAATGTCTTGTCCTTTGTCTCTTTCCCATTTGGGGTCATCGGCAGCCAGGTTATGTAGCAACTATTATAATCGCAGTGTGCTGTCTTCTAGTTCAGCATTGATTTTTGTAATTGGCTGTAATGAATTGATGAAGATGGATAGTTGATCCAGAAACTTTTCTTGTCAGACATCAGTTCACCTCCCTTGTGTTAAAGTATGGTCCACCCATCATCTTGGGGTCCTCATGTATTGGGGCCCACGAGTTCATGAAGTGAGGTTCCCAGCTAGAAGAATGTGGGGATATTCAGCCTAGAGAAGACAGGGCTCAGGGCACAGCTTGTCTGTCTTCAAGTATTTGAAGGGCTGTGTATGAAAGAGGGCAGAAGTTGCCAAGAGGAATGGCTGATGTCAGGACACGTTTCCAAACAGTTGGGGCTGTTCCAGAGGAGAGGGAGTGAGTCCCCTCTTTTTTTGGGTCTTCAGAGTCACTCAACTTGTCAGGGTTCTCTTACAGCTGATCTCCCCCCTCAGGAATGGCTTGGATTCAGTGGCCTTCTGGGCCATCATCAGCCCTCAGATTCTGGGACATGTGTGATGTCCGCCATCTTGTGTGACCATCTGGTCAACCTCTCCATAGCATTTCTCTGTCTCTGTTGTAGGCCACTACAAGTGGCTCATAAGCAGCTGGTGACTCCCCTCTTCTTCTCATCCCATCCCTGTAATGTGAACCAGCCAAGGATTTCTCATCTTTGGGTTCATGATGAAACCAGCCCTACCAGCTCCTTTGTCTTCTGTCTGTCTGCATCCTGCTTGTATCTCCTGGCTTCATTTATCGGGAAAACGTCAATACCGACATGGTCTGGTGCCTCCAATAATGTCGACTCATTGGTCACTGGCTAACGACATTCCACTTAGACTACCAGTAGTTAATGTGTGTTAACAGACGGGCCTTCTGGCCTTCTCCAGGGAGAAGCACAGGGGAGCCGGGCAGGACCAAGGGCCATTTTGAATTGTTCTTTGTTCATTGGGTTGTGATGGGCAACAGATTAATTGCTTATCAGTCAACCTCCAGATAATGAGCCTTCCCATACCCAGGCCAGCAAGCACGGCCTCTCGCCAGGAGAGTGCTTCCGTCCTTTTCAGCCTGGCAGAAGCTGCTAGGGCACAGCCTTCAGGGATGCTGGTCACTCCCAAGCCTGTGCTGTGATCAGGCATCCAAGGGGACTTTGGGCACTGCACTGGAACTGATGTTTTGAGCTCATATTTACTTATTTACAATCTTCTCTATTAGATGTCTAACTATGTTGGACCCAAGGCCTTATACAAGGCCTTATAAGTCATAAGAGACAGAAAGACATCTGAACCCAAGGCCTCTGTTTCTAAATCTGGGGTCCTTCCCGTTTCACTACAATGAAGATTCCTTTCCCCATCCTTTTTTAGAACATCCTTCCTCCCCTTTTATATCCTTACTTCCTACCAGGTGCCTCATTCTCTTGTTAGAATCCATCCCCTGGGGGAGGGGGTCAGTGATGCCTGAGCCCACCCATAGCTGAAGGGACCCTGGGGAAGCTGGATCTAGCTCTAGCATCTGGGGCAGGCTCGGAGAGACCTGGTCTGGGGCCATGGGAATGGCTTTCTCCACCTCTAGACAAACATAGATATTTCTCTTCTACGCAACTAGAGATGTCTGGGCACCTGCCTTTTAGATAAAATAAATACAACCTCAAAGACTCTTAGCATGCAAACAAAGGCCTTCGTGGGACCTGCACGAGGTTTATTAATTCCAGCCCCAGGTTTGCTGTCCACTGGGAGGGTGTGTGCCTGCCCTGGGACATGTGTGACGACTTCTCTCAAAGAGCTTCAGAAAGCGGTGTTTTCTGGTATTAAAGATAGACCCAGTTATAGAAAGGGCTGGAGGTGGCCTGCATTCCTGCCCTCTGTGTTCCTTGCCCCCAAGCGCTGGTACTGCCATGGCGGTGGCACCAGCATCCCAGCCTGAAATCCAAACAGGCCATCTGAGATCCACCCACTCCTTGATGTCAACCTTCAGGAAATGGCAGGGTCCCTGGCCCAGGTCCCACGGCAGCCACGCTGGGTATGGAGGCCCATGGGATTTGGACTCCTGACTTTCCTGCTGTCTACATGGCTTTAGAGAAGGTGTTTGCCCTCTGGAGACACTAGCTTTCTCATATGAGGGAAGAAAGGCATGACCTGGATGTTCTTTCAGGTTCCCTCTGGCTTGAAAGGTTAGGAAACAGCCGCCCCCGCCCCTCAGCCACCTCCCTCTCTCTTTCGTTCTCTCTCTCTCTCTCTCTCTCTCTCTCTCTCTCTCTCTCTCTCTCTGTCTCTCTCTCTCTCTGCCTCTCTCCCTCTCCTTCCTCTCTCTCTCTCTCTCTCTCTCTCTCTCTCTCCCTCTGTTTTTTTTTCTCTCTCTCTCTCTGTCTGTCTCTCTCCTCTCTGTCTGTCTCTCTCATTTCTTTTAGAAATCCTGCTGCCCGACTTGAGATGTGTTGCCTGTCCCACCCCCTCCGGTTTTCCCCTTTTCACTCCAGAAGAGCCGCTCCCCTGCTGGTGACAAACTGACCAGTTGACAGGCCCTGTCTCTGATAAGAAACCATAGTCTGGGCAGGAGGGCAAGGCTGGCATGGAGGCAGGTGCACTCCCCAGCACGGCAGTCCCCAGGGTCCCCCCTCCCCAGGGAGCCTGATAGGTGTGTGTCCTTAAAGAGCCAGGGCCCGAACATCTTGGGTTTTGGGGATGCTGGAGCCCTAGGCCAGAGGCCCATAAGCCATGCACCTGGTGAGGGGGACATAGGTGGAATGAGCTGGGAGGATGGGGGGAGGGGGCTGGAGCCTGTTAGTGACAGATACAATGGATCTGAGGCCAGCCATAAAGCAGCAGCAGGAGGGGAGGGAAGGAGGGAGTTGGGGAGGGAGGCAGGGAGGGGCTGGACCATTGAGGGAGGATGTCTGTGAGGTGGTTGCCTGGCAACCGCAACGCCTGGTGCCAAGGAGGGATTCTTAAAACAGTCGTTGGTGCATAAAGACAGGGCTTGGAAGGAGCCCGGGCAGTGGCTCTGCATACCAATGGCATGCCCGGCAGCAGCCTCGGCCTCAGGCAGGGCTGGGGAGCCAGGGCCTCCTTGCACTGGGCTGCAGGGGCTGCTCCAGAGGCTGCATCCCCACGGCCCCTTGCCTCTTCTCCCGGGGAGCCTGCCAGTGAGGGAGAAAATGATGGCCCCTGGCAGGGGGCTGCCAGCCCTCTTTTGGGCAAGGCTGGCAGGTGGGCACCCCCAGACGGCCGGGCCCATTGGATAGTGAGAACTCTGAGGCTCAGACGGACCTTGCCCAAGGTCACAGCCGAGGACCCTTTTTGCCACACCCCACTGTAGGAACAGTCCTCTTCCCTCTGCATTGTGACCGTCTCAGATGGGGGCTCACATCTGTACAGGCAGCCACCTGCCATTTATTAGGCACCGACTGTATGCCAGGCCCAGCTTTAGGCACCACGAATACAGAAACAGGTGAAACAGAGATGGCTCTCAGACAAAGTACAGCCGCCCCTCCCTGGCCTCAGAGAGCTTGTGTTCTGCTACAGGAAAAACTATGGACGTGGTGTGTGTGTGTGTGTGTGAGTGCATGTATGTGTGTATGTGCATATGTGTGGGTGTGTATGTGTGTATGTGTGAGTGTGTATGTATGTGAGTGTGTTTGAGTGTATTGTGTGAGTGTGTAAGTGTGTGTATGTATGTGTATGAGTGTGTGTATGTGTGTGTGTGAGTGTATGTGTGTGTATGTGTATGAGTGTGTTTGAGTGTATTGTGTGAGTGTGTAAGTGTATGAGTGTGTGAGTGTATGTGTGTGTATGTGTGTGAGTGTGTATAGGTGTGTATGTGTGTGTGTGCACACAGAATCAGGACAGCCAGGCTAAATGCCAGGTGAGGCATGGGGGGCAGGGGGCACTCCAGCGGTCAGGATCAGAAGGGGGCCATGTAGAAGATGGTGCTCGGGCAGGGGAGGAAGTCTCTCAGCTGGACTGGGCACAGCGCATCCCAGAGTGAGCAGATGCCGGCTGTGTGGGAGCAGCCAAGGGGCCGGCTGGATCACAGAGCGAAGGTTCAGTTCAGGCTTGGGCTGCCAAAGCAAGGGCAGTGTCTTTCATCCTTTAGGCAGTAGGGGGTCATCCACTTGGGCCTAGCTTAGAGCCTGGCACACAGTAAGTGCTTAATAAATGTTGGTCTGTCGCTACAAAGAGGATGGTGCTGCCTCCCTGCTCTCCTGGGTCCTTGCTGTGACCTGGTTGGGGGCAGGGAAGCCACACTTTGGACTGAATGGATCATGTTCCCTCTTTGGGCCTCGGTTTCTCCTTTTGTACAAGGAGATGTCCTTTCAGTTCTTAAGACCCAAAGGGTGGCCCAGCCAGAGTCTGTTCCCCTATCCCCACCTCACCAGAGACCCTCCTTATGGGTTTTCCCAACAACCTGGAGGCCAGGGAACTGGTCCAGCTGGCAGGGAGTTTCCCTGAGGATGTGGGGGCTCTGTTTGGAGAAGCAGGCAAGAGGCATGGTCTGTCTTTGATCTACACCATCCCCAGGCTCCCTCCCCTTGTCATGATGGGTGTACAGAGGCCTTGAAGGTTGGGTTGGATATCCACAAGCAAGGACCAAGGCCTGGGAGGGGGGCATGGAGAATAGCAAAGGTATGGAGGTGGGAAAGCTGGGGGAGGGGAACCTGAAATCATCTTGTTTGGCCAGAATCCAATTGGGAAAAGATTTAACTCAAGCTAAGGAGGCGGGAATTTATTCCCTGGCCAGTGGGGAGCCATGGATGGCTTCAGAGTGAGGCAGGTGCCATTGTCAGACCTGTACCTTGGGAAGATGGATCTGGTGGTCTGAGAGGGAAAAATCCCAGTGGACGGACAGACACACGTACAGGGCCTTCGTGTCCCCAGGGCTTCCCTGTGTGATCTCATTGTGGCTCGTAGTAAGCACCTCCTCTACAGCTGTGTAAGTGCCTTGTTTTACAGATGGGGAAACTGAGGCCCGGGGTTCTTCAACTTCTCTCCTACGGCTCCGCTCTGTGTCCCCAGCAGTCTTGACAGGCGGTGCGTTTGGGCTGATGTCAGAGATGTCTGCCAGCAGGCTCCCCAGCCCCCAGAAACACCACTCCCTTGCCCACTCGTCGCCCTGCCATCTCTGCTGGGCGTGACCAGGCTCAGCGAATGGCCAGCCTCTGGCCTCCAAGGTCAGGAGCCCCTCTCTCAGGGCTGACCACGGAGCCTGCCGCGGCTTTAATCTGAGATTGGACGAAATCCTCTTTGGGAAGCTTTGGCCTTGGCAGCCTGGAGTTCCGCACCCCCTATGGAGGGAGCCCCCCAGCCATCCTGACCGCCAGCAGGGATGGGCCCTCCCCCCCAAACTCAGATTGCCCCTTGCACAGGCCCAGCCTTGAGTAAGAGCCGGGTCCTGATCCTTCCCAGCCTGGGCCGGTCACTGGCCCTTGGGAGCCTTGGTTCCCCCAGGGGTAGAATGAGGCTGGGGATCCTAGCACTGAGCTCCCCGGCCATAGTGAGGCCGGCCATCCCTGTGAAGATGAGATTGGCCAGAGAAAGCATTCAGGCCCTCTTACTGCTCCTGCTTCCTGGAGATCTTTTGGTTCTTTGAAGACAGAAGGAAGGATCTTGAAGAAATGGTCAATCAGGAAAAGAGGTGGGCTGCTTTGTCATGTGGGAAGAGTGAGAGGTGACAAATGGGCAGCCCGACAGCCTGTGGAAAGAGCTAGGGGAAGGCTTCTAGCACGTGCGGATGAGGTGCATCCTCTGTGGAGGACCCTTCAAAGAGCACCGACCAGAGTCACGCCAGGTGGGAAGGCGCTGTCTGCATTAGTGAGATCCAGGGCCACGGGAGTATTGGGTATTATGTAATCATTGGAATAGATCATGACAGTGACAGTAGCAGATGTTTGCCTTAACATATTGTAAGGAATGCAGTGTGGTGTGAAGGAAGCAGTGAAGACCTGGGCCCCTGAGCCCCTCCTCCAACATATACTGGCAGCGTGAGTCTGGGCAAGTCATCACTCTAGGAAATTCTGACTATAACTTACAAAAAGGGTACTGACCTGCATTGGTGAAGAGACTTACCTCACTTGGGAGTTCCTGTGCCAATGAAATCGCAGCTTCAGGCCTTATCTCTAAGAATAAATTGTAATTATAACTGGCAGATAGGGATACATGGTATTTAATGTCACACACACACACAGAGTGGCTGGATGGCTCAGTGGATGGCCTGGAGTCAGGAAGGCCTAAGTTCAAATACAGCCTCAGAGATTTACTAGCTGTGTGACCTTGGGCAAGTCACTTAACCTCTGTTTGACTTAGTTTACTGGAGAAGGAAATGTCAAAACACTGAAGTGTCCTTTGCCAAGAAAAGCCCACACTCGGTCCATCAGGTCCCAAAGAGTTAGACACAATTGAACAACAACAAACACTATTGTGCACGCGCGCATGCGCGCACACACACACACACACACACACACACTGCCGTTTCTGGAGTCATGTCAGGTTCCAGCCGTGTTCTGGGAGGTAGGAAGTACAAGGATGGTTGTCCTGGCCCTTCTCTCCCTGGGCCTACCTCCTGGCCCCTTCATCTTCTGCCACTAGAACCATCCTCGAAGGAGCCCGAGGGGCCCCTCTTGGCCCCTTTTCCTCCACCACTTGCTACCTCGAAGGCCTGGCCCAGTGCCCAGGAGCTGTCCCCACCTGGTTTGTCTCGCCTCCCTGAGCAGCCGATGACAAGGCCTTGGCTTTCTGCCTCCACCTGTCCAATGTGTGCCCCAGCACCCCCCACAGCCCCACCACACAGATAAACCCATGTGGGGACCCCGGCTAGCTGGGGCAGAGTCCTCACCAGGTAATGTTCTACTGAGAAGGAACAGTCTGGGCCAGGAGACGAGAGCCAGCCAGTGATTCTTGGAGTACTGAGCCATTTGAGGGGACCAGGGCAGGGTGAGCATCAGAAAAAACCTTAAAATGTTGGCTCAGAAAGGATAATAATTAAGCCTCAAAACCAGAGCTGAATGCAGACCTAGGTGCCTCAGAAGGAGGGACTTCAGGGCGCAAGAGCTGTGGGTTCTAATCCTAGCCCCTGCCTCTGCCTTGCTGTGTGACCCTGGGCAAGTCACTTGACCTCTGTCTGTTCTATGGTCAGACCAGATCAGAGCATGATGGGATTTTGAACAGAAAGCTTATCTAGTCCAGGGTTTCCTAATCTTGGAGATCCATAGATAAATTTCAGTGGATCTTTGACCTTAGATGGGGATAAAAAAATTTACATCTTCATTTTCACTAACTTCTAGTTGAAATTCAGCCTTTCCTTCAAGTATTTAGAAGCCTTATTCTGAGAAGGGTCTCTTGGCTTCACTGACTGCCAGAGGGGCCTGACACTAGCAGAGGTTATGACCCCTTATCTGGGCTAGTCATGGGAGGCATGGCACCAGGTAGTGAGGAGGCAGGGCTGGGCCACATGGTGGATCCTCAGGGAGATGTAAGCATCCCGAGGGCAGCCACTGTTCGGTTGGTCTCTAGGTCTCCAGTGCCTTAAAAGGCTTTCTTTGTTCAGCATCCTCCTGTGCAAGTGGCCAGGAGCAGAGCAGTTTGGGCCTGGGGCCTAGACAGAAAAGGGCTTTCCTGGGGCGGCTAGGTGGTGCAGTGAATAGAGCGTCGGCCCTGGAGTCAGAAGGACCTGAGTTCGGATCCGGCCTCAGACACTTAACACACACAAACAAAAACCTGGCTGTGTGACCTTGGGCAAGTTACTTAACCCCAATTGCCCTCCAAAAAGAAAAGGGAGAACAGATCTGGCCTTGGGTGGGCTCAGGTGGAGTTGGGAATAAGCCAGACCTGGACCCTTACCAGGCTTGAGCGTTTGATAACCACCCCCCACCCACAAAGAGGGCAGGGACTGGGCCATTGTGAAACCTATCCATGGGCATCACATGGATCTTATGTCCAGAGCATCGGGGTTCAGCAATGACCTTGTCAGGCTGGGGTCATTGTCATTCACCCATGCAGTGGGGGGGCATGTTTGGGCCTCCCTTCCTGGATCATGACTCCCCCCACCCCCTTCCCACTCCCTTGCCCCCCATCTCAGCCCCTCTGGAGCTCTGTCCTGGTTTCTCATCTCGTGCCCTCAGAACCAGGGCCATCCCTCCCTCTGTGGTGACTGTCGGCTAACTGACCACATCCCTCCACTACTGGCCAGTGACAGAAGACTCCTGGAACCCCACGTTAGGGCGAGGGCCGCTACGATAACATGTAAAAATACTAACACACTGTTTGTGGAGGCTTTCTCTCCTTTCTCCTTGAGGCCGGGCCCCAGAATCCAGACAAGGCCAGAAGAACGGCCGAACCAGATGAAATGTCAACGTTCTGGCTGGGCTCAAACAATCACCTTTCAAAGTGCAGAGGGGGGAGGGGAGACCACCTGGCAACAGTTCCTTCAGAAATCACCCAGAGATGCCGAGGGCTCCAAGTTCCTCAGTGAGTCAATCAACAAATAGTTCTTACTTTGTGCCAGGTCACTCAGGCACCCCTACCTTTGGTGACTTGGTTCAGGGTTCAGGGAGTCTCCCCTTCCACAGGGGGCTTTTCCCGATCCCTCTTCCTGCTTACCTTGGCACCAGCTGTTGTCTCCCCCATGAGACTGTGGGCTCTCTGGGGGTGGGGCTATATTTATCCTTTTTTGTATTACTGGTGCTTGGCATACAGTAGGCACTTCATAAATGCTTCCTCACCTTGCTGAGGAGCAGCTGGAGGGCATCAGGAGAATGGACAGGTTGATAGGATGTCAGGCCTAGAGATAAGAAGGGGGATGGTTGTCTTTGAGAATCAGTGCTGTCCCACAGTGGAGCAGCCCTCCTTGGGAGCTGGCAGCCCCCCCCCCCCCTTGTTGGCTTTGGTACAGAGGCTCGGACATTGCCAAGGGGCTCTAGGCCCTCCTTCCCCTGAGTTTCTGGGAGCCCAGTGCTGTGGGTGCAGAGTGCTGAGTGTCTGAGCTGGCCCCTAGGCCCCAAGGCACACAGTAAAGAGCAGACCCAGGATTTGAACTCGGGCTCTCTGATTCAGTTGCCAAGCCCAGAGAAGAATTCCAGACATGATCCAAGCTGTGACCATGTGGCCTCATCCCAATTAGCATTGTTTCCAAGGTCAGCCTCTGAAGGGCAGCCCTCATCAGGATGCTAGGCTGGGAGGATCCAGTCCACAAGACCTGGGCTGGGTTACTCCCTCACAGCAGAGGGTGGCCTGCCCTCCCCATGCCTGGGCTGCTCCCCTCCTCTGCTAACCTGTCTCAGCGATTTCCTTGGGTCACTGGGCTCCCCCTCTCCTCCTCCTCCCCAGCACAGGGCACCTTGGTGCCAGGCACTCCCCACAAACACCCATATGCAGGCTGGCCCCAGAAGGATTTATTCCCTCATCAGCGAACCACCACGGCAGCATTTCTGGAGGAGAAAGGACGGCTGGACAGGCCGTGGGCAGCTCAGCCCACTGTGGCGGGCAGGGGCGTTTGGTCTCCTTCCAGAGATCACTGGGCCTCAGCGTCCTGAGTGTCCAGCCTGGTCCCTGGGCCTATCTCTCCCCACTGCCCTGGGGCCGGAGCAAGTAGCTTGAGCGGGGGAAGGGCTGAACTGGGGGTCTGAGAGACAGAAGTGAGCTCAGGCCTTATCTGTACCCTGAGGAATGGACTGGGTGGCGGTGGCAGGGAGGGCCGCTCCGACCCTGGGATGGTGGCAGAGGCTGCTAGGTCCAGAGCAGGCCCAGGCCTCCAAGTCTGTAGCCTAACTCCCTTGTTTTAACAGATAGGGAGACTGAGGCAAGAGGCAGTCCTAGAAATTTGCCCAGAGCACCAGGGAGTGAAGAAGCCTTCTTGGGGTCACACAGCCAGCACCAGACAGCTGGGGGACCCAGGCTTCCTGACTCTCTAGATCCCCCCATTCCAGAGGCCTTTCTGAGGCCACATTCAGGGCAGCGTGGCCCAAATCAAGCAGAACTATGGGGTATATGTGGGTACAGAGGAAGAGGTGGGGAGATACAGAGGGAGACAGAGACAGGGGCCAGGGAGGCACAGGCAGGAGGGAAGGAGGCAGTGTGGAGCAGGTGGTCGGCTGCCCTAACTGGGAGTCAGGAAACCTGAGTTCAGATCCAGGCTCAGAGCCCAGCTGTCACCCTGGGCCAGCTGGCTTCACCTCTGCGGGGCTGTGAAATGAAGGGGATGGGCTCAGAGGAGCATTTATTAAGTGTCTGCTGTGTGCCAGGCAGTGAGTTCAGTACTGGGGACACAAAGAGAGGCAGAGGAGGGGTGCCCCCCCAGAGCCCTGAGCACAGCCACAATGAAGCACAGACTGGTGGGGTAGGAGGGGGCTGGAGGGGCCTTCCTCAGAAGAAAGTGGGCTTTGGGCTGATGGTTGATGGAAGCTGAGGAAACTGGGGGCAGAGGTAAGGAGGGAGAGCAGCCAGGTGTGGGGACCAGCTAGTGCAAAGGCCTGGAGTCTGGAGATAGATGCCTCCAGGAGGCCAACGTCTCAGAGTCACGGGCTGTGTGGAGGGCAGGGGGGTAAGAAGGCGAGCTTGGCATCCTCTGGATTGGCCTGGCCAGCCAGGAGTGAGCCCGTGGGTCAGATTTCCCACTTTGGCTAAGCAGAATCATTTAAGGTTTTCAGCACTAAGTATATCCCTGCTGAACATGGGAGCCCCCAGACTGTGCTTCTGAGCTCCGGAGGGCCTTGGAAAACAGCCAAAGGGGAAAGCACTGAAGTCAGAAGCCCCAGGGTCTGGGTTTGAATCCTGGTGCGTCCTCACCACATCCTCTTGACTCGTATGACCCTTATCAAGAGTCTTCTCTTAGCCTAGTTTCCCCATCTGGCAAATGAAGGACAAGGACCAGAGGCCTCTGAGGCTGAGGTCTGTGATCCCCTGCAACCTCACAGGGCCTGGGGCAGCTGGACCCAGGGCTGGAAAGGACCTCAGGGCCGCTGGGGCCGGCCTCATCACTTGATGGATGAGGAAACTGAGGCTAAGAAAAGGTGCTCTGAGGCCCCTCCCAGCCCTGCCATCCCCTGTTCTGAGGCCCCTCCCAGCCTTGCCATCCCCCGTTCTGAGGCTCCTCCCACCTCTGACACCTGTCACTCTAAACTGTCCCTATTTCTTGCCCCTGCCCCCCTTGTTGGCCCACAAAAGGTGCTGGTTTCTCTCTTGGTCCCATTCCTCAGGGGTCCAGATGCTTTGAAGGAAGAGGCCCCAGAGCAGGGGCCTGTCAGGCTTAGGCTGTGTGTGGATGAACCCCCTGTGCCTGGCACCTTGGGAGTAGCTAGGGGGGCCGGAGCCACACCTTTGCCCCCTTTGCCGCTCCTTGGGGGCCGAGGGGCTCTGGGAAGCCTGGGGCTGCACAAGCTGAGGGTCAGAGTCTCCTTGAGTCCCAGCCTCCTGGAGGGAGCAGGCTGGGTGGGCCTCACTGCCCCCCTCCTCTCGGAGGCCAGCTGCCAGCCCGTTGGCACGCCTTCCTGCATCTGAACCGGTGCCAGCTCATTTGCGGCCAGTGTTAATTAAGAGAGAGACATGATGGGGAGAGAGGTGGGGAAGGGCTGGCAGAGGGCAAGGTTTGACAGCCCCTGGGGAGCTTGGCCTGCTCTCCTGGACCCCTGGCCTTGGGCCACACTGAGCACCCAGTCACCCCAAGTTCAGTGCAGCCAGCCTTGGGGCGGTGCCTGCCACGTGCCAAACCCTGGACTAGGCACTGGGGACAAAGATGGAAACAATTCAGCCCTGCCCCCCCCAGCTTACGTTCTACGTGCCCCTCAGTAAAGAGATGTGAATGTAAGAAATGGCAGGGGCCTCTGGGAGGAGCCCAAGCCTGGGCTGAGCCTGGGAGGGCCCCAGGGCTCCCGGGGTGACCTATGGGGTCACCCCTGGAGACCAACTGGAGCAGAGAGGCAGGAGGGGGGATGCTGAGCCTGGCAGAAGGGCCCAAAGCAATGGGGGGCTGGGGGTACATGGGGGAGAGGGTGGGGGGACCTCTGAATGGGGGGCTGGGCAAGGCCACAGGGCTTAGGGGGCCTTATAAAGGCCTTCATTCAGCAGGTGTCCTTAAACGTGTGTCAGGTGTGTGTGTGTGTGTGTGTGTGTGTGTGTGTGTGTGTGTGCATAAATGGGGGTGGGGGCCTGGAGAGAAACCCCCGGCTTATGGAGAAGGGACAGAGGCTTCCGAACTGGGCATAAATGGTTCCCTGGCTGCAGTGCCCCAGCCCCCTGCTCTGGTTAAACACCCCCCCACACACCCGCAGCCGTCTCTCTGTCTCTCCTTCCCTTTGTCTCTGTCTCCCTCCCTCCTTCCCTCTCTCTCTGTCTCTGTCTCTCTCCTTCCCTCTCTGTCTCTGTCTCTCTCCCTCCTTCCCTCTCTGTTTCTGTCTCTCTCCCTCCTTCCCTCTCTTTGTTTCTCTCTGTCTCTCTCCCTCCTTCCCTCTCTTTGTTTCTCTCTGTCTCTCTCCCTCCTTCCCTCTCTTTGTTTCTCTCTGTCTCTCTCTCCTTCCCTCTCTCTGTCTCTCTCCCTCCTTTCCTCTCTCTGTCTCTCCTTCCCTCTCTCTCTCTCCCTCCTTCTCTCTCTCTCTCTCTCTCTCTCTCTCTCTCTCTCTCTCTCTCCCTCTCTCTCTCTGTCTCTCTCCCTCCTTCCCTGTCTCTGTCTCCCTCCGTCTCTCTCCCTCCTTTCCTCTCTCTGTCTCTGTCTCTCCTTCCCTCTCTCTCTCTCTCCCTCCTTCCCTCTCTCTCCTGCCTTCCCTCATTTTCCAGCTTTCCTCTGTGAATCCCTCCCTGGCTCCCCAGTTCCCTTGGGTTGGGGGCCTGGCCCCCGGCCCATCTCTCAGGACCCCCCCAGGGCTGCCTCCCTCCCCTCCCCCATGGCACCCCTCCTTTGCTCCAGGAGGCCCGAGCTGTTCCCTTACTCTGTCTTAATTAGCTCCTTGTATTAATCTCCCAAGTAACGGGGCAGTGCAGCCCTGGCTTTTCAGCCGTGGAATTAATTACTCCCTGAGCGGGAAGCTGTCAGCTCCAAGAGACTGCCCTGTGGCCCCGGCGGGGCCCTGGAAAGTGCCTGCAGACCTAGAGTGTGTACAGCAGAATACGAGTTCATAGGTGCAGAGAATCCTCGGGTCAGGCTCCATTTTACAGAGCAGGAGATGGGGGCTTCCTCTGCATCCAAACCAAATGGCCCCTTACTGTTCCCCAGACTTGGCATTCAGTTTCCCACCTCCATGCCTTTGCCCAAGCTGTTCCCCAGGCCTGGACTGCCCTCCCCAGCACCAGGCTTCCCCTGGTTCCTGGTGTTTTGTCTTCTCTTTGGACACGTCACCCCCCATCCCGCTGGGAATGGAAGTTCTGTGAAGGCAGGGGGGCCCTTTCCATGGAAGAAGGGTTCTCCTTATGCTGCTCAAGCCCAGAAGGCAGAGCCAGGCACAGCAGGGAAATGGCAGAGATGTAGATCCAAGCTCCATGATGGGTGGGGATCAGGCGAGGTGGTGAGCTCCCCATTCTTCAGGGTCTTCATGCTCATGCACCTTGTAGTGGGGATGGTCCCCGCCCCTACCACACTACACCCCTTCCCCTACCTGCCAAGTGGGGTGATTCTGTGAAGGCCCAAGGGCCTCCTCCCAAGGCTGCAATTTTCCCACCTGTAAATGAGGGGGCCGGAGGGCTCGGCCCTTCTCCTCCCCTATGGGAACCTCTGGGAGCCTCCTTATCTGGCTGCCCATCAGCTGCCTGGCTGGGTCCGAGCCTGCCTGACTGGAGGCCTGCTATTGAGCCTGGCTGGGTTTAAACTCTCACTCTGATGAGCCTCCAGACCCAGCAGCAGCTACAGGCACAGACCCCTTCACCCACCCGGCCCAGGGCCTGCCCCCAGGACACAGGCTGGGGGCCAGGGAGCTCAGGAATGCCAGGGATGCCAGGCCTGAAGCTGTGGGGGATGCCTGGGAGGCCTGGAAAGACAGACAGCCTCAGTTCCTTCTGGCCACTCTCAGCAGGGGAAAGAAGGGGGGCATCTGATTAAGTGCCGTCAGGGAGATTGACAGGGCTTGCTCTGAAGCTGATGGCCTCCTGAAGGCCTGTCAGCTCTGGCCTGGCCTGCCAACCAGTCAGGGGATTAGATTTGGAGATTGGAGAGGGGGGAGAGCCAAGAAAGGGGGTGAGTGGAGCATTGGGGGTAGGAGGATCTCCCCTGGCTTCTGAGACCCCAAAAGTAGCCATGTCTGGGGGGCAGCCTACCGAATGGGTCATATCCAGGGTGCAGGACCCTGAATCCCCAGGGGTTCAGGTTGCCATTTGTCCAGGGGGGATGGGAGCATCTGGGTGCCTTCCATACTGGCATCTCTGCCACCTAGCACCCCATCTTGGCTCAGCCCATTCATCCATCCAAGAATAACCCCATTCTGGGTTTCAGAAAAGGATGTATTCAGAACACTCACCACAAGGGTGGAGTCATTTAAGGAGAGAGCAGAGAAAGATTACATTGGTCCCTGAGCTCTATTGGCCCTGTAGCCCGCTCTGGGCCCCAGGATCCTGTGGGGACTGAGGCACTTATCCAGGGAGGGTGCTAGGGGACGCCCGAGCCCCACGGCCCATCCTGCTTTGTTCGTGGGACAGCAGGAGCCACTCAGGCTGCCTCCAATAAGCTGGTCAGGCTGGGAGCAGCACCCCCAGCCCAAGCTGTGTGCCCCCACTTTCACTCCATGATAACATCTCGTGTCTGGCCCATGTAGCGGCCCAGGCAGCAAAGGGAGCCCCCTCCCTCTTTGTCCTGGACAGATCAAGAGGTTTGGGTGGTACTGGAACAGGGAGGTCTGTGCATCAGCTACAGCCCAGGCTGTGATGAGATGTGGGGCCCAGGAACATTATGGACAGTGGGATGCAGAGAGGGGGGAGCCATTATCCGGTCCTGGAGTGTACTTGTATGTGCATGTGTGGGTGCATGCGTGTGTTTGCGTGTGGGGTGTGTGTGTGTGTGTGTGTGTACATACCTAAGCCAAGCCTGAGCCCAATGCTTCCTCCTCCAGGAAGCCTCCCTGAGCTTTCTAGCTAGCTTCCTTCTCCCTCAGGCAGAGGCTTATTTCGAACCCCTCTGATTCACCCTCATCATAGAAAATTGTGTATTTTCATTGTCAGGGCTGGCCTCCTATCTGCCACTAGAGTGGGAACTTCCTAAAGACAGGGACCAGGGGTAGTCTAAGCTCTCTCTGCCTCTGCATACAGTAGGTGCTGAATAAATGTGCATTGTATTGTGTTTTCTGAATTGTCATATTGCATTAAATTACCTGAACTCAACCAGAGCTCTGATGCTGGGACAGATTTGAGGGTGGTTGGAGAGGAGCATTGATTGAACACTTGACCCCAACTGGGGTCAGGGCCCCGGGAAGATGCAAAGGGGGCAGTGGGCAGAAGGCAGCCTGCAGCCATGGCAGGCAGTCTCAGGGCGGGGGTCCCAGGAGACAGGCAACTCCTGGGAGAAGGCAGGGATCTGGCAGGGAAAGGGAGCCCTGGGGGGAGTGGCAGTGAGGGAAAAGAGGGCCAGATGTCTGGGGAGCCTTACAAGGCAGGGCTTGGGAAGGACCCTGAGGTTCTGATTTGCCCCCTGGGGGTTGGCTCCCTGGTCTCTAGTCCTCACTGCCCCAGCCTAGGTTTGGCTTTGGGTCTAGGCAGGACTGGGGAACCTGCAGCCGCCAGGCTACACCTGTCCCTCTAGGCCCTCAGGTGCAGCCCTTTGACCAAATCAAACTCCACAGACCAAATCCCTTTCATAAAAGGATTTGTTCTGGAAAACTTGGACAGGGTCAGAAGGCCACACCCAAGGACGGAGAGGGCCACACATGGCCTGGAGGCTGCAGGTTCCCCAGCCATGGCCAGCGGAGTCCTGCCCAGTGCAGGAGTGAAATCTCTGGGGCCTTCTTCTCATGGTCCTGCCGCTGTCCCTCTCCGGCCAGGCCCAGACAGCCATGTCCCCATACCCAGGAGCCCTTGTCCTTAGCTGTCCAAGAAGGGTCAGACTCAGGGTCACAACAGCTTGCCGGCTCCTCCTTCACCACCTGGCGCCTCTGCCCTGCCGGACGCCCCCAGGAGGAGGCTGGCCCCACGGTCCGATGCCTCTCACTAACCTTGTGTCCTTCTCTTCCAGCCAACAGCTCCCTGCTCGGAGGCGGAGGCGGTGAGTGTGACCTTGGCCCTGGGACTCCCTGGGGTCCTCCCCCACTTCCTCCCCTCTCTCCAGCCATGACTGGCCCATCCTCAGCATTTGCACATTGATTGACTCTCCCTGTCCTCTCTGTTCTTTCCTGTTTGAGGATTGGTTCTAGAGACTGGGGGTGTCTGGCCTAAAAGGAGAAACTTGTGTGTTAGGAGCAGTTGGGGGGAGTTGGGAGGAACCTTCGAGTGTCCGAAAGTTTATCCCATGAGGGAAGGGTCTGCCTGTTGTGTGGCCCCCAGAGATGCAGATTTTAGCCCCCAAATCCCTGACAAGGGCACCACAGTAGATGGTGAGCTTCCTGTCTCTGGGGATATTCAAGCTAAAGCTGACTGGGATTGCTGGTGCCATGGTGAATACAGCATGGCCCTGAGTTCTGATCCAGACCCTGAAGCCATGAGGTCATGTGGTTGCCCTGCTTCTCAGCTTCTCACTTATAAAATGGGGGTGAGTGTGGGGTCAGCTGATGTATGTGGTGTTCCCTCCCTCCATGGACTTTGTAAACCAAACTCTAAAGCTTTCCAAAAATGCTAGCTGGTAGAAAATTACTCTCAAGGCAGCCTCAGAACCTGGAAGACCCAGGTTTGAGTCCTGCCGTGGTGCTGGGCACGTCCGCTAACAGTCAGTGCCAGGGCCCATCTGCCCGGGGGGAGGGGAGTTCCTTGTGCCAGTATAACTTTGGGGCCAGTGACTCGGAGGCCCTTCCCACTTGGGGCTCCTCCCCCTCCATCCGCATCCACCCTCCCTTCTCTACCCCTTCCTCTCTTGGCATTTTCTCTGCTCCTGGCCCCGTCACTTTGCTCCCAGGTGTCCACCTCAGCCCTTTCTGTGTGCACAGACCTGGAAGAAGCCTTGGATCCAGGCCTCAATTTTACAAACAAGGAAACTGAGCCTCAGGACCGGGAGCCAGCTTATTCAAGGTCACTCATCTACTAAGGAGCCATAGAGGGTTTAAACCCAGGACTTTGGTCCAGGGCCCTCATGCCTTTCCCCTACCTTGTGCTAAGTGTCCTTTCTTGGGTCACTGGGGTGTTTTCCCTCAGAGCTATGGGATATAGGACATTCCACACTCGAACCCTGTCTAGGCCAGCCAGCTCTAAGCTCATCCTAACATCTTGGCCTTTGTTCATTCTTGCAGCCTGGGGCAGAGGCCTTCAGACCCCATCAGGCTCCCAGAGGAGTCCTGGGTGATGGGCTCAGGTGGGGGAGAGTGTGGCCCCAATGCCAGGATGCCTTGGTTTGGTCCCAGCCCAGAAGAGGGCAGGTGTCTGGTGCCCGGGGTTAGAGGGGGAGGAGCCTTGGATTCTGTTGTGGCCTGGGGGCCCGGCCGCACCCCAGATGCCAAGGCAGAGGCCAGAGCAGTGATGCCTCCCTGGACGGTCCCAGGCCGCTCCCGCCTTCCTCCTGGGCTTGCGTGGTGGCGTGCGGAATGATTGGTGAGCCCGGGAGCGGAGGTTAATGGGCCAGAGGATAAATCCTGGGGGCCGTGTTTACCGCAGCGGGCGGGCGGGTGGCAGGCCTCGGCCAGGTTTTAAAAGGGGGAAAAATAAAAGGGTCACGGGTCAGGAATAAATAAGAAGGGCATTAAGAGCTGTCCACGTTAGGGAGCCTGTTTGTTCCTGTTTTCCTTCCCTTCCTTTAGTTCTGAGCTGAGGTATGGAGGACATTCCAGGGCAGCCTGCATGTGCTGGGGGCCCCAGCTGGTCCCTGGCTCTGGCTGCCCAGAGCCTGGCACACAAGGGTTCAAGTACAGTCAAGAGTGTTGGATAACGTTGGCAAAGTGCTCCATGGTCATTGTGTTGTGTGAGCCCCCCGACAATCCTGTGACATGGGTCTGAGGTCTCCTCATTTTGAAGGTGTGGAAACTGAGGCTCAGAGGAACCAATCAGTGTCAGAGGCAAGATTCAGATTCAGCTCTCAAGTCAGCACCCTCCACCACTTGATACCAGTTCTTCCACCCACTCACTCACTCGTGCATGCAATTATTTATTCAACAAGCATTTACTAAGTCCTTACTATGGGCCAAGTCAGAAATAGCAAGGGGAAGTCAGCAGGAAGGCCTGTGTTCCAGGCCTGCCACTGACCCTGGGTAAGTCACTAACTTCTCCTAAACAACCTGCATTAGTAGAAGATGTTTCCTCACCTGGAGTTCCTTTTCAGATGAAACATGGGTCCAGTCCCTGTCCTTACTCACCAGGCACAGGGCTAGGCACAAGAATACAAAGAAAGAAAGGAAATTCTCTCTGTCCTGCAGGAGATCAGCTGGGCAGGACCTTGGAAATCAGCTAGTCTAAACTTTTCCTTGGGAGACTAAGGCCCTGATGGTGTTAAGTGCCAGGGTCCCCCAGGTCAGAAGTGATGAGTCCATATTTGATTCTTCTGGCTTCAGACCTGTTTTCCTAAGTTTCAGGTCAAACACCTAAGCCCCAAGGCCTTGCAAAACCAGAGCAGAATGAATGCCCATAGTTTTAGGGGACCCTGTGGGCCAGGGAGCTGTGGCCACCACATTAGCCAGGTCCCTAGGACTGGTTGGCTCAGAAGATGCACCCATGGGCCCGGAGAAGCTGGAGGAAGACTTCCCAGGTAGAGAGGGAAGAGAAGAAAAAGGCTGAATGTCAGAATGGACATGAGGTCATCCCACTAAGCAATGTTTCCTGATGGGATCCATCTCCAAGTTGCCTTGCTGCCCTCATCTGCAGATGGGGCATAGGGAGGAGGTAAATGTCTGAGTCCTGTGTGATGAGCCAAGGTTTGCCATGTTCTCGGGAGCCCCTCAGTGTCTTTGTGGGGGTGAGTCCTGGGGACATTATTATCGCCACTTTACAGATGGGGAAACTGAGGCTGGGCATGATTAAGTGGCATGCCCAGTGTCTCTCATCGAGTGAGAGTCTGAGGCTGGATTTGAGCTGTGGCCTCCCTGACTCCCAGCCTTGCGCTCTAAACAAATCATTGGCATTCATAGGATTGTAGCCCCCACCCCCAGAGGCCATGAAGACACCCTTTTCTTAGACAGGTGGGGAAGCAGAGAGTCCAGTAGAGGAAAGGATTTTCCTCAAGATCACTGCATTAGCGGGGGAGCAGGAGCCAAGGCCAGTCCTTCTGCCCCCAGAGGCATGGCAAGATGTTGGCATTCTGAGGGCAGGGCACAGGGGTTTTGCCTGCCCTTGTATTCCCAGCTCTTGCACAGTGCCTGGCACTTGGGAATGGATCATTAGCGGCTTGTTGACTGACTGATGCCAAAGCCAGTGTTTTCTCCCAGGACACACACTGAATGTCATTTTGACATCTGTTCCCTGAGATGGGGCGAGGGGAGAGACTGGCGGTGTGGACATCCCAGGACTAGGCTGGGGAGGACAGGACAGCCCCTGCCCAGCTGACAGGGCCTGGGGGAGAAGGGGGTTCTCAGGGTCAGAGGGCCCTCTGGGTAGACTCGAGAGAAGCCCGCTCCCCTACCTGCCTCCGGGCATCAGTCTGGATGGAGCAAGGTGCCCCCCCAGCCATGTAACTGCAGTGGTTAGGGGACGGCGAAGCCAGCCCTCCCTGGCTGTAATGAACAGGGGGGCGGGAAGGGGCAGGTGTTTACAGAAGCTGTAGGCTCCTGACAGAGATGGATGGGCTCCTATGGCAGGAAGACGGCGCTGGGAGGAAGTGGGCCCAGGTCCGGCTTTTTAACGCCAGCGTGAGATTTATAGAGCCGGCGGGGGGCAGGTCAGAGAGGGGTTGTTAGTCTGTAAATGGGATTGCAGAACAAGGTGGAAAGAGAGCAGCCAGTTAAAGGGTGTGGGGCGGCCGTCTGCAGATGGGAGCAGGGAACTGGGCAGCAAACTGAGGGACAGAGAGATGGGTGTGCCTGCAACCCCAGGATCCCTAAGTGGGCTCCCCTGAGGCTGAGGGGACTCCTCTCACCCCAGGACGCTGTGTCTGCCTGTAAATGCAGGGTAACACACACACAGGGCCCTGTGGGAGATGGGGCATTGGCAGAGAAGGGCACCACAGGTAACAGGTCAGATGCCACCTCCTTCAGGGAGCCTTCCCTGATGCCCCCTTTCCCATCAGGATCTCCAGCAGAAGATTGCATAGGAGAGCTCTCCCTCTCTCTGTCAGCACCCAGCTAGATGGGGAGCTCCATGAGGGCAGGGACCCTTTCCTCCAAGCTTTGCCTCTCCCCTGATGCTCAGGGTTTGCTGGTGGGATACATGAATGAAAGACGTGGTCAGTGATGTGCAAGGCTGCCTTTGTGGCACATCTCTCCTCTCTGGTCCCCAGAAGTCACCGCCCCACTTAGGCAGCTCCCCTTCCAAGGACCCCCCCGGGAGTCTGAACCCAGAGCCCCACATCGTGGTCCTGTGTATTGGGGGGGTTCAACATGGAGAAAGCTCTGAACCTGGAGTAAGGGAGGCATGGAACCAAGTGCCCCTACAGTGCCGGTGCCAAGATCCCCTCCTCCTCCTCTGCTGCTGTGATTGCTACAGTTGCTCTTGCCGATAGTGTTACTGCTGCTGCTATTACTAGTGACGTCCAGTTTAGATACTGCTTTAAGCCTTGCAGAGTGCTTTGGGTCTGTGTTCTCATTGGATCCCTACAACCTGTGAGGGTAGGAAACTGAGGCTGACAGGTTGAGTGGCTTGCCCAGGATCAAACAGCTGGCAAGTCTCTCAGACAAGGTTTGAACGGGGGTCTTTCTGAGGGTCACTTTATTCACCATACCCCCCCCACTTGGTGGGAAGCCACTTGGCATCCCTTCCTCTCAAGTAGAAAGGTGATAATGCTTGTGAGGTGATGAGATCCCACAAGTCAACAGGTGCAGTCTTCTCAGATCACAGATGTGTAAGCTGAGGCCCAGGGCAGGAAGGCTTACCCAAGGAGTAAGGGCAGAGCCTGGATTTGAAACCACTTGGCAAACCTTGGCACACCCTACAATGTTCCCTGCTCTTGGTATGACTAATAAACAACACCCTTCCTCTGGTCAGGCCTCATCCACATGGTTCCCTTTCTCTCTCCCCATCCTGTTGCCCACTCCCTGACTCCCCAACTCTTAGAGGAGAGGAGGCAAGGTCTGGCATGTAAGGCACAGAGAGGAGGTCAGCTTGGCTGGACCAGAAAAGGGAGGGCTTGCTAAAAAGACCATGACTCCCTGCAGAAGAGGTGCTCTCTGGTCAGGCTCTGTCCTTGGTACTGACTTGGTTAGCTGTGGGAATCTCACTGACCAATCCCCTGACGCTGATCCGGTTCACTGCCCTTGAGCAGATCTGAAATTTCAGGGGCAGAGCATGGTCAGGCTATCCACCACTGTGTGGCCTTGGGTAAAGCACTTCTCTCTGGGCCTCAGTTTACCTGCCCCATGTAAAACAAGTGAGTTTGTCTTCAAGGGCCCTTCCCTCTCTCACTTGATGGCCCCAGGAAGCCCTGGTCCTTTCGCTGCTGCATGGGGAGGCTCCCCAGCCCAAGCTGGGATGATGGGGCCGCCTTCCCAGCATGCCCCAAGCCCGGATCTGCAGAGCTGCTGGGCCATGCCAAGCCCACTCCAACTTTTACTACCACAGTGAAAGCCTTTTACTGGGTCCATAAAAATTGTTTTTAAAGCTCTCCCATTGTCTGTTAAAAAAGAGAGGCAGGGGCTTTAAATCAGAGACTAAATCAACACACCCCTGACAAGAGTCCTTCTTGTTTATTAGGACTGAAATGTTTACTCGGCGATAAGCAGCGGGCTTTCACTGAGAGATTTGTGTTCTATTTTTCAATTACCCCTCGTCTTCTTCTGCCACTTGTGCACTAACGGGATAACAAATGTATCGGAGCGTTTCAATTATTCACCTAAATGACGACTTTGCCTGCCACCGCTGCCTGGCCTGGTGACAGATTAATTCAGTGCCTCCTTCCACTCCATCACTGGCCAGCTCTGTGGCCCCCCAGCTCCTGCCCTGGCCTGGCCCCCGCCGACGTCCACCCACAGCTCCCGGCCTCTGTCTGATCACTCCCTCGCCCACGCTCTCTCCTCCAGTTACACTGGCTTGACAGTCACACTCAGGACGTGGCTCGATTTCCCATCTCCAAGCCTTTGCCCAAGTAGGAAGGTCTGGAAGGGGTTCTCGTCTCGCACACACACCCCAGAGAATGCCTGGCTTCCTTCAGGCATAGCTCAGATTGCACCTCCTGTATGAGACGAGCTCTTGGTAATGTGTCATTGTATTAATATATCATTTATATGGATGCTATATATTAATATAGTGTTTATACTGCATGGCATGTTATAAGATCATTCTATTTACATTATACTAGTGCATTACTACATATTAATGCATGCTATACCTATATATCATCATATATTAATGCTATGTGGTATTACATTACTATATAGTGGTATAGTATTTACATCAATATTATATGTTGATATATTTGCGTTAATATAGTGTTTTGATATATTAATAGTAAATGTTGTAACAAGAGTATTTATCATTTACTTTATAGATTAATATATTAATATTATATGATGTGACAATACTATTACTATATCCTCATATTAACATTAATGTGTTGTGTTGATACATCATTTATATTAATATTGTATATTATTGTATCAATAGCATTATTGACCTATTATTTATATTAGTATTGTGCATTCTATTAATCTATTATTATATTAACATGAGTTATAGCAGGCATGTATCTTAATATCCTACATTTTTGTGTTGGTATGTTACTATTATAGGCTATTCTATTAATCTATTATTGATTAATTATTTGGCAAGCACTTCTGTCTACCAGGAACTTTGCTAAGGGTTAAGGATACGTAGAAAGGACAAACTAGCCCCTGCCCTCAGGGAGTTCCTAGTCTGAGGGGGGAAACCCCACTGGAAGAGCTCTGAACAAATAAGCTATAGGCCAGAGAGATTGGGAAGCATCTCTGAAAGAAAGGGGCTGGGAAAGGCGATTTGCAGAAGATGGGATTTTAGCTGAGCCTTGAAGGACGTCTTTGATGGAGAGCAGGAAGAGAGAGTGCTAGGTGTGATGGGGGAGGGGGCAGAAGGTGAGAGAGCGATGGAGGGGTCGCAGGGGCCCAGCCCAGAGCTTTGAGAAGCCATTGGTGATAATAGATGTGTCTTTCAAGAACCTGCCACCAGCCAGGCGGCATCCTAGGAGCGCCCGGGTGAGCAATGCCAGGGCCCTTCCCGCTGCCCCTGCATTCACCATACACTCAGGTTGCTGGGGGTTCAGGTGATTGGTCTGTGGTCTTCCCCAAGAGCAGAATCATGAGTCCCCCTCAGCTTGACTCACTCTGATTCCCAGCTGTCAGCAGGGAGGTCCTGGGGCGCAGAGCAGGGATGCGCAGGATATGGCTGGAAAGGCTCCCTCCGACCACCAGCACCAGCCTGGACCCAGGGCTCCAACCTGCCAGCATCCAGCATGATGCTTGTTCTCTTAACTTTCCTCCCCATCTTTATGTGGCTCGGGCAGTCAGCAAACATTTATTAGGCACCTATGGTGTGCCTGGTGCTGTGCCCATCTGAGGAGAGACTTGTTTAGGACTCCTGGAACCATCTATGCCCAACCTGTGCACACACAACACAACTAGCCTTATGGCAGCAGGCCCCCAAGCAGCTCTAAGACTAGGGCGCGCAGGAGGTGCTGGCCTGTGTTAGTAGAGGGAGTTTCCATATAGGGGGCCTTCCTATACTGGTGCAGGTACAGATCCAAGACATTTAGCCCACAGGGCTTCCCTGTGGCCCCGGGCTCCCACCTAGACCTTGTCCCCCCCTCTAAGACCCACCCCACACTCTAGGCCTCCCTCCCCTGCCCAGGCTCCCATGTCAAGCATAGCTCCCTCCCCCACCTCCACTCTTCCCTTCTCTCTCATTTTCTGTCTCCCCTCCCTGTTTCTCTCTCCCCCTTTCTCATTCTTTCTCTCTCTTCCTCTTTCTCTCCCTCCCTTTCTTATTCTGTCTCCTTTCTCCCTCTTCCTCTCTCCCTCTCTCTTCCTCTCTCTCTCCCTCTCCCCCCTCCCCCCTCCCTTTCTCTCTCTTCCCCCTCCCTCCCTCTCTCTTCCTCCCTCCCTCTCTCCCTCTCTCTCTCTCTCTGTCTCTCCCCCCCTCTCTCTCCCTCTCTCTCCCTCTTCCCCCTCCCCCCTCCCTTTCTCTCTCTTCCCCCTCCCTCCCTCCCTCTCTCTTCCTTCCTCCCTCTCTCCTCTTTCTCCCCACCCCCTCCGGGTTTCTCTCTCCCCCCCTCTCCCTCTCTCCCTCTCTCTCCCTCCCTCTCTCTCTCTCTCTCTCTCTCTCTCTCTCTCTCTCTCTCCCCCTCCCTCTCTCCTCTCTCTCCCTCCCTCCCTCTCTCTCTCCCCCTCTCCTCTCTCTCCCTCCCCCTCTCTCTCCCTCCCTCCCTCTCTCTCTCTCCCCCCCCTCCCTCTTTCTCCATCTCTCTCCCTCTCCCCCCTCCCCCTCCCTTTCTCTCTCTTCCCCCTCCCACCCTCTCTCTCCCCCCTCTCCCTCTCTCCCTCTCTTTCTCTCTCTCTCTCCCTCCCTCCCTCTCTCCTCTCTCCCTCCCCACCCCTCTCTCTCCCCACCTCTCTCCCACGCATACTCACCTGCTGCCTGTAAAGATTAGCTCAGGGGGCTGGTGTGTATTCAGGCTGTGACTCCTGCTCATTCCATTTCCTGACCCTCCCGATGCCCTCTGTGCCTGAGCCCAGATAATCCCTTCTTGCTGCCTCCTCACTCAGGCAATGCTGCGCTCTGGCTGTTGAGATTAGCACTGCGGGGGCTGCTGGGGCGCCTTGGCCTTCAGGCCACTCCCATCACGGGCTTCAGACCTGGCTCCCAGAGACCTGACTGGAGCCACTCCCCGCCAAGCCCAGGTTGTCCAGCCTGGCTGTCCCCAGGCCGGCTCTCCCAAGCAGAGTGCCTTCCGTCCCGCCCCCCCCCCCAGGCCACCCCTCTTCTCCTGGTCTGCTTCTCGGGACCCTGGAAGTTACCAGAGTGCCACAAGGCACTGGGAGGCCGGAGAATAAGCAGGGGTGGGAGCTGGGGGGATCCAGCTCTCCTTACCCCCATCCAGGCCCAGCTCTGGTCAGCAGACATTTCTGCTTAGCGCCCTGAGGTCTGCAGTGACAGTCCCTGCCCTCAGGGTGCTTGTAGTCTAATGGAGAACAGGAGCAAGAATCCAGTCATTCACAGACAAGTCAGCTGGCTCCTTGGAGAGAGCACTGGGTCTGGAATCTAGAAGACATGAGTTCAAATCCAGCCTCAGACACATAATAGCTGTCTGATCCTGAGTGAGGCACTTCATGCCTGCCTCTGTTTCCTCATCTGCAAAATAGGGGCAGTAATAACCTCCTCTTCTTCCTCCCCCTCCTCCTGTTTTCCAGAGTGCTTTGTTGGAAGCTCCCCTGTAATCCCACACTGACACTTACATGACACATGACCCTCAGTCTCCTCTTCTTCAGAGTGAAGAAGCTGGGCCAGATGAAGCCTCAGCTTCCTTCCCCTCTCTAAAAGCGGTGCTTCTAGGAGCTCCTCCTTGCCACCTCTCTCCTCAAGGCCCAGTTAACACACCACACTGTCTTCCTGGCTAAGGGAAATAGGGGGGAATCTGGGCTTGGGCCAATGAGTGCCTTGCAGAGTGCTTTTAGGGAGATGCAGGGGGAGCCCGCAAGTGGAGAAGCTGACAGCTAGAAGGACCTCAGAGATCAGGGGACCCAGGCACACCAGGGTCACAAATGTCTGTGTGCCAGGCACTAGGGACACCCAAAGAGGCCAGCCAGTCCCTGCCCTCAGGGAGCCCCCATGCAACAACACATAAGCAAGGGCCTGCAAACAAGCCGCAGACAAGACCAGTGGGAAGTCACTGGCACAGCAGGCTCTATAGGCTGGCAGCGGGGAAGGCTATCTGCAGAAGGGTCTTAGGCCAGCCTTGGGGAAAGCAGGAGGTAACCCCACCCAGGCCTCGCTCATCCATCTGGGCCACAGGGCACAGGCTGGAGCTTCTGGTGCTCAGGCTTTAGCCTCCCCACCTGCCCCAGGATGGGAGGCCCCCATGGAGGCTGGGCAGGCTCCCTGGGCCCACCCAAGGCCCCTGGCTGGGGCTGTGCTGTCAGGCCGGCGTCGGCAGCTGCCACGAGGTTCTTTTTAATAACAGAAGTGATTTTTGCATGATGAATGGGGCCCGGCCGTCATATCCATAATGAAGCCTTAATGTTTTCAAATCCCCATTTAAGGAGCTGCTCTCACTCAATAATGAATTTCAGATCACAGAGCTGGAGCCCCGGCCTATCCATCTTCCCCCCAGCTGGGGGGAAGCCTGCTTGCCCACCCCCTCTTGGCACTGGGCAGCATCGGGCATACTGCCTGGCAGGGCCCTGAGGGGCAGAAGCCCTCACAGAGTGGCATGGAGGGACTCTGGACTCCTGCCAGGAACGTGGCCAGGGACCGTGACCTCCAGGCCTAGGACAGGAAGAGAACTGTGTCTGCAGTGGGCAGGGAATTGTTGGCTTGAACCCCTTGTTCTGAGATCCTGGGAGCAGAGCTTAGGGCTAAGCCCAGAAGAGGGGACCCAGACCAGCCTTTAACACAGGATTATAGATTTAGGCCTAGAAGGGACTGAAGAACATATGATGTCAAAGCTGGTGGATCTTAGAACCCTGAATATCAGGGCTGGGAAGGGAGGGGCCTTTGAGATTATATGGCCCAGCCCATTCATTTAACAAATGAAGAAACCAAGGCCTGGGGAGGGAAGAGGGCTTGGTCAAGGGCCCCCCCAGGTGAGAGGCAGGGCCCCAGGCTCCCTCATTCCAGCCCCTGCAGCCTTCCCACACAGCACAGGAAAGGTCCATGGGGAGACCTGGGCAGACTCTCCCAAGATGGTGGCCTGGACAGCCTTGCTTCTCAGTCTGCTGAGAACACTTTAAGGCTGGATTGTGTGGGGCCTGGCCCTTGGAAGCTGGGCTGGGCCCCTCAGAGGATGGGTGGCCAGGAGAGGAGGCAGGACACCTAGGCTTCCAAAGGAGGAGGGCCCCCCAGATGGTAGGTCACTTGGAAGCCGGGTGCAATGGGCAAGGCGCTCCCCCAGCCCTGCCATCTGGTGGCTCCCCCTTTCCACTGATTATTCCTGCTAACCAGATGTAAGCTGGGTTACTGTTTTGCTTTCAGTCCCCTTGAAATTTAGCACCCTGGGGCAAGGTACTGGTTGCCTGCCCTAGTTGTGTCTCACTGGATAACCTCTAGCAGCCATCCATTCATGGGAAGGTCCTGGAATCCATGACAGTCACCTGATCCTTGGGGGGGCCCATTCCCTGCTTAGACATGACACATGTATTCTCATACCCCAGCCTCCTCTTCTCAGATGGATTGTGTATGGAAGATGTGGGCTGAGCTGCTGTGTGGCTGTGTGATTCTAGGCCATCCGCTTCACCCCAGCCTCAGTGCCTGCATCTATAAAATGGGCACCATTACCCTACCTATCCCACAAGGCTGCTGAGAGATGAAGACATGGTGATGTCTGTAAACCTTAAAATACTGTGCAGTGCAGGGCATTGCTCCAGGCCCCAGCCAGGTGGAGTCTGTGCTCAGGGGCCGAGGAAAGGCTGAGGAGGGAGAGTAAAGATGGTCACTGGGCTGGGGCTGCCTCCAGCTCTCCCGACCTCTCACCTGAGCTGCCCAGGCCTCGGTTTCTTCATCTGTCAAATGTGGTCAAAGTCTAAATGAGAATCAGTTAGAGGACCCGAGGAGGATTAGTTAGCCAGAAGATTGGCCCTCTGTGGGCACAGATTCTGTCCTCTCATATCCAGAGGGGAGCCAGCACTGGCCAGGATCACACCCAGGCTGCTTGGCCTCAGGGACAGAGCCAGGGCAGGGAGGGAAGGCTCCAGAGAGGAGGGCACTGCGGGCTGGGGGCGAGAGTGCCCACAGGGCTGTCCCAACAGGTAGTGAGCCCCCCCTCCCCCCGGCCCAGAGGCTCCAAGAGGAAGGGCTGGGCTGGGCTGAGCTGGAGAAACCAGAGGCACCTGTGTCCTGGGGGAGGGGCCAGGGCCAAGGGCCTCTGTGACCTGGGAAAGGAAAAGGGGTCCCCAGGAGAAGCTGGGACGGGGTCAGACGGGCCCGGGGTAGCTGGGGAGGACAGATCACACCCGTGCCAAGTGAGGCCAGCCCCCATCTGGGCCCAGCAGCCCTCTCCCCACCCAGGCCAATATGAAAACATTGTCTTAAATAATTAATTAGCCCCTGTTTGCTTGTTTGCTTAACATGAAAAAACGCTACCCCACTGAGGAGTTTTTTTATTGCTGAATAAATTTAAATATTTAATCTTCCCTTCATGAATATTACAGTGGCCTAAATATCCACCAACAGCCCCTTAAAGTGCTGTTATTAAATGGCTCCCAGAGGAGCTCTGGTTCATTCTCAGAGGCCGGGATCCTGCAGGGAGTGCTGGGGCCATGAGGGAGGGGTGGGAGGCTGACCGGTGTCCTGGAGCTGGCCGTTGGGCCACCGTGTCGCTCCTGCAGCCCTTGTCACAGAAGCTCTCCTGGGAGCTCTCCTAGACCTCATCACCTATTTGGTGGAGGAGTCAGTCGAAGCCCAAAGAAGGAAGAGGCCAAGTGAGGTGCCGTGGTCACCCAGCCCTAAGATGTCCACTGCAGGGAGTTACCTTGGGCCCCTCTTCTTCCCCAGGGTTTGTCTCTGTCTTCCTGATGACTGGCGACTTCTGGGGACCAGCCTTGTGACTTCAGCTCCCCCGCCCCCCACTGCCTTGATCTTCTCTGACCCTGGGGCTGGGCCAGCGGCTTTTCCTCCTCTGCCTGACTCCAGGCCCAAGGCCCTGCAGTTGTTTGGTGTAAGGAGGCCTGGGTTTGTGTTCTGGGCCTCTGGGTCAGCCTCGAGGCCGAGGTCAGGAACAGCTCCACCAGCCTCTGCCCTGGGCAGGTCCAATTCAGAGAACTTTTCACCTTGTTTAGGAAGAACCGAAAGTGAGGAAGAGCCTGGGATGGTAGAGGACCCCTGACCTCAAGATGCTTGAAGGAGCTGGTGGAGTATAGCCTGGGTAGCATGGTGGGCTGACCCAAGGAAGGTGGCCAGGCCACAGGAGGCAGAGAGGCCCACTGAGGCTCCTGTCCTAAAGTGGCCTGGGACCATCACTCCAGGTCTGTGAGGAGCCAGATGACTCTTTCTGGGGGTGATTTGGTGGTTTGGACCAGATCCACTCAGTTTAATTCAGCAAGCACTTATTAAGTGCCTGCTGTGTGCCAGGCTCTGAGAATCCAGACAAAAAGCAAGCAGCTCCTGCCTTGTCACTCCCAGCTCAGGATTTAGAGGAAGACAGGCCCTTAGAGAAAAGCTGGTCCTGGTGGGGAAACTGAGGCTGGGGGAGGGGGCGGGTCAGCATGGGCAGAGCTGAGCGCTCACTAGGGGAGCGCTGGGGAGAGAGGCCAGAGACGAGGACACAGGGGCCTCGAATGCCCAGAGCTGGGCTTGGCCCTGGGGGCCCATGTGTGCCGGCTGCAGTGGGCCTGGTGAGGCTGAGGCTGATGGAAGGCTGTCTTTCCCAGCGCCCTCCCTCCTCTGTGCTCCTGAAGGGTCTCATTTCAGTCCAGGAATGTTCACACCGACAGGTGTCAGTCTTACACAGAGAGCCCTGCCCCGCCTGTTCCCAGGGGCTTCTGAATGTGGCCAGGGGCTCAGATGTGCTATCAAAAGGCCCAGGCTCCAGCCTGTCGACCCAGGCCGGTCCCCTCACTGGCTGACCCTTGATCTTATCATCTGAGAAACAGGGACACCAGAACAGGGAGGGCAGGTGCGAGGTCAATGAGATGTGGACTCTAGGGTGTCCCCCACAGAGAGGAGGCAGGGGGAGGGCACCAGATGTGGGGGTCGTTGTGGAGAAGGCCCTTCCTCGCCTGGGACCCTCCTCCCCCATCCAGGCCGGGATCCCCTCTGGGTGGGCAGAGAAGGTGCTTAGGAGACACAGGCCTGGCCAGAGCAGGAGCAGGTGAGGCAGAGGACACGGTCGGACTGACCCTGGTCAGCCCCAAGAGCCCCATCTCCCAGCTGCCCCGCTCCTGACCGCGGGAGGAAACATTAAGTCTGTTAAATATGCATTATCTCCACACTTCTCTTCCGCTGGGCGCCTGGAGCCCGGCCAAGGGCAGCCGCACCGCTGCCAGGCAAGTGCCAGGGCCAGGGAGAGGGCTCTCTGCTGTGGGGCTGGAGAAGCTGCAGAAGGTACAGAAAGCACCAAGGCCCCCAGCCCAGCCCCCTCCAAGGAACCCCTCCCAAGATCATGCAGCCTGGACAGGGGACAGCAATCGCCCCCGCTTGTGACCCCACATGTGGTGAGGTCATATCATTGCCCCCGCTTCACATTGGGGCAAACTGGGGCTGAGAAAGGGAAGTGACTTGTCCAAGGTCACTTTTTTTTTCAAGGAAACTCTAGACTTCCCCCCCGCCCCCCAGGGTCCTTCAGACTGGCTTCTCCCCACAGACACAGCAGAGTGGGGCTCGTCCAGGAAAGGGGCCTCAAGCTTGTGCCACCCCCTGAACATTCAGCTCCCAGATGTACTGCAAACCCAGAGTCCCCAGAGCTAGGGCGAGAGGGTGGGGGCACCAGCTCTGTCCAGAGGCTGCTGCCCAGCTCCTGGGCCAGTGGCCAAAGTACCTGGCCCCCTCCAGGGCCTGCCTCCCCACCACTGCCTGCATGAGCGAGAAATCCTGAAATTGGGCCACTGGGTAGGGGGGAGATGGGAGAAAGGAGGAAAGAGAGGGGGGGAAGTGAGGGGACTGGGGCCCTCCAGCAGGGCTGCAGGCCCTGGCCCTGGTGTGGTGCCCCTGGTGCCATCAGCCTCCCAGAGCCCCCAGGAGGCCAGAGGGGCCCTCTGCTGCTTGCATTTCTCCTGTGCATCTGGGGGGCTCAGAGCCAGGAAACCCTGTGTTCAGGTCCTGCCCATGCCCCCTGCTGGTGTGTGGCCCTGGCTGCCCCTTAGCCTCCTGGTGCCCCGGCAGTGGGCAGCCCCTGGTTTGTCGGGCTCCCCGGATCCAGGGCAGCCAGGGCAGCAGACAGCCAGCGCTGTTTTCCAAGGCGGGGGTCCCTGGGGACCCCACATACTCCTGGGGCTGGGCTGCCTGCTGGGTAAACAAGCCGAGCAGCCTGGCTCCAATTAAGGCAGGCTCGGCTAACGAGGCAGCTTAATGAGCTCCTAGGAGGAGGGGCAGAGGCCCAGGCTCCCAAGGTCTGCCTCGTGGGGGGCAGGCTCTGTGCCCTGAGAGCAGAGCAGCCTGGGTGGAGGATGGGAAGACACGGGGAGGGGCAGTCGAGCAGGTTCAGACCCTGGCTTAGGTGCCATCGAGGTCCTTCCAGGTCTGACAACCCAGGTTTTCAGGACCCTAAGATTCAGATCGTGAAAGGCCTTGAATGCTAGAGCAGATCCCCAGCACCCTGGCCAGGCAGGGGAGCTGCCCCCTTCTCCCAGCTGCCTCAATTTCCCTCTCTGGAGAAAGAGAGTATCTACCATCTTTCTTGGGCCCCCGAATTCTGTGGGCTGGCATCCCTTTAGGACTTGTCAGCCTGTCCACAGGTCAATCAGCAAAAACGTACACGACAAATAAACGAATTGTGTGTGTGGTGACTAGGGGCTCACAGACGCTTCCCATCTTCTGTGATCCTGCGAGGTAGATGCTGCCGTCACCCCCTTTTACAGATGGAGAAACTGAGGCAGGGGTGCAGTGACTTGGCCTGGGTCTCGCAGCTCGTAGGGCGGTCAGGTTCAGGGCTTTGCCTGTTGCGCCACCTGGTGGCCAGTTATCGGGCTGCGTGCATCCCTTTCCCACAGGGCTGGCCCCCCTCCCCCTGGGCTCCCCAGGCCTGGAGTCAGGAAGACCCGAGTTCAAATGTTGCCCAAGTCCACGAGCATTTATTAAGTGCGTACTGTATGCTGGGTGCTGTGCTGCACACTTTGCTGCTCCCCAGGCCCTCTCAGCTCTCTGAGACTTGGTTTCTCATCTGTATAACAGGGATAGAAGGACAGACAGCCCTCCCTCTCCCGTGGCCTCTGCGCCCCCAGGCATCACAGGGCCTGGGCTCCAATCCTGCCTCTGACACTTGCTGAGTTGTACCATGGGGGGCGATCCCTGAGGGCCCCTCCTGGACTGCCCCCCCACATCCTTGCAAAGACCCCAGGAAGAGGCTTGGGAGGAGGGGAGGAAGCCGAGTCTGCGCCTGGCAGACAGACCCAGGACAAGCAATAACAGAGATGACTGATGGGCAAAGGACAGCGGCCGACCGCCTCTTTGGCCCAGGTTGGGGGAAAGGTCAAGGTCTAGGTCGCCACAGACCGTTGGACATCTTGAAGGTCATTCAACCCCTTCTCTTTATAGAGGAAACTGAGGAAGGCCCGATGCCTTGGAAGAGGTGGGGGTGTATGGGTGCAGGAGGAGGCATACCGTATGGCCCAGGCCCTAGTGGGTTGTTCCTGAGTGATGGGGGAGGATTTGGGGGGCGAGGGATAGTCAGGAAGGAAAGGTCCAGGTTACCAGCTTGACAGCAGAAGGATCTGGGTCCCCCCTCTGCAAATGACTCCCCCCTTCCAGGCCTCAGTTTCCCCATCTGTAAAAGGAAGAGGTTGGACTGAGGAAACCAGTAAGAGCCCCAGCCTGGTGCCAGAGCCAGGACCCCACTCTTGATCCACTGGCCATCAGCTGGAGGGCAGTGTGGCCTTGGCCAGAGACCTCAATGTGGGGCCTGCTGCCGTCCAGCACTCCCTGGTGGTGAGGCCCGGGAGGGGGATGCTTTAGCTCTGAGCCTTCGTCCTCTAAGATGAGGGTCAGCCTTGGAAGAAAGCTGGCTGTCTGTAGTGTTCTTGATAATATTCTGGCCCATCACAGGGTGGGGGTGGCCTGGCCCTGTCTCTGGCTTCCTACGTGTGTGACCTTGAGTGGGTCTCTTCCCTCTCCAAGCCTCAGTTTCCCCATCTGTAAAAGAAAGGGGAGGGGCTTGATGCTCTTTGGAGCCCCCTACCAGGCGACCCATTGTTCAAAGGTCTCCTGACCCCCAAGGTGGTGGGACCTTTTACTGAGTGGGGGCGAGCTGGGACTGTAAGAGGGTGGGGAGAGAGACCCGGCCTTTCCACACACGGTCCCCCTCTCCCCCCAGCAGGAGCTGCTTAGAAAATTTTCTCCACCCCACTCCCTTTCCTCCCCTCCTCCCTTCTTCCCTCTGGCCCTTGGAAGGCTGCCAAAGGTCTTTAATTTCTAGACAGATGAGAAAGGGGCAGGGGAGAGAGGGCATGAGCCTGGGCTTGGGGGTCCCAGGAGGGAGAGGGAGGGCAGGGAGGCTGCCTCCTCTGACCTGGTACTTGTGTCTGCTGCAGAGACAGATGGAAGTGTAGATGGCTGGCAGGGAGGAGGCCAGCACCCACACACCACCATCTTGCAGAGGCTGAATGGGGGCTTCCCCCATTCCCTCCTGGGGACTCACTGGGCTTGGGGCAGAGAGAGCATGGCCGAGCTGGGGGACGGACAAACCTAGAACATGGAAGGTCATGGCTGGGTGGGGGCAGCTTAGAACAATATAACTGATGATCAGAGCCGGGAGGGAGCTTTAGACCATAGAACACAGACCATCAAAGCTAGAAGACCTTTTAGAGACATGGGCACCCCATTTTACAGATGGGAACACTGAAGCCCAGAGAGGCAGCGACTTGCCCAGTCAGTGGCAGAGTGGAGCCTAGAACCCCCAGGTTCTCCAGGATTGTCACAGGTGGCTCCCTCCCCATATGTTGGCATGGTTCCACAGTGTTTTCCGGATGTGGGGGCGAGGGCCAAAGCTCAGGGGTCCCTGCTCTGCTTCCCCCCACAGTGGATGGCTGTATTCACCGAGCTGCAGGGCACCTGCTGACCGAGGAGTGCCGCACTCTACACAGCTGTGAGACGGGCAAAGCCAAGATTACAGGAGGCTACCGCCTGCCGGCCAAGTGTATGTCTGCCCACCCCTGCGGCTGGAGAGGGTGGGGAGGGAAGCCGCCCTTCCTCCTCAGCTCCAGGCCAGAGAAGGCTTGGGGCTCGGTCACTTCAGGACTGGCATGCCCTCCTCAAGCCTGCCCCACTGTGTAGTGGGTCCTCACCCTTTCCTCCCTCTCACTGTCTGCAGCCTCCTCAGTTCCCACCACCCCATGTTGCCGTGGCCCCCTTGGCCAACCTTGGTACCTGCCTGCCACCTTCTCTGCCCATCCCTATGGCAAGAGTAGTGATTATAGCCAAAACCCCATCTCAGTGTGGCACGTGCCCACGCAGTGGCTCCTGTGGTGTCACCCTCAGGCTTGGGTCTTGGGGGTTGTGGCCACTCACACCCCTTTGCCCCCTCTTATACCGAACCTACCAGCCTGGATGGATGTCAGGGGTCCCCTGGCAGGATCCAGGACCCTGGCTGGGCACTGCCCCCCACCTCCAGGCCTTGTCAGGACCTCGTCAGAGCCTCATACCCTGAGCCCTGGGTGAGATGGGAAGGCTTCTTGGCTCTCCTGGGCAGAGGTGAGGGACAGATACAGAACCTGTCCGGATTGGGCGCTGTGCCCATGTCCCTCCACCATGCCTTGTGTGGTCTGTACCCACAAGGGCAGGAGGTATCAGCCAGCGGGCAGGTTGGGTGCTTGATTCCCCCTCTTAATTGTGCCAGGTCAGTTGGTGAGTCTTCCTGGGCTGCCCTCAGGAAGAGAATAAAGGAAGTGCCAGGCAAGGTCCAGAGGTGACCAGCCCAGCTTAGCCACACAGCACTTGTGTATAGAAACCTGCTCCACGGATGCCAATGACCCAAAGATTCCCTGTCCCTAGTGTCTTGTGTCCTAAGCTCTCTCTGGGTGCCAGGCCAGGGCAGGGGTGACAGCAGCAGGGCTCCTGCCTGAGGGAAGCCCCACTTCTTGCTTCCTGCAGATGTCATCCATACTGTGGGGCCCATCGCTCAGGGAGACCCCAGCCCCAGTCAGGTCCAGGAGCTGCGCAACTGCTACCTGAACAGCCTGCAGCTGGCGCTGGAGAACCGCCTTCGATCCGTGGTGAGGGCCCCGGGGGGAGACACCCAGAGGAGAGAGCCGGGGGTGGGGGCAGAAGCCCCAAGTAACAGCTGTGTTTGTCTCTCAGGCCTTCCCCTGCATCTCCACTGGGGTCTTTGGTGAGTGTGGCTGTGGCCAGAGGGAGGGTGGGCAAGCTGGAGGGCCAGAGTCAGTGGCGGGGTGCAGGGGACAAGTCCCTGACGCTCCAGCCCCTCCTGGACTCCCGCAGGTTACCCCAATGAGGCTGCAGCCGAGGTCGTCCTGGGCACCCTCCGAGAATGGCTGGAGGAGCACAAGGACAAGGTAGGGAACCTCAGTTGGGGCCCCCACCCCCAGCTCCACGTTGTCCTCTGTGAACGAGGGGGTTCTGGCTCTGGCCTCTGACAGTGCGGCCTGGCTGGAGAGGGAAGGGGGAGCAGAACTGGGGCACAGCCTGAGCACCCAGACCCTTCTCTGGCCTCAGGTGGACCGACTGGTCATCTGTGTGTTCCTGGAGAAAGATGAGGAGATTTACCGCAAGCGGCTGCCCCACTTCTTCCCTGTGGGTAGGTGTTTCCTCCTCCATGCCCCCTCCCTCAGGGTGGGCCCCAGGAGCCTGAGGGAGGGGGCGGATCCCGGGAGCCTAATCCTTGTGCGTGGCCCTCACTCTCCTCTGCCTTCCAGCCTGACGCTGCCCCTCCCCACTCCCCAAGACGGGTAAGAAAGGCCCCAGTGTGCTGTCCATGGGCACTAACCCTCTTCGTCCTCCACCTCCCAGCCCCAGCTAACCACTTCCCTCTCCCCAGCACAAGCAGACAGGGCTGCTGGCTGCCCCTCCCCGCTCCCAGGCCAGGGCTGGGGGCTGCGGGGAGCAAGGGTGGGGAGGGCCGAGGGGGCTTGGGCCCTGCCCCTGGCTAACACTTTGGTTCTCCCTCCAGATCCTCCCATGGGGCTGCAGTCCCAGCTCTGAGGACATGAAACTTCACCCCATCTGAGCTGCCCTAGCCCAGGGCTCCCCTTTCCCACGACCCTCCCAGGCACGAGGGTCTCAATGCAATTCAATAAAGAGCTCTGCTCAGTACTAGTTCTAGAGCTTGATGACTGGCACAAGGGAGGGCATGAGACCATGGCTGTGGGAGGAGGGTCCTGAGCCATCCCCTCAGCCCCACCCCCACCCAAGGGCTGTCCAGGGCTCTCCCGCTTCCCTGTGGGCCTGTCTCCTGCCCTGCCCCCCCCCCCCAGGGAGGCAGCAGGAAAGGGGGGCTCGGCTGCCTGTTTGCCAACAATTAGTTCACATTTATTGAGGCGTGATACAGTTGCACAGAACACAGAGCCACGCTCCCTGCCCTCGAGGGGCTTACAGTCTAAGAGGAGACAGACAAACCATTAATTCTTGGGAGGAGGGGGGTGGTTTTCTGTGGCTCGGATGGCGCTTTGGGGGTGGGGGAGAGGGAGATCCACCCTCCCTTCCCCTTGCTGGAAGAAATGGAGAACTCAGAAGAGAAAGCAGGAAAACACTGGTCAAGGCCCAGCAAGCCAAAGCGTGGGGGGGAAGGGAAAGCAAGAAGGCAGGGAGCGGGGGCAGCTTGGGGCATCAGGCTCCACCCCTCCATGCCCACCTGGGGATGATGGTGAAGCCCCCAGGCCGGGCCCACAAGAAGTTGCTGCAGAGTTGGGGGTGGGGGGGCCCAGAGGGGGCTCCGCCCTGCTACCCCAGCAGCCAGGGCAGAGAGGAAGGGGTTGCACCATGCTGCTACAGAGTGGCAGTGCCCTCTGCTGGGGGCAGAGCTAAGAAGCAAGACCAAGGCAGGCACTGGGACAGGAGCAGCAGCAGACAGGAGAGCAAAGGCAGCCAGGGCCCCCCCACCCCCACCCAGGCTCCCCAGCCAGGGCCAAAGGCATGACCTGGCCCAAGGGTGTGGCGGGGATCAAGCCTGGGCAAAGCCTGGGTCAGCACCAGGGCAGGCGGACCACCATGTGGAAGCACAGTTAGGGCTAGAGACCCTGCAGACTCCAGGGGAAGGGGCTGTGGCATCAGGAGATCCATCATCTCCCAGCGCGATGAGGGCAGAGGAAGGATGTGCACGGCGGCCCCCACGACCCCTCCCTGACAGGCCGTCTCCTGGGTTTGGCTGCTGGGGCTGGACTACCCTCGACCCCCAAGGCTTGACCCCCCGGGCCAAGGAGAGGGAGCAGGCAGCCAGGGCGCACGCAGCAATACACGGCGCGCACACGTGGCCTCACCACCAGCATCCCCTTTAATAAAACACGCAAGGTTGTGGGTGACAGAGAGGAAAAGGGGGAGTGAAATATTACCATTTACAACCACAAAAAACCTCTGTACATGTCTAACGCCTGTTAGCAGGGGGAGGGGGGCGGGACTGGCCCCAGCACTGGCGGTGGTGGCGGGCAGGGCCCGGGGCACTGTACCACCTATTTGTAAAGGATGTCGTAGTGTCCGGGCCTGTACAGCAGATACACCTTGGGCTCAGAGCCCTCCGGGAAGACATGGGGGTTGGTGGTGCCGCCCTCACCGCGGTCCATGTACTCCACCTGGATGGAGACGTTGAGGGCCTGCGCCAGGGCAATGATGTGGATGTGGTCACTCTCCTTGCACATGGGCTCCACCTCCTGGAGGGGGAAGAGGAAAGAAAAGTGACCCGGGCAGAACCAGCCCTGACACAGCCAGCCACACCCTGCCCCTCTGCTTCTGCCCAAGCACACACTTACTTTCTGGTAAACTGAGTCAGAGGAAGGTGGGGGGAGGGAGTCTGAGCTGCTCTTGAGCTCAGGCTCCTGCGTCCACTGGCCCAGAGTGGCCCGAACCAGGTGACAGACTGCCCACTCCTCCCCTGACCCAGCCCAGTCAGGGAGCAGAAAGTGAACCGTCTGGGTGCAATGACTCCTGAGTAGGTGAACTGGGGCTGGCACCCACATCCAAGAGGTCAGAGGACCAAAACAGGGTGAGAAAAATGGCCAGCTAAAGGTCAGCGTGAGAAGCAGCAAGCCAGAAGCTGGGGGCGACAGGGGAGGTGCCGTGTGCGCACCTGCTGACAGAACTCCTTGACAGTGCGGCCCCCCTCGATGAAGTGCTCAAAGAACTTGCTCTCGCGCTGCAGGTAGCCCGAGGTGAGCAGCCGCAGGTAGACCACCAGGTAGTCAGAAGTGCTCTGGTCATTGAAGGAGGCCAGCAGCTCGGCCACTGAGGTCTGCTTCTCCACCTGCTCGATCAGGTCCATGAACTGCCCGGAGGGAAGCAAGAGGGCAGCTGGTCAGTCACCCTGCCTGGCCCCAAGGCCTCCCACCCATTCTGGGGGCGAGGGGCCCGCTCACCGTGTTGTGGAAATCCTCAATTGTGAACTCAGTGAAGCCCTGAGACACCAGGTCCTCTTTGCTCTTGGCAGAAATGGCTTTGAACCTGGGAAAGGAGGCAAAAATCACTTTATGGAGGAAGGAGAGAGAGAGAGGTAGGCAGACGAGAGCTACTAACGAGGCAGAGAAGAGGTGGCCAAAGCTACACAGAAGGGCTGGGGGCTAGTGGAGGGACTATAGATCCAAGTCAGGAGAGCCTCAGCTAGGACCCCCCAAATCTGGCAATCTGGATGACAGAATGTGAGCCTCGGTTTCCTTATTTACAAAACGAGGAGGCTAATGTTTGTCCTGCCTATTTTCCAAGGCTATTGTCAGGAAAACACTTGGGAAGGCTCTAAGATGGGATGTAATGGCTAAGCTCACTGCCAAGGGCTCAATGTAGAAGGGGCTTCCGGAAAGCCAAGGACCCTGCACACGCCCTCGGGGGCTACCTCTGCAGCTCCTTGCTGTCTTCCAGAAGGGCCTCCAAGTGGGAGAACCCAAAGGCTCGGTAGAAGCAGTTGCCGTCGGGCCTGGTCTTTCGGATGTAGGAGTATTTTTTGTGTAGGTCCTGTAGAAATAATGGAGAAGACAATGAAGGCCCAGGTGAAGATGGGCAGCTTTCCCATCTATGCACAGGATGGCCTGCACACAGCTTCAGGTGGGCCAGATAGAGAGGGACACAGTGAGGTGACAGCTCCTTGTAAATCAATGCCCTGGAGAAGTGGGATGTTCTCTTAGAAAGGAATGGCAGTGAGGAGTGGGGAGTCAGAAACTACCCTTCCTAACAGACCTCAACGTGGGGCTCCCTATCCACACTGGCCTCCCAAGAAAGGCCATGGCTACCTCCCATGACGTGCTCTGGTCCTGGCCACAGCAGCCACGCCGTGCACAAGGTAGGCCGAGTCCCCAAAGAGATGGGCCTTTTAGGGAACTTCCCCATGAACCAGGTGAAAGCAGAAGCCAATTCCCAGCCTATAAAAGTAATTCAGTAACCATCTCTTCTGTAATTCTGATTAAGTACCTACAGACCCCCAACACTGAACACTGCACAAAGGGCCCTTCCCCCTCCATTTCTACAAGGCCCAGCTCTCAGGTGGAATCAGAAGGGTCCCTCGTCCATCTACTGGAGGGAGGGGGAGTAATCTAGGGGCCCTAACCTTGATCTTCTGTTGATAGATATTGTCGTCTTCCGCGTACTCCTTGTAAAGCACAGAGAGCTCCAGGCGCTCGGAGACCAGTGGATTCTGAACGGCGATCTGCAAGGAGGAAGGAAGGGAGGAAGGGACAGGAGCAGCAGCAACTTGACAGGTCTAGGAAAGCCCGTGTCCAGCCCAAGCCCAAGCAGGAGCACAGGAGCGCCTGGGCCCAGGGCCCTCGGCCTGTCCCAGGAAAGCCCCGCTTCTCCCCATCCCTGGGCCAGAGGGGTTGTTCCCCAAACCAAATCCTGGACAAGTGACCCAGAGGCTTGGGAGCCGAGCCCCGGAGGACAGAGGACAAGGCCTCGAGCTAGTGGGGGGCTTGTCCAGGAAAGGGCAAGTCCCAGACCAAGAGACCTCTCAGCTGAAACCTGCCCAGAGAACTCCACATCCTCCAAGCTCCCTGATGACTGCTGGGGCTGACCACTGGGTGACCACTGGGGGTGACAGCTGGGTGTGACCTCTGGGCATGACCAGTGAGGGTGACCACTGGGCATGACCGCTGGGAGTGACCTCTGGGGATGATCACTGTGGGTAAGGGCAGCCTGGCAGGGGACCCTGGGACGCCCAGCCCTCTGCCCTCACCTCCTGCTGAATCCGATCCTGCTGGGCCATGATGGCTTCATCGTAGGCCAAACAGTTCACTCCTAGAGGAAGAGGCAGCGGGTGAGAGGGACGGGCCCCTGCCCGGCCTCCCCACCGGCCAGGAACGGGACAGGGGAAGCAGGTCCTCCCAAGGGGGGCCCACCCGGGGATGCGGGGGCTCCCCATGGGGTGGGGGGGAGGCTGAGCCGGCGGCACCCACGTGCAGAGGCCCCTCCCCTCCCCGTCATGGGGGAGGGGCCGATGAAGTCATGGGGTGGGGGGAGGGAAGACCAAAGAGGACCGATTAGGGGCCAGAATAAATCAGAGCGGCAGCCTGGGGGGTGTGGGGGAGGGCCCGGGGGTGGGGCCGAAGGAGGCGGAATCCCCGCCCCGCCGGCCCAGCATCCCCGCCCTGTGGTGCGGCGGGAGGGAGGGAGAAGGGGGGAAGGCGCGCGCTCGCGAGCGTGGGCGCAGGTGCGCGCGAGGGGCGGCTGCGCGGCCGCGACAGCCTCGGTCTGGCACTGGGCGCGCCCCCCCCGGCCGCGCCGTGCGCAAGCGCTCTCGCGTGCCCGCGCGCCGTTCCCGCTGCCGCCCCTCCCCCCGCCCCAGCCCGCGCGGCCGGGGGGGGGGGAGATGGGGGGGGGGTTCCTCAGGCGGCGGCTGCTTCCCCAGTATGTGGGGGGGAAGCGATGGAGCCCGCGCGCCTCACCTCAGCTCTACGGCCCCCGGCCCCGGCCCCCTCCGTAATGGCCGGGCCGCGCAGCGCCCGCCCTCCCCAGGGGCTCCCGGCCCCCGCCCCCGCCCCCGCAGCCGCTACCTTCGGAGTCGCTTCCCAGGGGCTCCGGCTTCTGCTGCTGAGGTTCCTCCGCCGCCATCTTTAAACAGCGCCGCACCCAGGACCACTTCCGGGTTATTAGCGCCTCTCCTCCCGGAAGTGAACATCCACCCGCCTCCTTCGCACTCCGCGCTCCATAGCAACGCCCATAGCAACCGGAATCCCCGCCCCCGCCCCTCCCTGCCCTCCTTTTTGGGCCGCCCAGTCAGCGGGAAGCTAGAGATGAGGTGTCCGGAGACCTGGCTTAACGCCCTGGGTCCTGGAATCTGGAGCGGGGAGGGGCCCCGGAGTTCATCCAGCCCCACCCTCTCGGCATACAGATGGGGAAACTGAGGCCGGGAGAGCTGGGTCATCGTGCAGATGGGCGCACTCTGGCAGAGAGGGGCCCCCCGGCTCCCGTTATGCATGTGGGGATACTGAGGCCCCAGCTGGTCCAGCTTTCTCCAGGGAGGGAAGTGACTTAAGTGCCCAAGAGTGAGAAGCGCCTGCGGCAGAATCCAAAGGCAGGCCAGCCCTAAGGATACCACCGCTCCAGGGTCCCCATAGCCACCTCCTTGTCATAGCATCCTAGGACCAAACTCTGAGGCCTGGGAGGGACTGCAGAACTGTCTCCTCCGTTCTACAGATGGGCAAAATGAGAGAAACAGAGGTTAAGTGACTTGCCCAAATGACCCAGGTTCTCTGGCTCTTTTTGCAGCAGAGACCCCAAGGAAGGATTTCAGTATGCTCTCCTAACACAAGTTAGAGCTGAAACCCTTGAGATGGCAGACTCTAGGAAAGGACATCCAGCTGATAATTGAAGGGCATCCCCATTGTAACAGCCTCTCATGAGTCATGCAGATTTCCAGTGAGGGTAATCGATCCCTCATGTGCCCCACTCCAGGCCACCTCCAAGGCAGCCTGTGACACTGAACAGCTCAGTGATTAGGGAGATTTTTTCCTAAAATCAAGCCTAGTGACTTTTTGGCAACGTTCCCCCCATGGGCCCTGATTCTGCCCTTTTGTCCAACCCTGAGACTTTTCCACCTGATTACTTCAAATACTTTTAACAGAAACACCATTTGCCCAAGTCTTCTCTCCAGGCTCCAAATCTCCAGTTCCTTCCATTTACACTCATGGGACACAGACTTGAACCCCCTCACCACCCTTGCTACCCTTTCTCTAGTTCATCTTACCTTCTTAAGCTGTGGCTCCCAGGGCTGAGCACACTCCTCCTCCAGATGTTGGCTGGTCAGAACAGGGCAGTGACTTATAGCCTCCTCCCTGGAAACCCGAGCCCTCAACACAGCCACAAGATTCTGGCTGCCACTTCCCACTCCGTTGGGCTTAGCACACTGAATTTTCAGGCCCTCTTCAGACCGGCGGCTGTCTCGTTGGGCAATGCTTTCATCGATTCAGGATTGGGCAGTTGGTTGTTGGAACCCAAGGGTAAGTCTTGACATTTATCTATCCTCTATTTCAAATTATCCTATTTCCAATTATCTGCCCCTTAAGTATCTTTTGGGAACTCTGTCATTCAGAGGGTTAGGTGTCCCACCCAGCTTTGTGCCATCTACAAATCTTATAAACATCCTATCTATGCCCAGAATGTTTAGTGGTGCAGGGCTAAGCCCAGAACCCTGAGGGTCCCCTGGGGACCTCCTGCCAAGTTCACATTGTAGCATGTTCCAACATGAGACTGTGGACCCTAAAATCCAAGTGGAGAACTAAGGAGCCCAGAGGCAAACATCCATCCCTGCTGCTGGCCCTCGGGCCAGAGACAAAGGGAGAACTGGGCATCCCAGCATACTAGCCTGTGGTTATCACTTCAGGCTTCCCGATTCTTCTCCCCACCCGACCCCAAAATGTCTCTCCCATATTCCACAGCTGAAAAGGACCTTAACCACAACCTACTTTCCTCCTCCGTTTTACAAATGGGAAACTGATCCTGGGACATGTCAAATGTAGAAATGTTGAAGTGGGACTGGCTTTGAGGGATGTCCTCTCCACACCAGAAGCCCCTTCTTCCCCCCAGTCTGGTGAGAGGGAATCTCTTCTTCCCCTTTGGCATCTCAGACAGTGCTGGGGACATGTCTGTGAATCAAAAGCCTAATGGCTACCTCAGTTAGGAACTTGTGCACTTGAGGAATGTTCACTGGCAGGGGGAGCAAGGCACCAGGTTGGTGGAAACCCCAGGGCCAGGTAAAGATCCCTGCTTTGGCTTGCCTGTGGCTCAGAGCAGACAGATGTCTGGGTCACTCAAAAGGGTGGTATAGTATAATCTGATGAGGTAGTGACCTGGATTGTAAATCCAGCTTTGGCCTTGCCTTGAAGTGAACCAGGGGCCTGAGACCCTGCTTCCTCCTGCCTCCAGTGAGGCTCATGCACCACTGCTCCTCCAAACATCCAGTGAGCATCCCCTAGGGCAGTGTCAGTGGGTGCTGGTGCCCAGGCAGAGCAGCAAGGCCATCTTGGGCACTGGTCCATCGGGCCCTCATACACAGCCTGCTTCTGTCTCTGGGTCCCTCTGCCAGGCTGCATTCTTACCCCATGCTTTGCTTGGCCATTTTTAGTCTACATTTAATGGACAAATTCTAGACGAGACCCCGGTTTGGCAACAGTGCCCAGCCAGAGGCACGGATAGCCCACCCTGTGCTCTGGACAGCCAAGGCCAGTTCCATCCTCAGCAGAGCAGACTTTGAAGCCAGCCATGCCCTTGTGGGCATCTCTGTGGGTCTTTCAGCCCTGCTGCTGCAAGATCTCCAGAAGCACACCAACTGGCAGAGCACAGCCCATGACTGGCAGCCAAGGCCTTTATTCGGAAGGATGTCGGTCCTGTGCACATCCCTCCCATCAAACTCCCCAAGAAGGTGCCCTTCCATTTCTGCTCTGAAGGGTGACAGATAAGAGGATGGCCTGGCCTGTATCCTCCTGGCCTCCAGGGAGTGGGGCTGGGGGTCAGACCCAAGGCACACCCAGGATGGGGACTGCAGCTCTCCTACAGGGGAGGAGCTGCTGGTTAGGGTGAGCCTCCATTGCTCCTGGGCAGATCCTGGAGTCTGCCAGTCAGGAGCTGCCCAGCAGGCAGCTGGGCACTTACAGGAGGGTGTGTCCAAACCTTTGGAAGTATTTCCGATGATCCACAGGCCGACAGCCACAGTACAAGCAAGCCAGGACAGCTGATGCCAGAGGCTCAGCAGTATCTCTACTTCAAGGCCTTCTGCTTGAGCCTGAAGTACTGAAGCACCCAGCAGTTCATAAGGGGCAAAATCATACCACCACCCCCTTCCTCATTCAAAGAGCCAAGTGCCAGGGGCAGCCTGCAGGCCTTGCCAGAACTCTCACAAGATCAAGGGGCATCATGTCTTAATTTGCTCCTATGAGGAATTAATGAGGAGCCCTTCATCCCTCCAACTTGCCCCGGGAAAGCTGAGAGGTGAGACCCCACGATTTCAGTTCAAGTCAGCTTCTCCTGGAACGAGGGGATCCAAAGCCTGAAAACAAGTCATTGCACCCCCCTTCTCCCTTCTATACCCACCCACACATGTACCTGCTGCCACATGCCACATGCACTGGGCCAAGGGCACCGCAACAGCTGCCCACAGGACAGAGAACCATCCCACTCACCTCCAGCTGCTAGCTTCCATCCCCAGCACAGTCTGACGCAGGAGTTTTGAAGGCCATGGCTGCTGCCCACCCTGAGCTCAATGCCAGATGCCCCAAGCAACACAATTTCCTCCTTACCACTCCATGGTTAATAAGCAACCTCTCCTTGCCCCTACCAGGCTACAGTTGGCAGCATGGGAAGACCAAGGCCTTGGCAGGGTGGCAGTTACCAGGGAAACCCACAAGGCTGTGCTCTGCTCGGTGCCTCCTTGCTCAGCATCAGGGGCTGGGGTCTGGATTCCCCTCACCCCCCCACACAGAGCCAGTGTTCTGTGAGCAGGTGACACCATCCGGAATGGGTACCACCCATCCTGCCCCACCTCCCATCTGAGAGCCCCAGTGCAGGGGCAGGGAGGGCTCCTGATTTACGCAGGAAGGATGACTTCCCAAAGCCCACTGTGAACTGCCCCCCTACCCCTCAATCATGAAGAAGCCATTTGTGAAAAAGGAAAGCCAGCCACCGGTCAGAGGGAGAAGGCCCAAAAATATTCAAACAAGGGGTTCGAACTTAGCTACCACCACCATTTCTAAAAGGAAGAAGACCCTCCTGAAGCAGGACAAAGCAGAGAAATAAGGGTATGCCCAACTGCTGGCCCATCTTCTTTTCTCCCCTTCTCTTTATGTCCTTCCCTCCTGCCTGCTCTGCCCTGACAAGACCCCAAGCCTGTGGTGTGATGGGGGAGAGCTCCAGGCACCAGCTCACACACAGGTACCCTGGGTCCCCAAGGGCTGGGACAGAGGCCCCAGACCGGAAATAAGCACAGTCAGGCTCAGGAGGCCTTGAGGGTCCCAGGGTCCCACAGAGGAGCCCCTGGAAATGGGCCCGGCTCCAACAGGACAAGGGGGGAGGGCACAAGCACGTGCTGGGTTTAAAAGGCAGCTTCGGAGCAGAGGGGCTGAGCCCCGTGTGTGGGTCCCCCCAGGGCTTCCTGGGCCCCTCCCCAGCCGCAGGCCCATGTGACAGCCAGGCACCAGGTTTCAATGGACTTTATTGGAGCGTGCCGGAGGGCCCGAGCCGGGCCAAGCGGCCATGGTCGCGGGGCGCGGGTGCGGGGCAGGTGCAGAGCGGGGAGCGCGCGTGGTCCCGAGGCAGCGCGGGGGCCGCGCCTTCACTCCTTCTTCTTGTAGCTGCCCAGGTGGGACAGGATCCAGCCGGCGGGCAGCAGCAGGCACAGGAAGCTGGCAGTCATGCCGATGGCCTTGTCCTGCACGGGCACAAAGCAGGTGGGCTCGGGCACCGCGGCGGCACCCCCGCCTCCCAGATCGGCCCCGGGACACCCCCACCGGAAGGAGGGGCCGGGCAACCCCTCCCCCCAGCTCGCTGACTCCGGGTGGGAGAGGGAGGGCGATCTCTCCTGGGAAAGGACCCCCCCCCTCCCCGCTCTCGTGCTGGGCCGGAGGGGGGGAGGGAGCCCCTCCATCTGACAGAAAAGGAAACTGAGGCCCCGAGCGGGTCGGCCTCCTTACCAGCAGACTAAGCTCCTCCCGGGCCGGCCGCGCGTGCAGGGGCGCGCGGGGCACGCGCAGGAGACCGCGGGCGGGGCGCGTCAGGCCGCTCAGCAGGCGCGGGGCCAGCGCGGACATGGCGGTGTCGGGGTGCGGACTCGGACGGGAAGAAGCCGGGACGCGGAGCGCAGGAGCCGGGCCAAGGTCGCCCAGAAGGAAGAACTGCAGCGGCCGGAAGCGAAGGATGGGAAGAGGCGGGACCGGAGAGGTCAACGCCCCGGAAGGGACGCTCACCACCGCCCTCCTCCCCGCCCCTGCCGCTTTTCCCGCGGCTGGCGTCCCACGAAACGGCCAATCAGACGGAGGAATGTGGAACGGGGCGGGGTTACGTGCGGAAGGGGAGGGGCAGGGAAGGGGGGAGGGTAAAAGAAGGCAGGGCTCGGAGGAAAGGGGAAGGGACAGGAAGCGAAGGGGGGGAAGGGTAAAAGAAGGCGGAGCTCGGAGGAGGTGGAGGGGCCAGGGGAGGGAAGAAGGGGGAAAGGAGGGAGGGAGGGGAGGGGAGGGGCAAGAGGGCTGAAAAGGGGAAAAAGTGCTTTGATGGGTGAATGAAGCCTTTATTGTTTTGTTTTGTTTGCTTTTTGGAGGGGGGAGGGCAGGGAAATTGGGGTTAAGTGACTTGCCCAAGGGGCACAGGGCTAGTTTTGTGTCATGTCTGAGGCTGGATTTGAACTCAGGTCCTCCTGACTCCAGGGCTGGTGCTAGCTTCCCTCCCCGCCCCAAGTCTTTATTAAGCGCTTTTCTCAGTGGCTGGGACCTGTCCGACACCCCCCCCACACACACCCCACTGGGGGTTTCCTTGGCGGAGATGCCGGACTGTTCGACATGTTCTTCTCCAGATGAGGAAATCGAGGCAGAGAGGGTCAGCTCCGGGCTCACCCCGTGTAGCAGCAAGCACCCCAGCATCCCCAGGGTGGCTGCCAATACAGGTTCTTAGATTTGCTTTTCAAAAGGAAAGCAACTCAAAATCAGTTAACAAGCTCACTTTAATCAATCAAACATATACCATTTACCTAGTTCAGGGGGAAAAGGTCATCACCCAGAACTTTAAAGTATACAGACAGTAGTTTCAATACAGAGAAACAAACAGATCAAGCAGACAGGCTTCCAAACTGTCCAACCATTATCAATACCAAATCACAGTTACGAGAGAGGGAAGCATCAACATCTGGGTTTTCAAAGCTGGGGTTCTCTCAATGGCTGCCCAGAGTCTCATCTGGTCAAATCACACAACACTTCTCAAAGTGAGCCCCAAAGCAAAGCCTCACATCAGGGTATATATAGCCTTCTCCTGGCTCAGAGAATCTAACCACCCTCTTGACCCACTGCCCAATCACACAGCATCAAGGTGTGGTCATTCCTGAAAACCAAACCTCCTGCCACTGGCTCCATGTGACCACATTCAGCCTATTAGGGGGCAGAGTATACTTTCAAATTAAAGAAGGTTCTCAGAGTCACTTAAGTCAATCAAAGTCTCTTAAGCCAATCAAAGGGCCTAGGGGCAGGGAAGATCTTCAAATCTGCATTTCCATTACACCCTGCTGTTCAGTCTGAGGCTGGATTTGGACCTCCCCCGCTTTGCTGGGCTTGGCACGTCAGCAGAGAGACCCCCGGGGCCGGATTGTTGTCTCCTTCCTCCAGTCGGTGATGTCACAAGGGCCGGGGCCCAGGAACTCCCCCAGTCTAGTGGGCTTGGGGTCATGATACTCCCGAGCGTCGGGGCACGCGGGAGCCAGCGTGGGTCACAGAGGGACCACGGGTGCTGGCACCCACAGACCTCTCACGATCCCCCAGGCAAAGTGTGAGAGGATGTGTCCAGCCGGCCCATCAGCACATGCTGAGCTCCCCACACTGGCCTCCGGGCCCACGGGGCTTCCTTTTGTTAGATGGGCGGAGGGGGAGGCCAAGGGTGCGGGGTATCAGCGGACAGCCCGGGACCCGCTGCCAAGGGCTGAGGATGAGGAGCGTTGGGCAGGTCTGCGGCTCCTGGTGCCGCCTGTGAACGGACCAGAGCATCAGGGGATGCGGAGCGAGGGGCTCGGACCTCAGGCTTAGCGCCCCCCATTCCCACCTCCTGCCCTCCCGCACAGCCCCACCCAGGGAGTTTTCATCCGCAGATGAATCAATGATTCTAATTGGTGGTTAGCTCTCCAGCTGGAGATTCGACTTTTTTCTTCCCCAATCTAGGGCTCCCTTCAGTCTTTGGCCCCTCAGATTCTTTTACATAAAAACTGCTTCATTTTGTCCCGCAAATGGCCCCTCAAATCATGTGAGAATGTGGGTGTAGAGATCAGAAGGAGGGAAAGAATGTGGACTGAAAAGAAAAACTCAAAAAAAACCCCCAAAACTTCAAGCAAACTGCATGAAAAAAAAGAAAGAAAGAAACCAGCCCTATATAAGCTGAAATGAAAGCTTGGACTCAATTTCGTGGTCATTTCTCACCCCCTTTCCTTAACCAAATTAAACAAGACACAGGGATCAGAAATAGACATTGGAAAAGAGGGAAGGCAAGCCTGTGCTAAGGGGCTTTCCATGGGTTACCTTGTTTAATCCTTACCTACCCTGAGAGGCAGGAGCTGTCATTACAGTGAAGGAAACAGTGCCTTCCCCAAAACAGAGGGGGTGTCTGATGCTGGATTTGAACTCAGGTCTTCTTGACTCCAGGCCCAATGCTCTATGCACTGGGCTACCTAGCTAGACAGAAAAGACAATTTAAAAAAAAAAACACTTTTAAAGAGCGAGTATTACTTATGCTACAAAAATTATTCTCAATAATCAAGATCAAAGCCTCCCTAGCAAACTCTTGGGTGAGCTAAGATGCTTAGCTGACCAAGTTCCTGCCTAGCCTTTGGAGCAGGTGTAGATATTTGGGCTTAGGATAGGTATGGTACAGTAGCCAGTTAGAACTTTGCTAGATTTGTATGTTAAAAATCTGTATAATTCTGCATGGTGAGGAGAGGAAGGGAAGAAGCACCACCAGCATGGCAGGCCAGGCAGGACCCTCACAAAAGACTTCATTTGGGACTGCTGAGGATGGTGCTGAATGAACTGTTGGAAATATCTGGATGGCACTGAGGAGGCCAGTGAGGACTGCACCCCACAAGGACTTGGAAAGGACAGCACTAGAGCCTCCCCAGAGAACCATCCAGGAGATCACAGGCTGATTCTTGTCCTGCTCTCAGCAATCTGCAGCCAAGCAGGCCCTCCCTCCCCCAACTTCTTCCTCTGGCTTCACAGGGTATCCTACTGTGGGTGCTCTGCCCAAAGGGAATGTAAATTTTGATTGTTGAAACTTCGAAAGATATCTTGGGGTTTACAGGCTAGATTTCTTCTTCAAGGACCCTTCCTCAAACCCAAATCACTCTGGCTCTCATTGATTGGCCAACAATAGGTCCCAGGCCAAGCCCCACTTGGTTGTAGCTTGGGCTCTGACCCTCAGAGTGAGTGTAAATAGCATTTGTTTCTCTTTTGGCCAGAAACTCTGAGAATTTTCCCCTCCCAGATTGGTTTGGTTTTGTTTTTGTTTTTTGCCTAGGTAAAAGAAATCATTCTTTGCCTCATTTCTTACTTGGCCTTGATTACTGAATGGGCATTGCCTCAGACAAACTGAGACCTGGGAAAGACCTTAGTTTAAAAATGCCAGGGTCTTCCACTGCATCTGGGGTCATCTCTAGTCATCCTGATGGCTCTGGAGGAGAGTGAGACTGTGACCCTGCACAGCCCAGCCTCACTTAAATCCAGTTCACCTGCACATCATGGCATCACCTTCCTGATGTCATGGTTCTCTTTGAGAATGAGGGACAAACAAAAGAAGCCAAGCAGGCTGTCTGCCCAAATAGTCACAAAGAGATGAGACAATCTGCTAGGGGAGGAGGCTGAGCTTGAGACAAGTTAGAAAGTTATGGGGACTGAGGAGAAGTACAAAGAAAGCACTTCAGGCAGATCTGAGGAGGGAGCAAGGCCCCCCAGCTGACATTCCATGTCCTGAGGCCCCTCCCAGCTCTGACATTCCATGTTCTAAGGGCCCCCCAGCTCTGACATTCCATGTCCTGAGGCCCCTCCCAGCTCTGACATTCCATGTCCTGTGGCCCCTCCCAGCTCTGACATTCCATGTCCTGAGGCCCCTCCCAGCTCTGACATTCCATGTTCTGAAGCCCATCCCAGCTCTGACATTCCATGTCCTGAGGCCCCATCTCAGCTCTGACATTCCATGTTCTAAGGGCCCCCAGCTCTGACATTCCATGTTCTGAAGCCCATCCCAGCTCTGACATTCCATGATCTGAAGCCCATCCCTGCTCTGACATTCCATGTTCTAAGGCCCCTCCCAGCTCTGACATTCCATGTCCTGAGGCCCCATCCCAGCTCTGACATTCCATGTTCTGAAGCCCATCCCAGCTCTGACATTCCATGTCCTGAGGCCCCATCCCAGCTCTGACATTCCATGTTCTGAAGCCCATCCCGGCTCTGACATTCCATGTTCTAAGGGCCCCCAGCTCTGACATTCCATGTCCTGAGGCCCCATCCCTGCTCTGACATTCCATGTTCTAAGGCCCCTCCCAGCTCTGACATTCCATGTCCTGAGGCCCCTCCCAGCTCTGACATTCCATGTTCTGAGGCCCATCCCAGCTCTGACATTCCATGTACTGAGGCCCCTCCCAGCTCTGACATTCCATGTTCTGAGGCCCATCCCAGCTCTGACATTCCATGTCCTGAGGCCCCTCCCAGCTCTGACATTCCATGTTCTGAAGCCCATCCCGGCTCTGACATTCCATGTTCTAAGGGCCCCCAGCTCTGACATTCCATGTCCTGAGGCCCCATCCCTGCTCTGACATTCCATGTTCTAAGGCCCCTCCCAGCTCTGACATTCCATGTCCTGAGGCCCCTCCCAGCTCTGACATTCCATGTTCTGAGGCCCATCCCAGCTCTGACATTCCATGTACTGAGGCCCCTCCCAGCTCTGACATTCCATGTTCTGAGGCCCATCCCAGCTCTGACATTCCATGTCCTGAGGCCCCTCCCAGCTCTGACATTCCATGTTCTGAAGCCCATCCCGGCTCTGACATTCCATGTTCTAAGGGCCCCCAGCTCTGACATTCCATGTCCTGAGGCCCCATCCCTGCTCTGACATTCCATGTTCTAAGGCCCCTCCCAGCTCTGACATTCCATGTCCTGAGGCCCCTCCCAGCTCTGACATTCCATGTTCTGAGGCCCATCCCAGCTCTGACATTCCATGTACTGAGGCCCCTCCCAGCTCTGACATTCCATGTTCTGAGGCCCATCCCAGCTCTGACATTCCATGTACTGAGGCCCCTCCCAGCTCTGACATTCCGTGCCCTAAGACACTGCTTTGGGTTAGCTATAGTCTTGGTGAGTGTCCCAGGTGACAGTAACAGCCCACACTTCACAGCCAGATTTCTATATGCTATGCAAAAGGAAGTTGCCAATTAATTCTCTAACAAGGGGATGCAATAAATACTTTGTCCACCTGGTGGCACTCTGTGCAAACTCCCTGTCAAGTGGAGAGGGAGCAGGAGAGAGAAGGGGCGGGAGAGCCAGCCCGGCTCCCACATTCCTCCCGAGTCACCACGGCTCTCCAGGACCTGTCGCAGCTTGTCTTCTTGCTGCAGAGAGGCCACCAGTCCTAGCATACCACAAATGGCAAGCATTGGGCAGCTGGGGCCAGTTGTCACCTCCTGTGGCAGGAAGACATTGGCCCAGAATGACACACCAAAGGGCAGCAGAAGGGGAACTTCGGAGGTCTACAGGCTCACTCCTGCCTCCCCAGGGGTCTCCCAGATGGCACCCTTGGAGAGGAGAAAGTGAAGGAAGAAAGGAATGAAAAAAAGAAGGAAGGAAAGAATAGAGGAAGAGGGGAAGAAAGCAAGGGAGGGAAGGAAGGGACTTAGGAGAAGCATTTATTAAATGTTTCCCATGTGGCAGCCACTGTACATTAGGGACAAAAATGAAAAAGAAAGACAATTCCTTCCCTCAAGAAGCATGCATGTTAACGGGGGAGGGAACACGGTGAAGGGTGGCTAGGAAAGATCTGGGAAGTCACAGGGATGGGAAGTGGAGCTTCAAGTCATTGATTGACATGCCCTTCCTATAAACAAGGGTGGGAATGACTTGATGACTGATACCAGAGAAGAGGGGGTACTAATGGAGGTAACATCACTGCAGGAAGATAGTTAAGGATCAAGGCCTGGATGGACATAATGGCCTCTCATCAGTCGAGACAGTCCGGCCCAAGTAACTACTATTAATTTCTCCCCCAGATGAAAATTTTACAAGCCCTGAAAAATCAGTTGTGGTACACTTGCAAACATGCATTGCAGGCATGGGAAAGGCTAATGCTGCTGTCACAGATGACATTACACACAGCAGATAATGCAGAGGTGGGTTATTGCAGTGACCCACGGGCACATCCTGCACATGCACACATGGCCAGGGTGTGTGAATGCTCACAGACCACAATCAAACCAGGATAAAAGAGCACAGAGGGCTGGTCAGGGAGGCTGAGGTCCAGATCCAGCCTCAGATATATCCTAGCAAGTCACATGACTTCAGTCTGCCTCAGTTTCCCCATCTATAAAATGCCTTCTAGGGTTGTTGGAGGATCCAGAGAGGTAATATTTGTCAAACACATAGCACAGAGCCTGGCACACCGTAGGCATCATATAAATGCTGCCTATCTTAACTAGTAATGAACAGCACATAGCTAGGAGACCTATTACAGCAGAAAAACACGAACAATCCCTAGTAAATTAACAAACAGGAAAAATCATGCCTACCTCACAAGCCTACATAGTTTAAACCACAGGCACAACACTAGTATAGACAAAATAAACATAAGGACAATTCCCTGAGACATCATAAGTTAGTGCAGCTACAAGAAGGTGGGGGTCAAAGGGAAGGGGGGGGTCCTCTTTTACCATCTGTTACTTTTTCTGCACTTGGACCCAAGTTGGTAGATGACCCCAGGCAGCCCACTTTCCCAGAAAGAAGTCTACTCTCAGCATTTTCAAACACGATGGATTATCTCGTATCCTGTGGCAGGCCGATGAGGCAGCAGGCAGGAAGTCCTCCTTTGTTTGAGTCCTGAGGTCCCTGTCAGGCTCAGGACAAGTTAGTGGGTCCCCGTACACGGTGTTGTCTTCACTGGAAACATCATCTATTGAACCTGTTGAGGACTACCCCCACATCTGGCAGACAAGCTTTAATTCTCAGACTCTGCCCATCCTGTCTTTCCCCCTGCTCGTCAGATGGTCTAACTCCCTGACAAGTAATGGGGGTAGCTGTGAATTGTCTTTGTAGGATGCCCCCTGCTCTTCGGCTTCTCTATAAACAGTCAAGTCCCTCAACTACTTGATACCAATTGGCTTTCCAGTTCCAAGTCTGCTAATCTGTGTGTTGCCTGAACACCAAGATTTCTCAGAAAAACTGTCATCTTGTTAAAGCTCTAACAATGGTCTTGAGGTCCACACACACACACATACACACACACACTGAGCTATTAAAAAAAAACCCTCAAACAGAGATGCATAGTCTGGCAAAACAAATTTCCACATCAGCCAAGTCCAAAACTTCCTGTGTCATCTTAGATTTTAAGCCCATCCCCCTCTGGCAGGAGGTGTCTTTTGAAATCATGGCTGCTCGGAGTTCTCTGGTCTTTCAAAGCTGTTTTTATCTGTAATGTTGCTTTCATTATGAAAGCTATACTCCTGGTTCTGCTGCCTTTATTCTGCATCAGGTCAGAGAGAGCTTCTCTGTTTCCCCTGAAACTTCCGGTTTGCAAAATAAATATTCTTATACATACATATATTTGTTTAGCCTTTCTCTAAAAGGTGGGCTCCTTCTTAGCTTTCAGTTTGGGGGCACTACTAAAAAAAAGCTGCCAAATAGGATGTTTTCAAGAAGAAATCCAAGCTATCAACAACGATATGGAAAAATGCTCCAAATCACCAAGAATTAAAAAAATGCCAACAAAAGCCACCCTGAGGTTTCATCATCAGATCGACAAGAATGATGAAAAGCAAAATGGTTATTGTTGGAGGGGCCACAGAGAAGCAGGCCCCACCCCCCAAGGGGCTATGGGAGCTGTGAGTTGGCTCTACTTATACATTCATATTAAACATTTTCACATTAGTCATGATGTAAAGTGTCTGTCTCTGTCTGTCTGTCTGTCTCTCCCCCCATCTGTCTCTTTTTTCTCTGTGTTTCTCTGTCTCTTTTTCTGTCTCTGTCCACTCTCTGTGTTTTTGTCTCTGTCTCTCTCCCCCTGTCTGTCTCTATCTCTCCTTCTCTCTGAAACTCTGTCTCTATCTCTGTCTCTCCCTCTCTTTCTCTTCTCTCACTTCCTGGCAGCATCCAGGGGTAAAGCGCCTGTTGACCCCTGGCATGTGCTTCTTGCACTCAGATAACCCTTTAAGGGCCTGAGAATCTGGCTTGGAGTGAGACTGTTTTGCCCTTTTCAGTTCTAGGCACAGGTGCTGGAGTCCTCAGACCTTGGAGCTCCAGCCGTAGTGACCTTGGAGCAGGATTCCAAGCCCAATGTTGCTGCCAGCTTGGCAAGTGAACAGTAGCTGAGTCCACGGGGGCTTTGGATTTGAAAGTTGGTGGGACAGTGCTGTACAGAAACTGAGTTAAGCTGTGAACTGAATCCCTTTCTCCTTCCCAGAGACAGATGGGGAAGGGAGAATTGTGCCCCCACTAGGTTCTAGGGAATGTTTCCATCTTTGTTCTTGCTATACTTTTGAAGGAAATAAATCTTTTGTAAAAGCTAATTTAAGTGGCTAAATGGAATAGGGTGCAAGGGTCTCCCAGAATTGGAGAAACACCATTGGTGGAGGGGAGGCTTGAGGCCAGGCAAGAAAGAGCAGAACCCTGGGGGAGGGAGGAGGAGGAAATAGAACCTGCCAGGCCTGGGAGGGGGAAGGAGAATGTTAACATAAACTAAAACAGCTTGGAGCGACTCGAGAGCTTGGATCAATGTGCTGACCAGCCACGATTCCAGAAACCTGATTGGAAAATTCGCTGCCGGTCTTTGGGTTTTGTTTCGTTGGTTTTTTTTTTCATTTCTTTTCTTTTGCACTTAATAGTATTTTATAGTTTTCAACATTAATTTCTGTAAGATTTGGAGTTCCCAAGGTGGCATGAAATCTGATATGGGCTACACATGTACAATCATATTAAACATACTTCCACATTAGTCATGTTGTGAAAGAAGAAGGGAAAAGCCATGAGGAAGAAAAAAAAACAGTGGAAATAGTCTGCTTCGATCTGCATTCGGACTCCGTAGTTCTTTCTCTGGACGTGGACAGCATTTTCCATCAGATCCTTACCTTGATGAGAAGAGCTAAGTCTATCAAAGTTGGTCATAGCACAATGTTGCTGTTACTGTGTACAATGTTCTCCTGGTTCTGCTCCCCTCACTCAGTATGAGTTCATCTAAGTCTTTCCAGGTTTTTCTGAAATCCTCCTGTTCATCAATTCTTATAGCACAATAGTATTCCACTATATTCATAGATCACAACTTGTTCAGCCATTCCCCAGTTGATGGGCAGCCCCTCAACTTCTAGTTCTTTGCCTCCACGAAAAGAGCTGCTACAAATACTTTTGTACATGTGGGTCCTTTCCCCTCTTTTATGATGTCTTCGGGGTACAGACACACTAGTGGCTACCTATCTTTTGAAAGAGACATGAGGGAACCAAGATGTAGAGTCAGACACAGCCAATGAATATAAGAGTTTGTTGCACTTGATCATGCATATTTGTTTCAAGGGCATTGTTTTTCTTCTCTTTTATCAGTGGAAATGGGGATGGGAAAAAGAAAGGGGATAGGGTTAGGGAAAGAAGGAAGGAAAGAAGGAAGGAAGGAGAATAGTTATCAAAGCATTTTTTAATCTACAGAACAAGGAAGATCAGAAAGAGCCATCAAAGTTCCAAGTCGAATTTATTCTATATTAAAAGAAAAGCAAGTTGTACAGGATAGAAGTTCCCAGGAGGAGCCCAAGGCCATTTCCATGACTTCTCCTCCCCGACCCTACTCTGTAGAGAGACAGCCATCCCCTGGACCTTGCCATTCCCCACAAATGCACCACCAAATGAACTCTGAAATGTCCTTTCCAGACCGAAATTTAGTTTCATTCCACTTCTCTATCTGCCTTGCTGGCTGGTACCTCCAATCCCTCTTTCCCAGACCACTCCCCCCTGGGCTGGTCAAACTCTCCTCCCTTCACCATATTGACCCCTTAGGAAACTTTATCATTCTCCTCTCTTGAGTCCTGTCCCTGATTTTGCCTGGCCAAGCCTCAGTTGTGGATCTTTCCCACCATCTGCTTGCTGCTTGCTGTCTTCGTTCCTACTCTTGTGCTGCTGATACTACCTGAATCCTTGACAAGCTTGTGTTATGTGACCTCCCCTGGGCCCTCACCACAGCAAGGCAATCATTTTACTCCTCTTTAATTGACTCCCTTTCCCACTTACCGAAGCAGCGGTCTTTCCAAACCTTTTAACCCTCCCCACACCTCTCATGGCTCCCTCCCCCAGCCCCACCTCACCCCCAGTGAGACCCTTGTTCATATTTCACTGAAAAAATGGAGGCCATTCCCTGGGAGCTCCCACTTCTCCCTTCATCTCCCTCTCCCATAACGAGGGTTCTTCTCCTCCCCCGAGCCAACCCTTCTACATGCATTCACTGCCCCATGTCAAGCCATCTTCTCCAGCACATTGCTCCCCGAGATTCCCTACTCTTTCATTTATCTTCAAGCTATGCTGTCTACTCACTGCCTCCCTATACCTACTCACATCTCTCCCATCCCCAAATATCCTCCCTTGATCCATGCATCCCTAGATATCATCCCATCTCTCTCCTCCCTTTTGTAGCTAAACCACTTGAAAAGGCTGTCCACAACAGATGCCCCTGCTCCCTCCAAAGTTATACCTCAGTAGCCAAAGCTAATGGCCTTTTCTCAATCCTCAATTCTCCTCTGACCTCTCTGCAGCCTTGGGCACTGTGAGCACTCTCTCCTCCTTCATATTCTCTCCTAAGTTTTCCAGACACCTCTCTGTCTCTCCTGTTTCCCTTTCTCCCTCTCTCTGTCTCTCCTCTCTCTCCTCTCTGTCTCCCCCCTGTCTTTCTGTCTCTCTTTGTCTCTCTGTCTCCTCTCTCTCTCTGTCTCTCTTCATCTGTCTCTGTCTGTCTCTCATCTTCTGTCTTTTTCTGTCTCTGTCTCTCTCACACACCCCCATCTGGTTCTCCTCCTGCCTCTCTGACCACTCCTCCTTTGTTTCCTTTGCTGGATCAGGTCATGTCTACTAGCCAACTGTGGGCATGTCCAGGGCTCTGTCCCTGCGGCCCCTTCTCATCAGTCCCCCTGTATTCAATCTCTCTAGGCTGATGGTTCTCAAATATATGTATTCACACTGACCTCCCTGCTTACCTCCAGCTGCTTAGTGGACATGTAGGACTGGGTTTCCCATAGATATTGGAAAAATCAACGTGGCCGAAGCTGACTCATCTTTGCCCCCAAATCTTCCCCTCTTCCGACCTCCCCGTTCCTGTCCAGGGCACCCCCACCCTCCCAGTCTCCTGGGCTTCCAGTCTATGTCCCTCTTCTTCAGCCCCTCCCTCTGGCTCCCCAACATATCCAATCTGGTGCCAAAGTCTGTCCATTTTCTTCCCTAACATCTCTCGAATGCACCCCCTTCTCTGATGCTGCCACAGCTCTGGTGAGGTCCTCATCACCTCGTGTCTGGGTCAGTGTAATCGCCCACTGGTGGCTCAACCTGCTTCCCAATCCTCCTTCTGCTGCTCAAATGCCACAGTGATTGTCCTAAAATTCATGTCCTATCATGTGACACCTCCCCCCCCCAACTCAGTAAACTCCAGGAACTTCCTATGGCCTTCAGGATCCGATACAAAATCCTGGGTTTGGCATTGAAAGCCCTTCTGCACTAGCCCACTCCTGCCTTATCAGTCTTCTCGTGCTTCACTCCCTGCCTGGTCCCCTTGGATTCAGTGACATCGGCCTCCTGACTGGTCATTGCACAAGACCCTCCATCTCCAGACTCTGGGCATTTTCCCTGCCAGTGCCCCCTGTCTGGCACTCACTCCCCCTTCATCTCTGCCTCCTGAATTCAAATCCCGGTTAAAATCCCACCTTCTATAAGAAGCTTTCCCTGATATCCCTTAATTCTAGTCATTCCAATGAGTGCCTTTTATCCTTTATAAGGAGTGTTGGGACATAATCATTGCTAGTTTCTTCCTCCTTTAGACTGTGAGCTTCTTGAGAGTAGGGACTGTGGCACAGTGCCTGGCACACAGTAGGACACAGTGCCCAGCACACAGTAGGACATGGTGTCTGGCACACAGTAGGACACGGTGCCTGGCACACAGTAGGACAGGACCCCAACCCCAGCCTGCACCAAGCTGACTGACCTTCCAAACTTTATGCCAATGGAGGGCTTGCCCCTCCCGAGTCAGCTCCACTCTCCTGCTCCCTCCTACCTTCTCAGCCCAGGCTTTCCTCCTCTGGCTGCCCCCACTGACCCGACCTTGTATCTCCCTAGATGGGCAGCTCTGGTGTGCTTTCACACTGAGCCCTGCTGCTTCCTCATAAGGGACGGAGCTCACATTTGCCCCCTGGGCTATTCCTGGCTGGGCGTTAGCTCACCCACCCCTATCCACATACACACCCCAACCCCCAACTCTGATTCCTTGGTATTTTTAATCTTTGCTGGCCTCAGCCTCTTCTTGAGGCAAGGAGCTTCCCCTGGCATCTCAGCAGCTCTCACTTAGGGAACTGCTGCAGTTCCCCTCCCTCTTCTTGGTCACCCCCAAGAGTCCTGGAATCCCCTTCCCCCATCACCTCATGCGTTGACATCAGAGGGGGCTCCAGGACTCATAAGCCCATGTGGACCAGGCTGAGGAGAGACAGGGAGACTGGAGCCCACCCAGAGGGAGCCCCCCAGTCCTCAGTGGGGTACCTCTTTACCTCTCCCATTGTCCTATACACCCAAAATAGGGCTCAAATTCCAGATCCCCAAATCTAGGGTTGGAAGGCACCTCTAGTCCTATCCTAGAGAAAGGAAATGACCTGCCCAAGGCCATTCAGGTTAGAAGTGTTCAGAGTTGGAACCCAGAACCTCAAACTCCCAAGTTCTTTTGGTTAAGGTCTCCTGCTAGGGAGGCAGACAGCAGTGACAACAGTGCTTGCCCTCAGAGAGCTTACATTTTCTTCAGGGAGCACAAAGGGCATAGGGAAAGAGTGGATGGAGGGACAGTTTTGGGTGCAATAACCTGGGCACAGATTTTGCCTCTGAAATGTACAGTGTGACTCTGACCAAATGCTTTCCCTTCTCAGAGCCCCAGATTTCAGATGTAAATTACAGATGCGTTGTCCATCTTTATTGGGGGATGGATTTTTCATACTGGGAGATCCCTGGAGAGGAAAATCCCAGGTCTAGACAAAATAAAAAGTAATTTCAAGAGGGAGAGACTGCTGATTGTGGGGAGGCATGGAGAAGGGCTATGTGTTTGAGGTAGCACTTCTAGACATAATCAATGAATCTGTGATCCTTCGGCAGGAGCTAAAGGAATTCAGTTCAATCTGCATTTATTAACCACCTACTACATGTAATAACTGTCTAATGGCGAAGTTGCAGGCAGGCAGTGGCTTGTGAGGTGGGAAGAAGACTGTGTATTTTTTTGGAAGGAACAGGGCCTTCTTGGCACCTGCAGATGCTAGCAGTGAATGCCTTCTCACCTTACATGGAGGCCCCGCTGGAGGGGGAGGGGGACTGAGGGGAGGAAGGACTTGTATCTCTTGGGGTCAGTTGAGTACAGGGGAGCTTGTCTGGGCTTTGGTCTCCCCAGTCACCCCAGTCTGCTCCCAGCAGCCTCAGCCCCTCTCTTCCTCATCCAGAATTCTGCTGGGCCAACCATCCTCCCCTCTGCCCCTTCTCTCTTTTTTAATGGCCCCTCCCTCTGACCTCTTGGCCCCTCTGTCCCCCAGAGGAGGAAAGCTCCAACAATAGCCCCCTAAAAACTTGTCAGGGAGCACAGAATGTACATATCAAGGAAAGAAGGCTAGTCCCACCAGGAGGCATTGTCATGATAAGCCCCCTCCCAAACCAGCACCCTGCTTACCCATACATGGACAGCAGGAACAACCCCAGGAGGGAAGGGTGCCCAGAGCCAAAGGGCTGGGACTGGGATAGCCACCCCAACAGCCCTGCCTTGCCCATGAAAGGTCCCTGCTGGACAGCTGCTCTGGACCTTGTCCAAATATGGAGCCCTTGAGCCTGCCACCTCAAGGGAGGGGTGAGGGGATCCAATGTAGCACCACCAACCCTGTCCCTCCTCCTCCCCCTACACTCAGGTATAAATACCCCAGGGCAGTGCTGACCTAGACCACCTGCCAGTTTGCTTCTCCTAGAACTTCTGAGCCTGCAGGAGCTGGTAAGAACCTAGCCTGGCCTTCCACTGACTTCTCTTTTGGTGGAATAGGAGGTGGGGACCCAGTTGTTTGACTTGGGGCATGGAAGATCTCATAGCTAGACGTGAACCCAGGGAGGCTAGAGCATTCCAGGAGCCCTAAGATTCTCTCAGAAGGGGTGCACAGCTGTCGGTAGGCAAAGGAGGGAGGGAGAGAGAGAAGAGAAGAAGAGAGGAGAGGAAAGGAGGAGAAAGAGAAACAGAAAGGGAGGGAGGGAGAGGGGAAGAGAGAGAAGAGAGGGAGGAAGAGGGAGAAGAAAGTGACAGAGAGGGAGGAAGGGAAGGGAGGTAATGGGAGAGGGAGGGAGGAGAGAGAGAGAGAGAGAGAGAGAGAGAGAGAGAGAGAGAGAGAGAGAGAGAGAGAGAAGGGAGAGAGAGAGACAGAGACAGAGAAAAGAGAGAGAGAAGGGATAGAGGAGAGAACAGATTTCTCAGCTGGGCCCAGGAGGCAGCCCTATTGTTTAGGACCAGTCCTAAGAGCTGGATGGAGTGGGGTGGTCTTGGGGGGATTTAAGCATTTCTGACATACAATGAAATGCAAAAAAATTTTAAAAACGAAAGATCCCTCCCCCCAAGGAGCCCCCTTTCTAAGGGGAAGTTTTGGATTTCCCCAAGCGGACTGATCAGGATGGGGGCGAGGGGCGGCGCGCTGCCTACAGCTTGCAGGGAATGGGAGAGGAGCTCAGGCAGCTGCCCCTCCTCTCCTCTCCTCAAACCCTTCCGTGGTTCCAGACCAAGAAAGAGAAAGCGGGAAAGGCAGAGGATTTCGTTTGGGTCTGAGGCCCCGAGTTCACACCCTGAGCCGCCCCTCCTCCCAGAAGGACAGGGGCCAGCGCCTTCTCTTTCTCTAGACCTCAATTTTCATCCTCTGTAAAATGAGCCCTAACCCGCCTCAGGATTTGGGTGGGATCCCAGGATCCTGGGATGGTTAAATGACGGGATCCCGAGGGTCTGGGGCTAGGGACAGAGGCATCCCTTGTTCTCCAGGAAAGTTTTGGGGTTTTTTTAAGGGCTGGTTTTCTGGGTAAAGAAGACTAGAACTCAGTCCCCCCACCCCACTCCCGCTAACCTTTTCCCAGGCTGTCCAGGAGGAGGGGGCGCAGACACCACAGGCCTCCCCCTTCACTTAGCCCTTTCTCTCCCAGCCACCACCGCTGCCACTATGTGCGACGAGGACGAGGTCACCGCGCTGGTGTGTGACAACGGCTCTGGCCTGGTGAAGGCCGGCTTCGCCGGGGACGATGCACCGCGAGCCGTGTTCCCCTCCATCGTGGGCCGGCCCCGACACCAGGTACGGAACTCGGAGCTCCGAGAGAGGAAAGGAGAGGGAGCCAGAGAGAGAGGGAGACAAAGGAGACAGACATTGGAAGAAGCGAGGAGGAGAGAGATGGGAGGGAGGGGAGAGGGAGGCTGAGACAGAGAGAGAGAGAGACAGAGGCAGAGAGCCTAGCACTGGGCTCGCACCCGGAGCTGCCTCTCCCCCTCCTCCTTCCTCCCCCTCCCCCTCCCTCTTCTTTCCCCCTCCTTCCCCCTCTCTTCTCCTTTCCCCTCCCCTCCCTCTTCTTTCCCCCTCCCCCTCCTTCCTCCTCCTCCCCCTCCTTCCCCCTCTCTTCTCCTTTCCCCTCCCCACTCTTCCCCCTCCTCCTTCCTTCCCCCTCCCCCCTCCTCCCTCCTTCCCCCTCCCCCTCCCTCTTCTTTCCCCTCCTTCCCCCTCTCTTCTCCTTTCCCCTCCCCACTCTTCCCCCTCCTCCCTCCTTCCCCCTCCCCCTCCCTCTTCCCTCCTTCCCCCTCTCTTCTCCTTTCCCCTCCCCCTCCTCCCTCCCCACTCTTCCCCCTCCTCCCTCCTTCCCCCTTCCCCTTCCTCTTCTTTCCCCTCCTTCCCCCTCTCTTCTCCTTTCCCCTCCCCCTCCCTCCCCCCCCTCCTCCCTCCTTCCCCCTCCCGTCCCCCCCTCTCTCCATTCTCCTCTCCCTCCTAGCCCCTCCTGGCCCTGACTGGGCAGCACTGGGGGAAGAGCTTTGTCCCCGAGTCCTCCTCGTCGGGTCCCTGCTCCCTCTTGACTCTAACGAGCCGGGGCTAGAGGAGGGGGGTTGGAAGCCTTAGGGACCCTGCATGGGCGCAGACCAGCTGTGTGACCTTGAACGAGTCATTGCCGCCCTTTGGTTCTCGGTTTCCTCGCCTGCAAAATGAGGACTTTGGGCCGAAGGTTCCAGCTCCGAAAGGCAGTTAAGGGGAGGATGGATTGGCCGCGCTCGGCTCGGTCCCTGGAGGAGGGACCAGAAGGCTGGACTTGGGGTAGAGGCGGGTGGGGCTAGAGGAAAAACCCTTCCCACCCCTGAGAGACGTTTGAGGGGACAATGGGCTGCGGGGGAGGGGGCTCCCTGTTGCTGGGGGAGGGATGTGAGCAGAGGCTGTGCTGGAGCAGGATTCTTGGTCAGGCACGGGCTAAACCAACTGGCCCGAGAGCTCCCCTTCCGCCCTGAGATGGGCTGAAGATGTGACCTCCTTATCTGAGCCTCAGTTTCCCCGTTTGTGAAAGGGGGATGATCTTGGCACCCATGACCTAACAGGGTCTGGGGCAACAAAGCATTTTTTAAAACTTAAAAAAAGCAGCGTTCTGGTTTGTGCCTCCTCCCGCCCTTTACACCCCTCCCCACCTAACCCTTGACAGGACCAGGGGGTGCCCGTCGGCTCCCCAAAGCCTGAGCCGGGGCGGGGCGGGCCTCGCTGTCTGGACGCCCTCCCACGCTTGGCCCTGTTTCTCGTCTGCAGGGCGTCATGGTAGGTATGGGCCAGAAGGATGCCTACGTGGGGGACGAGGCTCAAAGCAAAAGGGGCATCCTGACTCTCAAGTACCCCATTGAGCACGGCATCATCACCAACTGGGACGACATGGAAAAGATCTGGCACCACACCTTCTATAATGAGCTCCGAGTGGCGCCCGAGGAGCACCCCACGCTGCTCACCGAGGCCCCCCTCAATCCCAAGGCCAACCGCGAGAAGATGACTCAGATCATGTTTGAGACCTTCAACGTGCCGGCCATGTACGTGGCCATCCAGGCTGTGCTCTCCCTTTACGCCTCTGGCCGTACCACTGGTGAGCTCAGTACCGGGGACACCCCACTGCCATTGATCCTCCGGGGCCGCAGGAACCCTCATCAACCCTCCCAGCACTACTCCCGAAGCTCCATCTCCAGGACCCCTCCCAAGCCCCACCCCCCGGCCCTTCTCACTAGACCCCACCCCAGCCCCTCCTCAATAGACCCCCCCCACCCTTCCTCAACAGACCCCATCCCAGCCCCTCCTCAACAGACCCCACCCCCGACCCATCACGAGCCCCACCCCTGACCCCTCCTCACTAGATCCCACCCCAGCCCCTCCTCAATAGACCCCATCCCCAGGACCCTTCCTCATTTCTACCCCAAGACTTTCTCAATGGTTCCCCCCACTCCCTCATCAATGGTTTCCTTTCCCAGGATCCCCCTTCTTAGACCCCTTCTTCTCCTCCTTAGTTCCCCCTTCCTTCAAACGCTAGCCATACAGCCTTGTTATCAAAGCTTTAGATGCTCGCCTCCCTCCCCCCCCACCCCAGACATCTGCAGTCCCCTCAGTCCCTAAAGTTCCCCTCTCCCCATTCTTTTCTGCTAGCACCAGAGATAGCACTCCCTCTCCTACTTCTGGCCCCTCAGAGCACCTGATCCCCTTTCCCCCTCCCCTCTGCTCTCTCTTCACTCCGCCTCTACCCTGGGTCTGGAGGTTTGCCCTCTGGGAGGGTGGGCCTGGGGTCTCAGGGCTGAGTGTAAGTGTGTGTGGAGGTGGGAGTCTTAACAGTCTATGTGCATTGCTCCCTGCAGGAATAGTATTGGACTCTGGAGATGGTGTGACCCACAATGTGCCCATTTATGAGGGCTATGCTCTGCCCCATGCCATCATGCGCTTGGACCTGGCAGGCAGAGACCTCACTGACTACCTAATGAAGATCCTCACAGAGCGGGGTTACTCCTTTGTCACCACGGGTGAGACCTCTGTGGGCCCCTCCACTTCCACTCAACCACTAGCTGTGGCACCAAGCCCCTGCCCCTACTTACAAAGACTGAGGTCCTACCCCCTGCAGTTCCCTCACCATGCACTAATTCCATCTGGAGTGGTCCCCAAAGCCTTGACTTGACCCTCTCTAACTCTCTTACACGGCCCCATCCCCATTTTGGCTAGCTCAGACTGTGGAGAGGGCCTTCCTGAGACTGACCTAGAACGTGCTTCTGGAACCTTGACTGAATCATTACCTAGTGTCAGATCTCGAAGGAGGTTGGCTTCATCAGTTTTGTTTTCTGGAGCCAAGAACAGGGTGAGCTAGAAGGAAGGCTAAGGTGGGGGTCAGAGAACCTGGACTCAAATCCCACTTCTTCCATTTGCTGCCTGTATGACCTTGCCTGAGTAACTGCCCCCTTTGGGCCTCAGTTTCCTCATCTAAAATGAGGGGTCAGCCTGGATGACCTCAAGAGTCCTCCCACCCCTCAGTCTGATATGATCCTAAACCTAATCCCTTTTCTGGACAAATCCTTCTGATGCTTGAAGATGCCATCCATGGTACATCAGGTCAAATCGCCCTCATTTCACACGAGAGGAAACTCGGGCCCAGAGAACTGTGGCTTCTAACTAGCAGGGCCGGGATGTAAGCCTTGGTTCTCTGAGCCTGCAGCCAAAGCTCTCCAAAGCCTCCTCCGTGACTTGGCTGTGCCATGCACACATGATCATGGTAACAAGAACTATTCAGAATCACAAGCTGGCAGCTTATGAAGCTGTGGTCAGATAGTGTGGCAGGCCAGAAGACAACCAGCTCTCGGCACTTGTCAGGTTCTAGACAGTGTTCCTGGAAGGCAGGCCAGAGGACAGCCAGCTCAGCACTTGTCGGGTTCTAGACAGTGTTCCTGGAAGGCAGGCTAGCATGGAATTCTATTTTCTTTGCTCTTACTGCAGCTGATCCTCTGCTGCTCAGGCCTCCTGCTTTAGATGCTCACCAGCACTCCAGCAGCACTAGGCTTGCTTCTCCTTCCCTTCCCTTCAGCCATACCTTCCCTGCCTGTCACAGAATGCTGGAAGGGATCTTAGCAATCGGAGGAGGCAGACACCCAGAGGCATTGAGTGCCAGAGAGGAAGTGTGGCATAGTGGAGAGAATGGTGAATTTGGAGGCAGGCGATCCTAGGTCAAAATACCCTTCCTGATAATTGAGCAATACACAAGCATTTATTCAATGATGAGTAGGTGCTCAGTGTTGGGGATGTGCACTGCCTGCCCCCCAGAAGGTTCTATTCCACCCAGGGAGATGGCCAGTCCAACACTGTCCAATCTCCGAGTCTGAAAGATGGGGAGGGAAGTCCCTGTAGGACCTGCCTTGCAGACTTGTGAGGATTCACATATGAGATCTAATTGGTTAGCTACATTTGCCTGATGGAGCAGGGATTAAACAAAGCCAGGGCAGAGGCATAGATGCAGAGCTGGAAAAGGTCACCTGCTCAACCTCCTCATTTGACAGATGAGGAAACTGAGGCCCAGGGAGGAAGAGGGATTTGTCCAAGATCACACATCGAGTCTCAGGGTTGGTACTTAAGCCCAGGTCCTTGGCCAGCAGATTCCTCATTCTTTCCTCTTGGGTCATAAAAGCCCTGGTGCAGATTGCAGAAGACTGACCTGTCCTTTCTAGGGGCACAGAGGAGCTGAGCCTCATGGACCTTGGGACCAACCGAGGGCCCTATCTCTCCCAGTTCTCACCTGTCTGTCCTCTCCCTCCCCACCCAGCTGAGCGGGAGATCGTCAGAGACATCAAGGAGAAACTGGGCTACGTGGCCCTGGACTTTGAGAATGAGATGGCCACAGCGGCCTCATCCTCCTCTCTGGAGAAGAGCTATGAGTTACCAGATGGGCAGGTCATCACCATTGGCAATGAGCGGTTCCGCTGCCCTGAGACTCTTTTCCAGCCCTCCTTCATCGGTGAGCTCTCTGGTCATGGGAGGGTAGCCTTTGGCTTAGCTCTGCCAGACTGGGCACACTCACATCCTCCCAACCCACCCAGGAGTCTCTCCATTGCCCATCCTGCCTACCTACCCCCAGCCACAACCCTCGGTACTAGAAACATGAGATCCTGACATGCAGGTAGAGCAGGTGCTCCCTGCCATTTTAGAGATGAGGTGATTTACCCCAGCCGGGGTAAGTGTCAGAACCAGGACTGAAACCCAGAGAGCCACCCGAGCCTGGGGCTTCTGCTACTGAGACAGGGCTGGGGAGTGCCTGGCTTGGGATCTTGGATCTTCAATGACCTCCCATTGCCCTTTTACTTCTCAGGGCCTCAGACTCTGCTCAGTGAGAGCCCTTCATCAAACCAGCCAGCATGTAGCATGTGGTCTCTGTGTCTTGTCCCTCACTCCTTCTTGGGGCCCTTTTGCAGGGAACCTCTCTTGCAGGGGAGACAGATTTTTGAGGGGGGCATTGGTAGACCAGCCACAGGGCAGAGTGCATAGAGTCCAAGACTTGGAGCTCAGAAGACCTGTGTTCCAATCCCACTTACAGCACTTTCTGGCTGTGTGACAGTGGGCACATCTCTTAACCTCTCTGAGCTTGCTTCCTTGGCTTCCTGTAACGCCGACACCGCAGTCTCGAGATGCCAGCCGTGAAGCGCTCAGCCAGCCTTCAATGGGCCCCAAGGGTGCTGGTTATTCCTCAGCAGGACTAGGTCTGGGCTGGTGCCCTGATAGGCGCTGTCCTCAGAAAATCCTCCAAGAGAAATTGGACCGAGTTCTCCTGGGAAGTGGGAGGGACAGGAGAGGGTGATGCAGGTCCCAAAGCCTGAGGAGCCTCAAGCTGACCTCTCCCCATCACTCCCAGGCATGGAGTCTGCTGGGATCCATGAGACCACCTACAACTCCATCATGAAGTGTGACATTGACATTCGCAAAGACCTTTATGCCAACAATGTCTTGTCTGGTGGCACCACCATGTACCCTGGCATCGCTGACCGGATGCAGAAGGAAATCACCGCCTTAGCCCCAAGCACCATGAAGATCAAGGTAGGGGAAGGTGGGGGCAGGGGACGGAGCAGAGCTAAAGACTCCTGGGTGTGTGGGGCAGGAGGGGGCAGCAGCTGACCATGCCCCTCCCCCCAGTCTGGGACAGAAGCTGCCCCTCTGTGGCAGCTGAGGATGAAGCTGTGGTTCCTAACAGTTCTTCAGAACAGATTGGATTCCTTGGCAAACTAGCTGCAGCATAAGCCCAGAAGGAGCCCTCCTGGAGCAGACCCTTTCCCAGAGCCCAGGATATGATGTTGGCATACTTACTTACTAGAAAGGGCCTGGGACTTGAGAGGGTTGGCAGCCATGCTGGTAGGGCAGAGCCTAGGCTTCTGGTCCTCCCAGACAGCTGCGGGGGCACCAAGTGCTAGTAGTTATTTTTAAAGTGGAAGAAATCTTAGAGATCCCCTATTTCAGCTTCCTTAGGTTACAGAGAGGAAATTGAGGCCCAGGGAAGTGAAGAGACTTGTCCAAAGTCATACTGTGACTTAGTGGTAGAACTGGCAGCAGATCCCAGGTTTGATTTCCAGCCAAGGGTTCTTTCCATCATATCCCACCATCTTCTTCAATTCAATGACTAAAAAATTGATTCCCAACAGAAGAGTGACCAAGAGACCTTAACAGAGGGCAAGGCCTTTGAGGCCACAGGCTCCAGGGAAGGAAAGGTCCTTTGAGCCTATTGAGATAGGGACCTGGCCTGTGTTTCCCTGGGCAAAGGGAACTCCCAGGGAGGAAACTCGACCAGTGTGCTTGGCACCTCGAGTTGCCTAGAGCAGCTCAGGACCACCCTAGGACCTGTGCTCAGGACCACCCAGCCAGCATGTGTCTAAGGAGGGATCTGACCCCAGGTCAACCTGGCTTCCAGGCCAGCTACCTTGATCCCAGTGACATGGTGCCTCTCACTGAAGAACTGTCACTGGGAGGTGCCCAAGGGCACCAAAGTTGGCAAATGGCGAGCCCTCTGACCCCTCCCAGTCTTCTACAATGCTTTTTTTGGGGAGGGGGAAGGCAGGGGAATTGGGGTTAAGTGACTTGCGCAAGGTCACTCAGCTAGTAAGTGTTAAGAGTCTGAGGCTGGACTTGAACTCAGGTCCTCCTGACTCCATGGCCGGTGCTCTATTCACTGCACTGCCTAGCTGCCCACCCCCCCCCCCCACTGCTTTTTGTCAGTGAGGCAATGTCCCCCAAGCAATCACGTTCAGGTTGTGTCCTAAACATGGCCCACCCAAGGAAGGCCTTTGCTGAACACACACACTCTCCTCTCTTCCCTCAGATCATTGCTCCCCCTGAGCGCAAATACTCCGTCTGGATTGGGGGGTCCATCCTGGCCTCCCTGTCCACCTTCCAGCAGATGTGGATCACCAAGCAGGAGTATGATGAGGCCGGCCCCTCTATCGTGCATAGGAAATGCTTCTGAGTTCTCTGCCTCACTGGGTGCCTTGGCCTTTTCCTGTGCCATTGCTTCTTTCCAGCCTTACCAAAGCACACACCTGTCATCTGGCCAAGGAGCAGCACCCACTGCTCTGGTGAAGGGAGCCTCATTCCTCTTCCTCCTTGGCAGCTGCCATCACCAATGGCCTCCCCTTATACACCCGTCTCCACTGTGACTCTGGCATGGGCAGGAGGGAAGGCAAGGGATCTTTCTGGGAGAGGGAAACAAGCTATTTTCAATATCACAATAAAGTGTTGGAAAGGAAAGCAGTGTCCATTATCCAATTAGCATCTGTATAGTGCATGTCCTGTCTGGCTCAGGAGCTCAGGCCTTCTTCACCTTATCCAGGAGGCCTCCCCAAAACCACACACTTTGGCTTGGGTGCCCCCATCACTGCTTGCTCATATCTAGGGGATGGGGGAGGAGGGAGCAAAGAGAGACCTTTGGGGTTGCTAAGCTTCTGCCCAAAGGACAGGAGTGTAGGATTATGTAATAGATGGTGGCAAACATGTCAAGATCTCAACTTCATACCTTCAAATGAAGACTGTTGATTTACATATTTTCATTCATTTATATCAAGCTGGGAGGACCCAAGCCTGTGAGTTCTAGAGTTAGCACATCAAGAATAACACAATGTCAGAGCTGGAGGGTGCCTTAGAGAATATCTAGGCCAACCCTCTTTTTGCAGATAAGGAAACTGAGTCCCAAAGAGAGGAACTACCAAAGGTCAGATAGTGACCAAGTGGCAAAGCCAGGAAGTGGGTCCTTCTGAGTGCCAGTCTGATAACCTTCCCATCATCTGGGCATCCTGGGGGACAAAGGACATGTAATATGGAATGTCAACCCTAGGACCTTGGAACTATCAGATAGAAGGATTTGAGAAACATGGAAAGACTTGGAGGAAGTGAGGCTAAGCAGAAAAACCATGATGAGAGGCTGTCTAGTCCTCATGCTTGTTGAAAGGACCTTTGGCCTTGGGTTCCTTGCAGCTCTTCATTTGTGATGCAAAGACCACAGTAATTTGAAAGGAAACAACCCAGAAAGACTCCTCAACTTGGATTTGTTGTAGTTAGAGATCATAAAACCCTCCTCCTTTTTGTTAGCAATGAAGCAAGGGGTTAGGGAGAGAAAGAACTGCAGGGACATGGTCCCCTGAGGCTGCTGGGTCACTGGATTTGCTGAGCTTTTTGCTGGTACAACAGAGAGTTCTGTTTGGGGGCCACACAGAGCAGAGTATGTCAGAACTGGGAGAGTCCTTAGAATAGGGAATACGAGAGCAGAGAGGGCTATACAACAGGGAATGGCAGAGCTGGGAGCAGCCTTCGAATAGGGAAGGTCACAGGAGTCAATCACAATAGTAATTACTGTTTGATAAACCCAAAGATTCCAGATTCCGGGATAAGAACTCACTATTGGGCAAAAGCTGCTGGGAAAACTGGAAAACAGTATGGCAGAAACTAGGCATAGACAACATCTTACACCATATACCAAGACAGGGTCAAAATGGGCATGTAATTTAGACATAAAGGGGGATACTATAAGCAAATCAGGAGAGCAAGGAGTAGTTTATCTGTCAGATTCAGAGGTAATGGAGGAATTTATGAGGTAGAGAGCATTGTGAAATGTAGAATGGATAATTTTGATGACATTAAGTTTAAAAGTGTTTGCACAAAGCCAGTGCAACCAAGATGAGAAGGGAAGCAGAAGGCTGGGAAGCAATTTTTATAGCCAGTGTCTCTGATAAAGGCCTCATTTCTCAAATATAGAGAACTGAGTCAAATTTATGAGAATACAAGTCATTTCCCAATTTGTAATGGTCAAAGGATATGAAAAGGCAGTTTTCAAATGAAGAAATCAAAGCTATCTATAGTCACATGAAAAAATGCTCTAAATCCCTATTTAGTAGAGAAATGTAAATTAAAACAACTCTGAGGTATCACCTCACACTTATCAGATTGGCTAATATGACAAAACAGGAAAATAATAAATGTTGGAGAAGATGTGGGGAAATTGGAACACTAATGCATTGTTAGTGGAGCTGTGAACTGACCCAACCATTCTGGAGAGCAATTTGGAATTATGCATAAAGGGCTATATAAAACTGTGCATACCCTTTGATCCAGCAATACCACTACTAGGTCTATATTATGAAGAGATCATAAAAATGGGAAAAAGACGCATATGTACAAAAATATTTATAGCAGCTCTTTTTGTGGTGGCCAAGAATTGGAAATTGAGGGGATGTCCATCAATTGGGGAATGGCTGAACAAGTTATGGCATATGAATGTATTGGAATACTATTGTTCCATAAGAAATGATGAGGACTTCAGAAAACCTGGAAAAACTTACATGAACTGATGCTGAATGAAATGAACAGAACTTAGGAGAACATTGTACACAGTAACAGCAACACTGTGCAATGACCAACTTTGATAGACTTAGCTCTTCTCAACAATACAATATCTAAGACAATTCCAAAAGTCTCATGATGGAATATGCTGTCCAGAGAAAGAACTATGGAGTTTGAATGCAGATTGAAGTATACTATTTTCTTTTTTGTTTTCTTTCTGGTGGTTTTCCCCTTTTATTCTGATTCTTCTTTCACAACATGCCTAATGTGGAAATACGTTAATGACTGTACATGTATAGCTATATCAGATTGCATGCCATCTTGGAGAGGTGGAGGGGGGGAGAGAAAAATATTGGAACTAAAAATCTCATTAAAGTGAATGTCGAAAACTATCTTTACATATAATTGGAAAAATAAAATACTATTAAGTGGGGGGAAAGAATGGGGAATGTCAGAGCTGGGAGGGCTCTTAGAACAGAGAATACAATAAAACCAGATCCTCTAAGGTTATTATTTTGAAATTAAGATTTCTATTGGGGTGTTTGATTTTTAATTTTGTGGGTTTTTTAGTTGCATGCTCAATTCATTGATCAGCTGTTTCTCTTTTATTGATCTAAGAGTTTAGAGAGAAAACATTTCCTTTCAATACTGCTTTATCTACATCCAACAAATTTTGGTATATTGTCCCATTGTTGTCAATATCAATTGTTTCTATGATTTGCTCTTTAATCCACTCACTCTTTAGGATGATCTAGTTTCTAATTTTTAATCTATGCTTCAAAGGATCTTTATTGAATATAATTTTCATTGCATTATGGTCCAAAAACAGCAAATGCTTTTCTGCATTTGCATGAAGTTTTTATGCCCATAGTCGATTTTTCTGAAGGTGCCATTTGCAGTTGATAAATAGGTATTATACTCCTTTGTATTCTTATAGATATTCTCTATATATCTAAATTTTCTAAAATTCTATTCCCCTCCTTAACTTCCTTCTTATTTTATGATTAGATTTATCTAGGTCTTAGAGGGGGTAAATTGAAGTTCCCTATGAGGATAGTTACACTATTTTCTCTTATAACATTTAACTTTTCCTCCAAAACCTTGGATGCTGTGCTATTTTGTGCATCTATGTTCAATATTGGCATAATCCATGGTACCTTTTAGCAAGATGCATTTTCCTAAATCTTTTTTAGTTAAATCTACTTTTTGCTTTTGTTTTGTCTGAGAACACAATTGCCACTCCTGCCTTTTTCACTTGAGCTAAAGCATAACAGATTCATCTAGTTCTGAAAGAGGAAGGTTGAAGTCCCCCACTATTTTGCTACCTACTTTCACCTGTAATTTAACTTTTCCTTGTAAAAATGTGGATGCTACAGCATTTGGTGCTTATGGGTTTAGTATTGCTATTACTTTATCTATAGTATCTTCTATCATAATTTAAGTTTCCCCATTTCTTTCTTTTAATTAAGTCTATTTTAGCTTATAACTTTGTCTGAGATCATGGTTGCTACCCATGTTTGGTTTTTTTCTGCATCAGTAGTAGCATAATAAATTCTATATCAGCTCTTAGTTTTTTTTTTTTTTTTTGCTTTTTTTTTTTGAGGGCAATTGGGGTTAAGTAACTTGCCCAAGGTCACATGGCTAGGATTTTTTTTTGTTTGTGTGTGCACTAAGTGTCTGAGGCCAGATCCAAACAGGTTCTTCTGACTCCAGGGCCAACGCTCTACTCACTGCGCCACCTAGCCGCCCCAGCCCTTAATTTTTACTCTACGTGTATCTCTCATTTTAAAATGTTTCTTATAAACGACATATTGTTGGATTCCGGTTTTTAATCTTTTTGCTGTCCATTTCCATTTTCTGGGTTAATTTCATCCACAAAATTATGATTACTGGTTGTGTATTTCCCTCTATCCTATTTATCCTTTTTTTTTTACCCTATCCTTCTAATTTGCTTCTAACCACTGCGTCCCTAATTCACACCCTAAGAATCTTTTTCCTATCCTATCCCCTCACCCCTCTACTTCTCTGTAATTCAAGACTTTTGTACCCTTGTAGACATGCTATTCCCTCTTTAACCGAGTTCTGACGAGAATAAGATTCTAATGCTACCAACTCTACCTCCTGCCCTCAACAACTGTATCAGTTCTTGCATCTACACTTCATTTGTATGCTGTAATTGCTCTTTTACCTCTCCCTACCCAACTTTTTTAGGATCATCCCACCAGACTCAACTCAACCCCAAACCTTCTATTTATGTTCTTTCAAACCATCCAAGTAATTTAGCTAACATTTTCCCATATAAGAAGTAAACTGTTTGACCTTATTAAATCCCTTATAACTAGACTTTCATCTTTACATTGTTTCTCCTGATTCTTGTAGGGCAAATATTCTATTCAGTCCTAGTCTTCTCCTTATGAGTAACTGAGTCAGTCATTTTTTCCCCCACACAGGATTACACTCAGCTTTGCTGGACAAGTTGTTCTTGGTTGCAAACCCAGTTCCTTTGCTCTTCAGAATTATGTTCCATGTCCTTTGGTCTTTTATTGTAGAAGCTGCTAAATCTTATCCTGACTGTAGCTCCACAGTATTTAATCATTTCCTGCATTTCACATTTTCTTTCCTTTTGTTCCTTCAGTCTTTTTTGTTTTACTGTTTTTTGATGTCTCGTGGAGTCATTAGCTTCCACTTGGCCAATTATGATTTTTAAGGAGTTATTTTCTTCAGCACTTTTCCCCAAGCTGTTAATTCTCTTTTCAAAATCTGCTTGCATAGCTCTCATTTTTCCTCTACTGTTTTTCAAAATGTGTATACACACACCCATCTTTATCTCTCTTTAGCTCTTCTAGGAAGAGGTTTTGGGGCTTGTAGCCAATCTTCATTTTTCTTTGAGTCTTTGCTTGCAGATGTTTTTATGTGATTTCTTCTGAGTTGTTCTTGACCTTCCCTGTCACCATAGCAGATATTTTTTCTTTTTTTTTTTTAAACAAATGCTTTATTAACTTCTGTTTTACATCATTCATTTCCGCCAGATTTTGAGTTACAATCATTTTCCCCCCATTATTCCCCTACCCAACCTCCCTGAATAGCAGTCCCACAAGATATCGCTTCTTCCAATCTGCTCTCTCCCATACCCCCATCGACTTTTCCATTAGAGGAAGATGAATCTTTGTGTCCCAAGGCCTGCACATCTTATCTCCCAATTATAGGCAAAAGAGTATTAATAATAGTATTTATATATATATTTGAAACATTTAATGTTACGACCTCGAATTTCAGATCCATTTCCTTCCTCCTTTGTCACCCATTCCTTCTTGGGATATAAGTAATTCAGTATATGTTGTACATGTCTAGCTATGCAAAACATTATCATGGTAGATATGTTGTACAAGGCTGTTTATAATTCCCTCCCACTCATCCCACCCCCCACCTGGTCCATTCCCTACATGATCCTGTCCCTCTTCTATAGTGGGTACTTCCAACCTCCCCTCACCCCAAGGATGCCCTCCCTTCCATCATCCCTCCTCTCATCCCCCTTCCCCCTATCCTGCTGCAGGTTGCCATTTAGTATGTATGTCATTTTCTCCCTGAACCAAATTCAATGTGAATGTGGTTTTGCCTTTTTAGCCTTCCTTATTCTCCCCCTCCTTTGCAACCAGTTCCCCTACATGAGAGAGTTTACCCTACCATGTCTCTCCCCATCTCCTCTTGCCACTTTCCTCTCTCACCTCATAATTTCATCCCTTGAGTATTCTCCCTTCCCAACAAATTCAACCTATGCCCTATCCATATATAACTGTAACCATATACACACACATTCACATATGTATTCATATGACCACACCCCCTTCTTCCATTATTTTCATAGTGAGAAAGATATCATCAGTCACAGATATTGCTTTTCCATATAGGAATGTAAAGAGTTCAACTTTGATAAGTTCCTTTTGATTTCTTTTCCCTGATTACCTTCTCAGGCATCTCTTACTTCTTGAGTCTGGATGTCAAATTTTCTATTCAACTCTGGTTTTTTCCTCAAGAATGCTTGAAAGTCCTCTATTCCACTGAATGACCATATTTTCCCTGAAACAAAATACTCAGTTTTGCTGGGTAGGTGACCCTTGGGTTCATTCCCAGTTCTTTTGCCCTCTGGAATATCATATTCCATGCCCTTCGATCCTCAGTGTAGAAGCTGCCAGGTCCTGGGCTATTCTGATTGTGTTTCCACAATATTGAAATTGTTTCTTCCTGGCTGCTTGTAGTATTTTCTCCTTGATCTGGGGATTCTGGAACCTGGCTATAATATTCCTGGGAGTTTTCTTTTTGGGATCTTTTTCAGAGGTGATCTGTGGATTCTTTCAACCTCTATTTTGCCCTCTGGATCTAAAACATCAGGGCAGTTTTCCTTGAGAATTTCTTGAAGGGTGATTTCTAGGTTCTTTCCTTGATCATGGCTTCCAGGTAGTCCAATAATTTTTAAATTGTCTTTCCTGGATCTATTCTCCAGGTCAGTGGTTTTTCCCATGAGATATTTCACATTGCCTTCTAATCTTTCATTTGCTTGGATCTGCTTAACAGCATCTTGATTTCTCATAAAGTCACTAGCTTCCATTTGCTCCAGTCTAGCTCAGAAGGAATGAATCTCCTCAGTGAACTTTTGAGATTCTTTTTCCATCTGGCAAATTCGACTTTTTAAGGCATTCTTCTCCTCATTGCCCTTTGGGCCTCCTTTGCCATTTGAGCTAGTCTATTTTTTAAGGTGTTGTTTTCCTCAGTCAGGCTGTTGACCCTCATTTCATACTTTTCCTGCATCCTTCTCATTTCTCTTTCTAATTTTTCCTCCACTTCTCTTATTTGATTTTTAAAGTCCTTCTTAAGGTCCTCTATGGCCTGCAACCCACTCATGTTTTCCCCTGGGGATTTTGGAGCAGGACTTCTGAACTCACAGTCCTTTTCCTGCTCTATGCCCCCAAAATAGGAGTCTAGGGTTGCATTTTTTCTGTTTCCTTTGCCTTGGCATGTTGCCACTTAATTGCTTGACTTTTGGGCTTGTTGCCACACTATGGCTTTAAGGCCAGCTAGAGGAATTTTCGTCCTGAACGTGTGGGGGGCAACTTCCGTTTCTGGCAAGCTATAAACCCACCCACAACTTCCACCCTAGATCACAATCCAGATCCAGGAGGTTAAAGCAAGAGCGATTACCCCCCAAGACTGATCGCTGGATCTCCCCACGATTTGTAGGCTGGGAGCCGGGAAATGCCTATGAAAACTACAAAATGGCGTGTCTCCTCAGCGGCTTCTAGCCCCCAGGGGAGGGAGCGGACGCATTCCCCAAATACAGGTCCCAAAGTCCATAGGACACTAACCTCTTACTTTGTCCTAGGCATGTCTATGTTGATAATTCTGGAGTCGCCACAGCTCCTGGTGTTCTGGGGTTCTTCCAGCCGGCTGCTGGCCCTGCCGCCCTGGGGCTAAAACCTCGGCTCACGCGGACCTGGGCTCGGCTCGGCTGGGCTCCTGCGCTCTGCGCGTTGCCGGCTCCCAGACCGCTGCGCTGGTCCTTCCTGCAGGGCTGCTGGGCTGTCCTCAGCGGGAGGTTAGCTTCTCTGCGTCGTTCTGTGGGTGCTGGGGCTCCAGAAGTTGTTCAGAGTCCTTTTTTACATAGTTTGTGGGGAATCTGGGGGCAGAGAGGCTTGGACGAGCTGTTTCTACTCCGCCATCTTGGCTCCCACCATAGCAGATATTTAAGATCAGGTTCTTTTGCATTGTTTGCTCACCTCTTTCAGCAGCCAGGTGACACATTAGATGGAGTACCAGGCCTGGAGTAAGGAAGCCCTGAATACAAACCCAGGCCCAGGCACTTAAGCTGTGTGACTCTAGGCAAGTCACTTAAGCCTGTTTCCCCAGTCTTCTCATCTGCAAAATGAGCTTGAGAAGGAAATGGCAAACCAATCCAGTATCTTTGCTAAGAAAATTCCAAATGGTGTCAAAAAAGTTGTATACAACAAAAATATTTTCTTTTTAAAGCCCACTTGCTCCCAGTACTAATACAGGGGTCCCCTGGGATTTTCTGACCAGATGTTCAGTCCCCTTACTGTCCCTGGGAGCCAGTGCTGCTGCCACCCTCTGCTTCCCCCTCCTCCTGGCCAGCCCTTACCCCACTGTCTACAGATCTTTTTTTCTTGTTCTCCTAAGGTGCCCTGGGCTGAAAAAATGACTCATTGCGACTTTTTAGCTCAGAAATCTGTTTGGTGTATCCTGTGATCATTTGGTAGGTGAGGTGACACTTCTGACCTTTCATTTTGCCATCTTGATTCTGCCTAAGAACAGAAAATATTAATGCTAGAAGTGCCCTTGGCACAGAGACCATCAGAACTGAAGACTTGTAACCGCTAGTCCCAGCCCCTGAAGCTCCTCCTCACGCACTTCCTGCTCACCGAACCCCACTGACCAACATCTTTCAGAACCCCACCCTCAAAGAGATACCACCGGCACCTACTCCTGCCCCATTCTGTCAGAAAGTCATACCAGCACCTCAACAAAGTGTCTTTTATTTGTAACATACAAATAAAACCAATGCAAAAGGTTTGTTTTTTTTCCCTTTGATTCCAGTGAGAAAAGAATTTACTAAGGAAAAAAAAAAATATATATATATATCAAGAGTAGGGGTCTGCTTTCAAATTTTCCTCTAAAAAACATAAAGGGTTAAAAAGTATCACACTCGCCCGGGCACAGACACACTCCCACACACGCATGTACACAGACACACCAACAGAAGTGGCCCAGCATGGGCAAAGGATGGATACAACTTAAAGAAGACTTCCTTAACAAAAATACTTCAATGGGCCCCAAACAAAACAATGATACAGTTCAAACAGAGAGCTACGTTTCTCAAAAACTAGACTTAGTCAAAGTTGAGATGAGACACTGATGTGAGAAAGGGCGAGGGAATCTCAAAACAGGAAAACCAAACCGAGGAATGACTTGCCAGTCCTTCGATGCTGCCGTTGGTTGGGTCAACAGAGGTGCGCTGGGATAAAGATGGGGCAACCTCAATGTCACCCCCCTGCAAATGAGCTTGATAACTGGGGTCTGGTTACCAGGAAGAGGTCAAGAAGTCAGTAAAAATGAGATACACAATGAACTCAAGTTACTTGGAATTTTTGTTGGGGGTTCTTTTGGAATTCTGGGGCTATAAAGTCAGAAATCCATGATCTGAGACCCAAAATGTTTTGGTTCATATCCCTGGAAAGAAGGGAAACTCTTCAAAGGTACTTCACTTGCTCCTAGTGTGAGGGAGCCCAACTCAGCCCCTTCAATGACCTAGAAAATCCACCCTGGGGCGGGAGCTTCTCTGAGACACGGGGTGGAGGAGTGGGGATTTAATCCAGTGTAAAAGCTGCAAAGGCGTCTTTAACAAAAAGGGCCTGGCCCTTTCCAAGGGAAAGCAGGGTGTGAGCTGGAGGGGAGTGTAAGCCCAGCAGCTCACAGGCTGGTGTTTCGTAGGATGACACACTGCTTGTGTGTTCATGCTCCCAAACAAGAGGGGACGGGCGGGGGGAAGAGGCTTTCTGGGGAGATTCCTACAACAGGCAAGCACAGCTGCCTCCTGAGTTGGGGCAATGCAGGTGTGAGGAGAATCTGAGGTCAGGTCTAAGGACAGACCTTCTACAAGAACCTTCACAGAGGTTAAAACTTTAAAGATGCTCCCTACTGAGGGGCTTCAAAGGAGTCATGCCAGGGGAGATGTGGGCTTGGTAGCCCCTGCTTCAGGCAGGGGGCAGGAGAAGCCCTGGAGGACAAGCAAGGGAGGGAGTCCAACATCTGAAAAGCCAGGTAAGATAAAGCCCCCTCTCCCAAACCCTTAGCAGGGTCCTTTTCTCTGCCCTATTTCAGCATCCTAGGAAGGACAGAGTGCTGAGAAGTTCTGGCTGGATGCTAGCAGGTCAGAGTGCATCCCTGAAAGAAATGAACAGAGGCCATACCCAGCTGCCCTCTGGTCCACAGACAGCTGGTGGAGTCTGGTCAGGGTCAGCAGCACTGTTGCCTCACTGAGGCAGAGGAAGGAAAAGGCCCCAGGGGAGTAGAAGCAGGGCCTGCTGCTGCTGGAAGGGGGAGGGGAAGAATCAGCACCAAAGTACAGAGGAAATGGCATTGAACATGCAGACAGGAACTAGGCCTCTTTCCAGAGGAAGCCTGGGGATTCCCTGATGTCGCTTCCCTGGGGCAGTAGCACTTTGGGGAAGGGGCAGACCAGAGGACAAGCACAAGACCAGCTGGCATTGTTGATGTCACGGGCCCAAAACCAGTGGCCCCAAACTGTGCCCAGGGGGCCAGGCCTTCACAGGCCTCTCAGCTCAGGCCCAGCTGGTCACTGGGCCTGATGGAGAGAGGAGTCAGGACCAACCCCCCAGGGGTTCCCCATAGGGGTCTCATGGACCCTGGGTCCATTTTACTCTGCACGTCTACAAATACACACCTTCCACAAGGGCTCGCCCTCCCCCAGCCGACTTTTTTTTACCACAAAAGGTCTTCAGTCTGGGAGGAGGCCTTTTTTGCTGTTTTTCTAGCTAGACTTTGGGCATTCTCGTATCCTCAGGGCTGCCTAGGAACCCCACTTCTCCTTTCTTCCTCTGTGGAGGAGCCCAGCAGTGCCTAGCTGCTGTTGTACAAGCAACGGAGTCTTGCTGTGGGGGTCTGGGGTTCTGGCTAAGTAGAGAAAGGGAAAAGAGCTCCTTCCAAAGACATGGCTTGGCAACAAGCCTGTCTTGAGTCACAGGCTGGCAAAGAGCCCCAACAGGCCACCTTGAGAAATAGGACGGCTCTTCCCTAGCCCTGATGCCCTGTCCTGCTCACCAATGCTGTGGCGAGGGCAGATGAGGGCTGGGGGAGGGGCGGTGCCTTTGGGGGTGCACCCTGGCAGCCTTCCTCAATGAGGAGAACACTTCCCTGAGGGACCTGAAAGGTGAGAGGCAGCTGAGAATGCATGGAGTGATGGGAAACAGGGGAAGGGAACAGGCCAGGGGGAGAGGTGGCTCAGGGGCCTGGTGCGGCCTCAGTGGCAGCAGCCGCCACAGTGCCCACCTGAGTGGGCATTATGGCTGTCCCCAAACTTTGTCCTCCGGCTCAGGATCTCATAGGCACAGTCTTCGCCACAGCAGCCGGACATGCTGGGAGAGGTGTCATCAATCTCAAACCTGTAGGGTAGGGGGTTCCTTGGGTAAGGCACACAAGTCCCTCATAGCTCGAAGGAGCTCTGTGTGTGAACTTGGGACCCTCACAACCATCCTGTGAGGCAGGTGCTGTGGACATCCCTCACTCACAAAAGAGGAAAGTGGGGCATGGCCAGGATGTACTGGGCCTGCAGCCCCATGGGACTCCCTCCCTCAAAGCTCAAGGGACCCGAGTCACAGGGAGCTAAAGCACCTTGGTGCCCTGCCAAGAGACCTGAGCACTGAAACAGGAAGGACAAATGAAGGAGAAAGTGCCCCTGAGCAGGAAGGAACCATCTGCCCCCACAATCTGACAGCCAGTGGTCACTGAACCTGGACTGGACACTAAAATCATGGAGAAGGCACAGCTGCCTCATCTCCTGCTCTGCAAAAGCAAGAGGCAGAGCTTCCTGCCTCAGACCAGCTCAGGCCAGCAGGGACAGAGGGCAGGAGGTTAGTAGAGTGGAAGGGAAGCCTGAGCACTACCCCCTCTCAGATCAGAGCCCCAGGACTTACTGCAAGGCTTCTCTGAAAAACTGGTACGCTCCATGGTTGTGTTTGAACACTGTCAGCATGACTTTCTTCATCTGGGTGCTAAGGGAAAGGAGAGGGGGGCATGTTTCTGGGCTCCACAGCCCAAAGTGAGAAGGGGAGTCCCCCCAGCCTGAGAGCAAGGACAGGAAAACCCTCTGTTGGAGGGTGGGGGGTTCCTGGGGGGTTGTGTCAAAACAAAACACTTTAACATAAAAAAACCAGAAGGTTCATCCTACCCAGAATTTAATTCCATAATGCACGTTCAAGCCTTCACAGGGACTGCCCTTTGTGCACAGGGCATTGAGGCAGGAGGGCCACCCCACAATCCCCTTACCTGTTGGCCACAAGTTGCAGGATTTGGATCAGAAACTTCCCCAGACCTTTCCTCCGCACTTTGCTCTCCAACTGTACCTCATAGCTAGAGGAAGAGGGAGTGATGGTGAGCCTGAGCAACCACATGAGGAAAAATGTCTCCGATGGGCATTTTCAATGAGGAGGCAGGACCAGACCCATCCATGTACACGGATGAGAAGGGATAGGGAGGAGGGGAAGAATAGACAGAGAGAGAGAGAGAGAGAGAGAGAGAGAGAGAGAGAGAGAGAGAGAGAGAGAGAGAGAGATGGGGGGAGTCGGGGATATAGGGGACAAAAAGACACACACTCACATCTAGGTCAAGCACCCTATACAAGCTGCTGGGCTTGGCCACGGAGCCCAATGGAGGCTGTCAGGTTGCCTAATGGGTAGAGCCCCAGACCTCAAGTCAGAAAGACCTGAATTTGAATACTGCCTCAGATACTTCCCTACAGTGTGACCCTGTGCGGGTCCCTTAACTTGTTATGAGGATAAACCAAGACAGTGAACACCCTAAAAGCACTCTAGAAACACCAGCTCCAATCAACGTGCTGAACGCCCCAGAAGTGGAGGGGCCGGCAGCTCCAGAGCACCAGGACCCTTCTCCCCCTCCCCCATCCCCCAGCCAGGGGCTCGTACCAGTACAGGACTTCGTCCCCACACTCCACATCAAAGCGGAAGTGTGAGAAGGCGACCGGGACGGCGCTCTCTTCCCAAGCAATGAGGTACCAGGCCCGGTCATCTGTCATCTCTTCCCTCTTCTCTCGATCCTTCCAGCCCCATTCACTTTGTTCATAGCTGGCAAATGGGAGGAAGATGAGGGCGTGAGGAGCTAGGTGGGCCAGCAGGAGGAGGCAGCCAGTGCTTCAGGGGACACTTACAGGGTCTGCATGTTGGTTTTGGTGAGGTCAAAGGCCCAGTCCACTGTTGCCTGCTCCAGCCCCGACACTCGCTTACACTCGATGGAGACGTTTAATCTGTGGGGAGACAAGTGGACTGAGGTGCCACCTCTCCGGGAGCTACTTTTCTCATCTGCCTGAGGTCTCTAAGCCCCTACGAGGCCACCCTTGAGTTTCAGATAACAATTCAAACCCAGTGAGCATCCCTCGGCTGAGGCCTGACCCCCAGCTCCCCTTGACCTTCCCTGTAACAAAAACCAACCATGGCGGGGGATATCAAACCCCAACACTTACACTACACCTTCCTCACAACTCTTAAGAGGGAAATAGTAAAAGCATCAGTATTCCCACTTTTCAGATAAGGAAACGAAAGCAGGTCACCCTGCTAAAACCCACTCCCCGCCCTCTCTCTGTGATGCCCAGCTGCCTCCCACAAATCACTTCCTGGGTGTCTGCTCCCCCACCCCAGGCCTAAATGTCGGGAATTACATCTTCCTGTTCTCCTCAGAAGGCCCTCCCTTCCTCTTCCACCTCCTTTAAAGGATGCCTGCATCTTTTCCAAAAGCATCTGTATTTTACTCCAGCCAGATCCTGGAACGCACCCTCAGAAGACTCCCAGCACCCCCTGCCAGGCTTCAGCAGCTCCACAACCTTTGTCCTCTCTGACTCGGCCACCGTCTAGTCCCAAGTTCAGTCTTCCTTGGGTGCAGGAGGTCACCAGGCCAGCAGACTGCCTCATTTTGTTTCACCTGGCCATGGCTTCCCACCAATTCTCCATCCAACACTCTGGCTACTTAGAGGCTCTGCAGTGCTCAGCACCCCCTGGGGTCGCTTCTCTTTAAGCCCAACCCCACTCCCTTACTCCAGGACCAGGCTACCTCCTCTACTCACACCTACAGAACCAACGGAGAGACTGAGGCTAAGTGCCCACATGAAGGATAGTGGCTTTCAGGCTCCTGAGCATGAACAGGGAGCCTAGGAGGACCGCAGCATAAGGCACTGAGGAGCCCGACTGCTGCACCAGCTGAGCCCTGGGGCATCCCCTCAAAGAACCTGGCTGGCTGTGATTGAATCCTCTGATTAGCACACCACAGGAACTGTGCCCTCCCTTCTGGATCCAGACCTGTCACAGACTACAGTCTGTAAAAGTTGTTTTTCAGTTAACAAAATCTATTTTATCCTACTCCCCTTTATCCCAGCCCCACACTCAGGAAAAAAAGAAACCAAAATTCTTGTACCAAATATGTGTAGTCAAATAAAACCCCACATCTTTCCGGAACTCATTATTTTCCCCTTAAACCTGCCTCCTGCCCCTCCCCTCTCCACACCCAGTAAAGGGCCCTGCCCCCTTCCCAGCCCCTCAGACTCACAATCCAGCCTGGCTGCCTGCCTCTCTCTCCCCCCATATCCTATATAGTGCCAAGGCCTATTGAGTGTATCTCCCCTTCTCTCCTCTGACACTGATACCCCCCCCCCAGTCCCTCCTCACCTCCTCAGCTGCGGGGTGGGGGATGGGGGGTTTGCCTGCCTCCACTCTCTCCCCCAGGCCATCTTCTACTCACCTTCCTAGCATCACCCTGGTCCTTATTTCAGTAACCTCCCTGAGACTCCCTATGGCCCCAGGATCAAGTACAAAGTGCTTTGTTTTGCATTCAAAGCTCTTCATCACCTGGCCTGGCCCTTTCCAGTCTTCTGACACCTCACTGCCTTCTGTCCAGTGACACCAGCCATCCCTGGGCTCCAGGCCTCCTTTCTGGTTTCCCTGAAGTCCTAGCTCAAATCCCACCTCCTACAGGAAGGGTTTCCCCTACATCTTCCTGCCTTCCCTCTGAGGTCACTTCCAGGCTGTGCCCCATTAGACTCTGTGCTCCTTGAGGGCAGGAACCTTCTGCTTCCTTTCTTTGTATCTGCAGCCTTAGCTCAGGACCTGGCACACAGTAGGAGCCAAATAAATGTGAGGTGGAAGGCTGAGGACAGCTCCATCCCAAACAACAGTCTTCTGCTCCCTTGTTCCTCTGTCAGGAGACAGAGAGCAGGGGTCCTCAGAAATTGTGTGGAGGCTACACGATCAGACTCCAGTCTTCTCCAGGGGGCAGTTCCCAGAGTACTGGGCCTGGCCTCAGGAAGACCTGAGCTCAAATCCAGCTTCAGATGCTCACAGGCCACGTGACCCTGGGCAAGCTACTTAACCCTGATTTACCTCAATTTCTGAATTTGCAAAACAGAGTCAATGCACCTGCCTCCCAGGGTTGTGAAGACTGAAGAAGATAGTAAGTCCAAAGCACTGGCACCCAGCAGGTGCCCTTCTCTGCCCCCTTGACAGTGCCACTCTTACTGCAGACACTGCTCACTTCACACAAGTCTTCCCAAGCTTCTCGGAAGTCGGCCCCTCGAATCATTTCCCCATCAGCCATCCTTCCAGTATGCTGGACAGGGTGGGGCATCCACGGGCCCATCTGCCACTCTCTTCTGACTCTGTTACAACTCAGAGGCTCCAGACACAAGGGTCTCTGGGTGCCCAGGCTCAGGGTCTGTTGGGGTAGTGGCTCCCAAGGGGCCTCTGGTCATTGTGATTCAGAAACTAGGAGAAGACATTCTGGGCTTGTTAAAAAACATTCCAGGGAGAGACATTCAAGGCCAGGAAATGTCTGAGCTGGGGCCACAACGGCGAAAAACAGATCCAGGCCCATGTCATAGTGGACAATTCAGATAGGCTGAGGTGGGAGTTAGAGCTGTACACGTACCAGGTTTGCCTTAAGGGGCTGCCTTTGGGGAGCACTGGGTGTGGAGCCCACTGGTGCCCTTTATTCACTCGTGACTCACATTGGACCAGATCCCAAAAAGCAGCCCAGGAGCAACTGGGCCACCCCCCACCCCAGCCTATGTTACACTGTGGGGGAGAAAGAAAGGGAAAGTGCTTAACTCCAGGCTCCCCAAGCAAGTTCAGGACATGGACAAGGCAGAGAATTCTGTGACCCTAAAAGGGAAAATGGAGGCCAGGCCACAGTGTCTAAAGAATCAGGAGAATCTTTCCAAGGCAAAGCTCCCTAAATCCAAGACTCCCAGTTTTCAGCACAAGGCCTGGCACACACTAGCACACACACAAGGAAGCAAGTGGGCAGCACACCAGTGAGGAGGCAGGCTTCTAAAGACCCCTGCAAGGTGGAGGTGAGCAAAGGCTCTGGGACTCACCCATTCCGGTCGTATTTCTTGAACACTGGAAAGGCCTCGAGGGGGTCTTCGAGCTAAAGAGAAAAGGGAATGAAGTGTTAGCTCTAAGATGGGCAGAGCCCTTTACCGGGTCTCAGCATGGTCAGGAGTCTGCCTCTGCTCTACACGGGTGTCCAGGAGGTAGACCCTGGGAGCTCACGACTGACAAGACTCCTGGCTGCGGCCTGGCCCGTGGCCTTGTCCTGAAGGTAGGGGAAGCAGCCGCAGGTGGTTTGGAGGCATCTTCTCCAGCAGAGACAGAGAGAACATGGCTCCTCTCTCTGCACGCAGACTTTGCCCAGGTGGCCAAGGTACCCAGGCTGCCTCCGTGCTGGGCAAAAGCTTGAGAGGTTCCACACTACCTGCTAACTAATGGGACCAGGAGTCAAAGGCAGCCTTCAAGGCTTGAGTCATTTAGAGAAGGACAATGAGGAGGAGGCAGATTGGGCACTGCCCCCGGACCTTGCCAGCCTCACCCTTCTCACACGCTACCCTCCAGCAGAGCGGACAAGCCTGCCCAGGCACAGGCCACACTGCCCTCTGTCCTCCATGTCCTCATTAAGAGCTTCACATGTTGTGTACCTTCTAGACTGATGGCAAACCCCAGCACAGCATGGACCCAGCCTCTACTCAGCTCCCCACTTCCCCAGGTCTTAGTACAAGTGCTCTGCACACAGCAGGCACTTAAGACATGATGCTGATATCAGTGACAGGCTGGGATGGCTGAGGTTTCCAACTCAGAACAATGATTAACTGAGAGCCACGACTGATTCTCCACCCTGTCTCCCCCAAAACCCAAAGCACTGCCAGGCTCCAGGATGCAGGGGATGCTGCTCCAGAGCCTGCCTGAAGGGCCTCAGACTGAGCCCATGAGGGGGCAGGCGGGAGGAGCCAGGCCCACCTTGTTGGCGGCTTCCACTTTGGCACAGACGGCATCCATGGCAGCCCGCTCCTCCAACCTCTTCTGTTTCTTCTCCTTGGCTTTACTTGACTTTCTCTGCAAAAATGAAGAGAAGGTGGGTGCACTCAGGGATCCCAGCCAAACTCTGCCAGAAGCCCAAGGGACCCCCTTATAGGGTCACTAGTTTACGGGCTAGGCCCTTTGCGGGTCCGCTTCACTCTCCCACCATAAAGAGCTCCCCTGGCCTTTGCTGCATTTGTCATTGTTGGTCTTTAAAATTCAAGTTTTGGGGGAGGCCAGGTGGTGCAGTGAATAGAGCACTTGCCCTGGAGTCAGGAGAATTTGAGTTCAAATCCGGCCTCAGGCACTTAACACAAAAACTAGCCATGTGACCTTGGGCAAGTCACTTAACCCCAATTGCCTACCTTACCCCCTACAAAAAAAAAAAAAAAGCAAAAGTAAAACTCAAGTTTTGTGCTGTGATTCTGCCCCCCAAGTATAGCGCAAGGCCTCTGGGCCAGAAGCCCAAGCCACAAAGTAAAAAACAAAGGTGTCAGAGATGCCATGTGGGACGTCTGCAGCTGCTGTAGGTGGGAGTTTGGCGCTAATGACACAAAAATACACAGAGAAAGAAGGTTCTGTGAGTTCCCCATCTGTGCGTGGCCTTTGAGGGATTATTTCATGATCACTGTGTTAAGAAACACACATCATCAGAATGAGTGTTTTGTTAAAAATCTGATGCAGAAATGTGTATTTTCAGCAATGTCCAGAGAGCTCAGTGTTTGCTGGTCACAGGAACCTATTTCCTGGCCCTTCAACGTATCAACATTTGTGGTTCTCTGGGGATGAGCCCCACAAAAGCTGAGGACTGACTGTGTGGTCTTCTGGAGGAACTTCAGTGTTCTTGAGCAGGTTGTTTTCCATTGCTGGACCCTGTATCTTTAATCTCCACATCTCCAGAGTCCAAATGTCTGTCATCATGTACATGGAATGGCCATTCCTTTGGAGGAGCTAATGGGTCCCCTCATCTGGTATTTGGAACCAGAGCTCTTGGCTCTCACAGCACTCCATGAGCTCACACAATAGATGAGGAAAACAAGGCTCATCCCAAGTCACACAGCTCTGAGGGGCAAGCACGGGCATCTGAATGAAGGCCAGCTCTGCTGGGGATGTGAGCTGTGGAGCCTTCCACCAGCTCTCAGAAGCCCACCTCTACTGCTGTCCCATGACCAGTGGCACTCTCTGCCTGGACTAGGGCTGACCTAAGCTCAGGCAGCTCAGAGCACTAAGGTCTAAGGGGCCGTCACATCGGCCTTAGCTCCGACTACCTGGATTCTTTTAAGTCCTATCTGGAGGCAGGTGGGCAAACAGGCAAACGGCCCCTCCCTGCTTGCTGACTTCTCAGCACCCTGGATCATAACAAAGGTTTCCTGAATACCAACCATATCTAGGCCCTGTGCTAGCAGGGAGACTGCTCCTGCCCTTCAGAAGCTGATAGTCTGGGGATGTGCCAACACCTAGCTTACCAGGTATTAAAAGGTTTCCTTAGAACTCAGGGAGCTGAAGCCAGACCTGGGGGTGAGTCCTTTTGGAGGGTGTTGTTCTCAACCCCCCGGCCCTGAGTGGTCACTGCCCCCACCCCTGTGGGCAGAGTCCAGGAGGCACCAAGCCCACCCATTGCTGGGGGAAGGTGGCCACAATCTAGCACAAGGCAAGAACCCACCCAAGCAGCAGGAGGGCCACTGCCTCAGGGACCACTCAGGACCCATCAGCCCCTGCCCTCCTCTGCGCAGGTGAAAGTAGGCAGGAAATGCTGCTTGTCTCTTCATGGAGGCCAGTCTGATTCTGATGCTATATGGGCATCCTCCCTTCTGCCAACTCTGGCACTTCCTGGAAAGCACCCTGGGACACAGACATCGTTCTAAGCACTATCTATTAACACCAGCTGAGGCAGACGGCGCCAACTAGTGCTCTCTCCATGTCACACAGGAGGAATCTGAGGTGAACTGGGGGGAAGTGGGCAGCCCAGAGTCACACAATTATGAAGCACACTGAGCTTGGCAACAGGGATCAGGGTGCACCCAGAGCTGTTCCCATGAGGCTGGTGCAGACGGTTCTGACCTCTCTTTGGAGGATAAGCCTTGCAATGGCTCACCCAATGAGAAAGTACGAGGTCCTGCACTGAAAAGCAGCCTGGGCCAATGGTTCAGGATCATTTGGTCCCAGGCCATACTTTGAGAAGCTGCCAGAGGAGAGGGCACAGGAGAAGTGGGCAGGTCCCTGGCCTATGTCACCCATATATCTCTGTGACCAAGCCAGGAGTGCTCTACCATCTCTGCTCAGAGAAAAGCCTAGAGAAAGGAGATGTGGGCAGGTCATCCCTAGGCCCCCTGGGGCTGCCTTCAGGACACCGACTGCTGGCCAAGCCCTGAGGGCTGTGACCAAGAAGAACCACCTCCTACAGTTCTGGGAAGGAAAGAAGCACCTACTATGTGCCTGCCCTGTGCTTGGCACTGGGACTTATCTCATTTGATCCTTACAACAGCCCTGGGAGGCAGGGGCTGATTACCCCCATTTTCTAACTGAGGAAGCTGAGGCTGACAGAGTTGACGTGACTTGCCCAGGGTCACAGTTAGTGAGTGTCTGAGGCCACATCTGAACTCAGGACTTCTTGACTCCAGGCCCAGAGCTCTACCCACTGAGTCACCAGCTGTCTTGTGCAGATACTATCAACTCCTGGGGCTTCCTCCTGTGAGTAACAACAGGCACCCACTGACAAATACCCAACCACCCCCCTGTGTGCAATGAGGAGCAGAGTGGGCCCTGAGGCCAAGGTCTCACAGCCCCGGTATGTCCCTGATCCCCTCCAGACCTTTCTAAATGGCAGCTCATCCTGGAGGCACCTCAGGCCCTCTCCACCCCTGCCAGCCTATGGTTCTCCCCACTTCTGAATTCCCTGAAGGCAGACGCCCCAAGAATCCCTTTCAAACGTGCATGTGCAGGGCCAGAACGCTGGGCTGAGCAATGCCAAGCTTTTACTAGAAACATCTGTTCCAGGAGATGTGGTCAGACCATGAGAGTGACTGAATGTCCATGCACTAGAGTGGTATGAAAATGCTGGCCAGGTCTGATGGGGGGAAAAAGAGAAGGAGCAAGGGAGGGGAGAATAGAGAAGGGGACCGGGGGATGGGGGGGAGGAGGAGGAGGAGGCCCACCAAGGCCAAGGCCAGGCCTGTATCCCTAGGGCTGACAGGCTCAAGGCAGAGGTGGGGGCTCTCCCTTGCGGTGAGAATTTAATGTTCCCAGGAACAGTCTCTTAATTTAACTTGGTATAAAATACATCCCAAGCAAGACCAAGATGCCAACAGGACAAAGTCAGTCTCGGACCCCAGGGTGCTAGACCCTGGAACTTGGGATCCTGCACCTGGGAAGACCCTGAGAATGCTGACATTTGACTCAGTTTCCCTTGTGAAGCAGGAAAGGCATCCTACACACTTGCCTTATTGTGGCCCTAAATGGGTATGTGAACAATTCCAGGTAGTAAGGGCATCCCCAGCCACTCCACCTTGGAAGAGAGCTTTATGGGCTCACTCTCAGGGGCAGCCTGGCCAGCATTTAAATCTAGCCTCAGGGCCCATGTTTAAGGATCCCTTTCAGCCTTCAGTTGGATAAATGGCCTCAGAAGGGAAGTTAACTCCGGAGGCTCTGGTTGCCTGGGCTACACAAACAGAGCATCCCCTGAAAGGTGCCCAGGTCTGGAAGATGGATGTCCTGGAGGTTCTGATGGGCTTGACTCTGTGGCTCTAAGACAAGCTGTCTTCCCAGAAGGGCATCAGGGGCAGTCTGGGGAAAGACTACCTCCCTGCCAGCACTGCCCAGCCTAGCCTGGCCACACCAAAGGGCCTTCTCAGAACCCAGTGGCTCAGTGGGATCTCCTGTCAAAGTGCCATCTAGTGAGGGGCTGACAGGGGGAAGATTACCCCAGCCCCCGCTGAGGGGAACCACCCTAGAAGTCCAAACACCGTCACCAAGACACTGGTACAGAAAAGCAAAATGGATCTAGTCAGCATATGGGCATCTAGTAAGCACTACTGTGTGCCAGCTATGGTTAAGTGCCTGGACACAAAGCAAGGCAAAGATGGTGCCTGCCCCAGGGAGCCTCCACTCTAAAGTGGGAGGTGACATTCGAGGCCCACTGGCCAGCGGCCCGAGGCAAATCCTAGGCGCAAAGGGCAGGAAGGGGTCTCCTGCCCAAAGGGGGGTCTGAGCTGATCCCAAGAGGACAAGGTAGGGAAGGAGAGCATTTCAGAGATCAAGGACAGCCAGACAAAGGCCCGGAGGCAGGAAAGTGGGCACTGTGTGCAGCTGGACCATGGGGGGAGCAGAGTCTAAGGAGGGGAGAGAGAGGTGGGCCAAGGCAGAAAGAGCTCCAAGTGCCCAGAGAGGGGTCTCTACTGAAAACAGAAGTGGGAAGGCCGGAACAGCAGCTGGCGGGGGCTGGTGGGAGACTTGGGGCCTGCAGCCCCCAACAGCCCTGGCGAAAGGAGGATCCAGTGCCCTCCTGGACTGAGAGGGTGACCCCCGGCTGTGGAGGGCAGCAGGAGCCTCTGGGGATCCTTAGGGGCAGAGATGATGTGGGGGGGAGGTGAGAAGAGGCCCAGACAAAGCCTGGGGGGGGGCACCCGGGGCTGGGGGCCTGAAGCCTCCTCTTGGGAGCCCAGGCTTCCCACCCCTACTCCACCATGAGCCTGGGGTAACGCTCCCCACAAAAGCCAGCGCTGCTCTGGGGCCAGGACCCGGGGCGCACCCCCACCGTGCCCAAGCCATGGGAATGAGCGAGGCTGCGATGGGCACCCAGGCGGCTTAAGCACAGCGGGGGGACGGGGGGGGGGGGCTCACCGCCCCCAGGGCCTCTGCTCAGGGTGGGGGCCAGTGGAGGAAGAAGGGCCCGGGGTCCGCCCTCGGGGGGCAAACTGAGCCCGGGAAGGCGGGGCCTCAGTTTCCCCTTCTGTAGAAGGGCCCGGCCTCGGGGCTAGCCACCAGAGGCGGGGCCACTGAGGCGGGCACCAGGAGCCTGACCCACACGTTCCGAGGGGGGCTTTGCCCAAGATCCTGCTGGGGGAGGGCAGGGCTCAGGATTGGAACCCAGGCCCCTCTGCCCCTCCCGGGTCTTCACGAGGTCACAGGCCTGAGGAGGGGAGGCCCTGCGCAGTTTACCAGATGGGGAAACTGAGGCCTCTTCCCCCCCACCCCCGCACCCACGGAGGTGTTCAGGCACAAAAGGCCCCGGACCCCAGCGAGGGGGAGCCAGGCACCATTTACAGGCGGGGAAACTGAGGCCCCGGGCGGTTCAGTGACTCACCCAAGGTCACGTCGCCAGTGTCCGAGGCCGGGCTCGGACCCTGGCCTGGAAGCTCCAGGCGCACATGGGAATTGGGGGGGGGGGGGCGTCCACGAGCAAACTCGTAATGGGGGGAGGGAAGAAAACACAAGGAGCTCGCGGCGGGGGGAGTCCCAGGGGATGACGGGAAGAGGGAGGAAGCGGGGGTCACGTGGGGGGTCCCCGAGAACAATGGGGGAGGGGTCCCGGGGGGGGGGTCGGCCCGGCCTCACTCACCCCCATGGCGGCGGCGGCCCCGGCTCCAGCTCCTCCTTCGCACACCCGCCGGCGGAAAGGAGGCGGCGGCGGCAACGGCGGGGGCACCAAGCAGCAGCGGCGTCAGCCCACAGCGCGCATGCGCCGCACTGGCCCCCTCCCGCACGCCCTCCCCGGCCCGCGCCGGCGCAGAGCGGCCCCGGGAAGGCTGGGAGGGAGGGGGCGGGGGGGACGCCGGTGGGACGCTCGGAGGCGCAGGCGGAGGAGGAGGTGATGGCGGTGCGCCGTGACGTCACGCGCACTGCCCCGCCCCCCGCCTGCGTCTATGGCAACCACGGCTTTTGACCCAGCTCGGGACCTGGCTCGCTGTGCTCCGCGTAGGCAGACCTCGGCTTCCCCATCTGTAAAATGGGGATGTTCTCTTCGCTCCTAATCGCTTCCCAAGCGCCCTATCCGACCACGCCTTTCCCCATCGCGGGAATCTTCTGCGATTTTATTTAGAAGAATTTAAGAAAATTAAAAAAAAAAAAGTTTAGAGCCAGTGACAAGGGAAATGGCCCCGGAAGGAGGAGGACGGGGTCCGTGGGCAGAGATGTGCATGGGGGTGGGGCAGGGGAGAGTCCAAAAAGGCTTGGAAAAGTGAGCCGGGGGTCCGAGGGAGTCAGGGGAAGCGAAGCGAGCCCAGGAGGAGCCTTTACCCAGCAGCCGCAGGGCGGGGCCAGAAGAGAAGCCTGTCCGCTTTCAGGGCTCCCGTCAGTGACCCCCGCTGCCTCCAGAGAGCCTGGGACTCTGCCTCCCGCGTGCGCTGCGGGGCACAGAGGGGCGCCGGGCCCCCTCAAGGTCCAAGGCTGAAAAAGAAAGGAGCTGCACAAGGTGTGACATGAATGTCATGGGGCACTGCTGTGCAATGAGAAACAGTGAGCAGGCAGACTTCAGAAAATCCCGGAAGGACTTACATGAACTGATGCTAAGGGAAGAGTAAAACCAGGAGAACATCGAACACAGCTAGACCAACACTGTGTGATGATCAGCTATGAGCGACTTAGCTCTTCTCAGCAACACACGTGATCCAAGACAACTCAAAGGACTCATGATGGAAAAGGTTGTCCACATCCAGGTGAAGAGCTGATGGCCCCTGAATGCAGAGTGAAACAATGACGAATGTAGAAATATGTTTTACATGATTGCCCATGTATGATCTATATCAAATTGCTTACCATTTTCAGAAGAGGGAAGGGAAGGAGGGAGAAAAATGTGGAACTTAAAGTCTTGTAAAAATTAATGCTAAAATTTGCCATATATAATTGGGGAAAACAGTGCTTTAAATAATCAAATAAAAAGAAATAAAGAGAAAAGCAGGTTGCTTCCAGATTGTACAAGCTTCCAATACTGGACAGTATACCTATTTTACTCATTTGGTGATATGGCCAGTTTCTTTGGCTTGACTCATTCATCAGTATGTAACCCTTGTGTTAGAGAAGCTATCACCCAATGCCAATGGACCAGATAGAGTCGGGGCAATTTTCTCACTTCCTTGGCTCTTAACCCTCACTCAGGAAAAGAAGGGAAATGTCTGCCTGTGTCTCCCACTTCTTAGCAGAGACTTGGTGAGCTTGGGGAAAGAAGGAGATGGCATAGACAGGGCTGGTGTGTTGGTTTGACTTAACTAGACTTCTTTGTTGTAATGGGAATAGTGATCTTTGTTCTCTTGAGGAAAATGACAGCAGCCCATGGTTAATTTTTTTTGAGAAATGTAAGTAGGATGCTCCCCACCCCCATAATACTGGCACAGCTTCCACACTTCTAATCACACAATTCACACTGTATAGTCTGGTTGGTTGGTTGGTTGCTGTCCTTCCTCCTCCAAGAGGACTGGAATGACACCACTATGCTAGAGTCAAGTTTCAGTATGTTCAAATATGGCTGATCCGACCAATAGGAGCTTGGAATTCTCTCCCACAGGTAGTGCACAAATAGTCTGTGTGAACATTCGGGGCTGGATTCTCTATATTTGTGCACCTCACATTTCCTTTGGGCCACTTCGATTCTGCTTTGCTCATAGAGCAGAGAAGCTTCTTTGATGTGGGCACGCCATGCTGAGCAGCCCTGTGCCTGTGTCTCCCATGTCACGAAATCAATTCCAAAGGTCTTCAGAGAGACCTTCAGAGTATCCTTGTATCGCTTCTTCTGACCCCCATGTGAATGCTTCCCCATGTGAGTTCTCCCTAAAATAGTCTTTTTGGCAAGCATACATTGGGCATTCAACGATGTGGCCAACCCATCAGAGTTATGCTCTATATAGGACTCTATATAGGACATTTTGTTAAAAGGAGGCAAAGGAAACACAGACCCTTAAGGGAATGACCACTATAAGGAAGTGATCATCATCATTATTATTATTATTTGCTTTTTGAATAGGGGGAAGGCTGGGCAATTGGGGTTAAGTGATTTGCCCAAGGTCACATGGCTAGTAAGTGTTAAGTGTCTGAGGCCAGATTTAAACTGAGTCCAGGGCTGGTGCTCTACTCACTGTGCCACCTAGCCGCCCCTGATCACTATCATTATTGATAATAATAAATAATATTATTGATAATACAACCTGACTCCACTTTCCTTTTCCAGCCCTTTTACATGTTTCTCTCTGCACAGATTCTACAGTCCTGTCAATCTTCTCCATCTCCTGCCTCTATGTCTTTGCCTTTGCTGTCCCTCATGCTGGGATTGCACTTCCTCTCTATCTCTACCCTTCAGAATCCCTAGTTTCTTTCAAGAAGCAGTTTCAACGGACGTTCACATTTCCCAGGCATCCACAACACCTCCTCCAGATCTCCTTTATATGTTTTCTTTTAATAATTTTTAGTGATGTGACCTGAGGCAAGTCACTCAACCAGTGACTGCCTCAGTTTCCATAACTGTGAAATGGGCCTAATAATAACAGTTACCTCTGAGGGTTGTTGTGAGGATCAAATAAGATCATTGTCAAGCTCTTAGCTCTTAGCTCTTAGCCTGGCACATAGTATCTGCCTGATTTTCCTTAAGGGCTGGGATGGCCTTGTTTGCTTATGTTTGCCACATTGCCTGGCCCATCCATCAGCTATCTAGCTGCCTATAAATCCATCTATAGAAAGCCTTCCCGATGTTCCCAGGTGCCAGTGCCCTTCCCCCTAACAACCATCTACAGATATAGATATACACAGACATAGACGCACATATGTGCGTGTGTGTGTGTGATATGGTGTCTAGATAGCCAGCCATGGAGGCAGGAAGAGCTGGCCTCATGTTTCACCTCTGACATATACTAGCTATCATGGGGGCGAGACCCCTCACACCTGAGTTCTGCAGGCAGCTAAGCCTCCCAGTTGAAGAGAAGGTGCATACCTGCACCAGTAGAGGGAGTTTCCTTATGTGGGAGCTCCTCATGCCAATGGAACCACAAGGACATTCTGGATATGCTTTTCTGTGTAGAAGACAGTGCACAAACTCCTTGGCGGCAGAGTCTGGCTCACTTTTTTCCTCTTTGCATCTGCAATGCCTAGAACAATGTGCAGCATATAGTAGGTGCTTAATAAGTGCTTGTAACCTGATTGTAGCAGCTCCTTTTCTAATCTCCCAAGTATAAAACCGAGTGTCCCTTAGCTTCAGTGAGAATATCCCTCTGCTTCTATTTTTCTCTTGCTCTTTTTTCTGAGGAGGGGAAAGGCAAGGCAATTGGGGTTAAGTGACTTGCCCAAGGTCACACAGCTAGTAAGTGTGTCAAGTGTCTGAGGCTGGATTTGAATTCAGGTCCTCCTGATTCCAGGGCCAGTACTCTATTCACTGTGCCACCTAGCCACCCCCCCCCCCCCCGATGTCTTTTCTGAGCTCAGGTCAAAGACCACAGTGCAGAAGACTGAGTGTTCCCTGCCCAAGGCCATATAACATATATAACATATGACAGTAGCCAGGAAGCGTGTTGCTGAGACTTCTCGAAGGAGCACATGGCATTGAGAAGCATGTGCCTGCAGCCTGAGAGGACAGATGCTGAGAATAGAGTTGGCAGTTACCTCACAGGCAGCCCTGAGTTTGGACATCTATGCACTGGACTTTCTAAAGAAAATACTCTAAAGGAGTATTTTTTTTTATCCTGGGCTTCCCTATCTCTCCTAGGCTGAAGCAGCTACTCACAGGCCTGGCCCCAGTGGTAACCTGCTCCACCCATGCCCTTTTGCCACTCCTTAGGTGGCTATAATGGAAATGCAAATTTAAAGATCTTCCCTGCCCCTAGCTTAAGTGTACCTGGAGCCTGTGGTGGGAGGCTTGTTTTTCAGGAAAGCCCACACCTTGATACTTTGTGATTGGGCAGTGGGTCCAAAAGGTTGTTACATTCTCTGAGCCAGGAGAAGGCTATATAAACCCTTAGGAGAGGCTTTGCTTTGGGGCTCACTTTGAGAAGTGTTGTGTGATTTGACCAGATGAGACTCTGGGAAGCCGTTGTTGAGAGCCCCCCGGCTTTGAAAACCCAGATGTTGATGCTTCTCTCTCTGGTAACTGTGATTTGGTATTGATATAATGGTTGGACAGTTTGGAAGCCTGTCTGTTTGATCTGTAAGTTCTGTAACTCTGAAGTTTGGGGTGCTGACCTTTTTCCCCTGAACTAGGTAATACATGTTTGATTAAAGTAAGCTTGTTAACTGATTTTGAGTTGCTTTCCTTTACAAAAGCAGATCTAAGAACCTGTGTTGGCAGTCACCCTGGGGATATTGGGGTGCTTGCTGCTACAGTGGCTTGGTGCTCCCCTTTAGGGACTCACTGTATTGGTGGCACTTGATGCAGACACTCTTTTGGTCAAAACTCCTGAGCACAGGAGATTCACCAGCCTCAGCTTCCCCAGTAACAGGGATATCAGGAGGGCACCAACATGTCTGGCTTGAGGGATTCTTAGCCTGGAGTCAATGAAGTTGAGTTTTAAAAAAAATTGTTTTTGGCAACTGTATTTCAATGTAATTAGTTTCTTTTGTAATTATTTTATTTTATGCATTAAAAGTGTTACTTTGAGAAGTAACTGTCCAAAGGATCCACAATACCAAAAGGGTTAAAATGCTTGATCTAGGGCAGGGGTGGGGATCCTGGGGCCTTGAGCCCACATATGGCCCTCTAGGTCCTCAAGGCTGGCCCTTTGACTTAATCCAAATTTATTTGTTCTGTGAAGTTTGGATTCAGTCAAAGGGCTGTGCTTGAGGACCTAGAGGGCCACATGTGGCCTTGAGGTCACAGGTTCCCCACCTGTGAGGGGAACCACCATCATATAGTCTTGCCTTAACTTGCTATCACCAACTACTAGAGGTGGCATGATATCTATTTCTCTGTCTCTGTCTTCTCCTCTCTCCTTCTCTCCCCTTGCCAATCCCCCTTTCTCTCTTAGCCTTAAGAAGTATCCAAGGTTGGGGAAGTTAGGTGGCACAGTGAATAGAGCACCAGCCCTAGAGTCAGGAGGACCTGATTTCAAATCTGGCCTCAGACACTTGACACACTTACTAGCTGTGTGACCTTGGGCAAGTCACTTAACCCCAATTGCCCTGCCTTCCCCCCTCCAAAAAAAATTAAAATAAAAAAAAGAAGTATTCAAGGTCAAACTCAAGCCCCGGTCTTCTGATTCTCAGGCTGGATCTCTCCACTGAGTTATATCAGTTGTACTCATGGTGCTGGGGAAGCACAACGGGGACAAACCCTGGGAGTCTTGGCTGCACCATCCCACTTGGGTCAGGAGGCAGTTTGCCAGCTGATGATTCCTTTATGCTGACATTTTTTCCTATTGGGGTAACCTGCTTCTTTGGGTGTCATACTTTATGGCCAAGTCACCTTCCTGGCCACTGGTAAGGAATATTAAAGGCCATCTAATGCAACCCCTACATGAACCCCGGCGTGGAATGCTGTCCCACCTCCTCTCCACCTCCCGGCTTCCCTGGCTTCTTGCAAGGACCAGCCAAACTTCCAGCTTCCCCCTTGATACCAGCACCTTCCCTCAGAAATCACCTCTAATTCTGTATGTGTTTTGTTTGCACACACTTCTTTGCCCTTTGTTGTTCTCATTACATTATGAACTTCCTGAGGGCATGGACTAGTTTGGCCTTTAGCACTTAGAAGAATGCTTGGCACATAGTAGGCACTTTGTAAATGTTTGTTTGACTTGACCACTTTCTCCCCAATGGACACCCGGTTTCATTTTAACACCTCTAGTTGGGGCCTGAGACAGCCTATCTAAACAGGTAGAAAGGTCTATTTTTGGACAGCTCCAGCCATATTGGGAAGTGTTTCCTCACTTCCAGTCTAACTCTGCTGCTCTAGTTTTCCTTCTCCCACTGCTTCTGGTTCTAAGCTCCAGGTCCAAGCACAGCAAGGCCAACCCCTGCTACCTATGATAGTGCTTTAAATCTGTGAAGACTGGTCTGAACTTCCTGCCCGGGAATTGTTGGCTCACAGAATGTCCCATCTGGAGATGATGATCCAGACTGACCTTGTGCCTGCTCTGATGGGCCCCTGGCTTCTCTGAGTCTCCTTCTCTTCTCCCTATTCATCCTGGTTGCCAAATAGCTCAGCAGAAGAGAGGTGATGTGGGAGGAGGCTGTCAGGGAACAGAACAATTGTTCTATATTCATGAGTCATTTTATCAATCCCATCTGTCCCCATAGCACCCAAGAGCACAGAGCACACAGAGAGCTACCTTCCTCTGCTCAGGACTCAAATCCAGGACCCCTAGGTTCTGACCCCACGAGCTCTGGGAAGCCTTCCTCACCCATCCCTCCTGGAGTGACCTGAGAGCAGGGCTTCTTAAAGTTTTGGTGTGCCATTCTGACACACCAAAAGGCAGAAAAGAAAACACACAGGGTTACAAAGGAAACCAACTCTACCGTAGTGCAGTCAACAAAATGTTTGTTTAAGAAACAGATTCAAGGATCCCAGGTTAAAAATCTTTGCCGTGGAGCATTTTGTGGCGCTCACCTCTAATTGGGCACTTTCAACACCCAGGGTGACCATCATAGAATCACAGCAACACTGCCGAGGATGGGACCTTGAAGGCCATCGAGTCCAACCATAATTCACCAAGAAAGAACGTCAACCTGGAGGCCACAGGTTCTCCACCCCTGCTCTAGGGGATCCCCCAGCCTCCACTTAGGTCCTTCTAGAAGGGAGAGCTTCCTGCCCCCAGCTAACAGGGCAGCCTCACCATTTCTAGCTGGCTCTCTCAGTTAGGAAGCTTTTTCCTGCCATCAAACCTAGATGTACCTTTCTGTAACAGTCATTTACTGCTCCCAATTCTACCCTCTGGGGCCAAGCTGAAAAAGTCAGATCCCTTTTCTGCATGACAGTCCTTCAGATGCTGATAGAAAGCCTTATGTCCCCAACCTTCTCTTCTCCAGGCTAAACAGCCTCAGTCCCTTCAACCAACCTGGTCAAATCTTGTATTCAAGGTCTTTACTATCCTGGTCAATTCAATTTGAGCAATTTTAATTACATTTTAAAAGATTTTATTGAAATCTTTTGTTTTTCTATCATTCATTTTCAAATATATACTTTCTCCCTTTTCTACCTTATAAACCATACCTTGTAAGAAAGGTGAAAAGGCAGTTTGACAAGACCAAGCAATACATAAAGCTAGAAAGTCTAAACAATATTCTTCACCCATAGTCCCCCAGCTCTGCAAAGAGAGGGGTGAGGCATTTTCTCTACTCTCTACTCTTCCCCAGGGAGCTTCCTCAATAAGCTGGGCTGCCATAGAGACATGATAGAACCCCGTACTCAGGGCACAGACATGGAATGAAAAAGTATATGCTAAATTAAATTAAAAATAATTTGGGATGGGAGGTGTGTGTATGGGAGTAACACAATTGGGGAAAATGAGGAAAGGGCTCCTGTAGGGGATGGCCTTTAAACTAAACCTTCCAACTTAAGCTGGGGATTCCAAAAGGCAGACCTGAGAAGGGAGAGCATCTTAGTTATCATTTCCCATGTCTCTGAGTGGCAGCTCAGTATTGTGGAAAGAGCCTCTGACCTGGGAGTGGGAGACACTTGGCTTGAAATTCTGCCTCCGATGATCGATAGTTGTGTGACCCTAGTCAAGTTCCTTAACTCCCCTAAACCTGTCTTCTTATTTGTAAAGTGAGGCCATTAATACCTGCAATATTTGAATTTCTTCTGTTGTTCAGTTGTTCCAGTCATGTCTGACTCTGTGATCCTGTTGGGGATTTTCTTGGCAAAGATACTGGAGTGGTTTGCCATTCCCTTCTCCAGTTCATTTGACAGAAGAGGACATTGAGGCTAACAGTATGAAGTAATTTGCCCAGGGTCACACAGCTAGTAAGTATCTGAGGTCCAATTTGAGCTCAGGTCTTCTGGATTCCAGACGTGGCACTCTATGCAGTATAGCGCCACCTAGCTGCCCTTATTTGCACTTCTAGTCTTATATAAATAGCAGTGTGTACATGTGTGCATATATAGCTACATATCCGCTAGGTGGTGCAGGATAGGGCGCCTGCCTGGGGTCACGAAGATTTGTCTTCCTGGGTTCACCCCAAACAGAGCCAAATGAGCAGTCAGACATGACTGACCAACAACAACATGTACTATGCTTGGGGGACATATACAAAAATGGGAGAATCCCTACCTTCAGGGTAGCTTCCTTCAGGGAAGCTTCCCATTCTTCAGGGAGCTCCCATTCTATTGCAAGGATACAATGCATAAACCCCTGAATAAATGTAAGGCAATGGGGGGGAGCACTAACTACTGGGGGACCAGGAAAGGTTTCATAGAGTGCACAGTCCCAGAGTTGGTAGTCAATGATGGCAAAGTATATGCATCTTGATTTTCTCACAAAAGTCTTGGGAAGTCATCCAAATATCACCATTTCCCATTTCCAGCTGAAGAGGCAAGATTCAGAGAGGCAAAGAAGCCAGTGTGAGGTCCCAGATACTGGGACTTGACCAGTAGGCCCGCAGTCTCTTCAGGGGCTACCCTGCACCATGACCCCTGTTCTATACACATGAAGGTCTGTGAGAGGGGGCAGGGAGGGGAGGACCTGGACTCGCCCCAAGAAACTTAATGCTAATCTAATAATCAGCAGTTATCTTGCCTGAAATGTGGATGTGAAGCAGTCAATTCCACTTATCACACTTACTTAGTGCCTACGGTGTGACCTGGCTTCTGGGCAGTGATTCAGTTGTGTGGTACTCCACAAGTGACAACCTCAGGCAGCCTCCTTTGTAAATGGGGATAATTTCTTGGCTTCCTCCTTCCTCTGGGGTGTAGTGAGGTTTAAATGACCTAATGGAGGGTGTGGAAACCTTAAAGTGGTACATGGATGACAGCTATTATTATTTTGAGTGCAGTCAGGTGGGAGAGGGGTTAAATTTCATCCATTTGGCCCCAGAGGGCAGAACCGGGAACATGGGTGGGGGGGTGAGGGGGAGTGGCAAGAGGCCGATTCCTCCTCCTGGCTGATCCTAGGCTGCCCAGGGAGTTGGTGATCTCCCCAGCCTGGGAGGTAATCCTGCAGAATGAGCCCTGACTTCAGGAGCTGCCTTACACATACGGATGGGCCAAGTATGGCTGCTGAGGGACCTTCCCTGGCCAAGACCCCGGGGGTTCTGTGGTCGTTACTTTGTATCTAGTAGTATCCTAGTACTTGCCACATGGTAACAGCTATGAAATACTTTTTCATTCATTGTATCCAGTGTCTTGCACATCCTGAAAACCTATTGAATGGAATTGAATCCTACCAACCCAGAACCATGTTCTAGCCTAGTGCTACAATGGAAACCCCTGGAGGACAAGGGCAAGGGCTTTCATTTCTATATCCCTTATCATGAGCACAGTAATTTAATCAACTGCAGTGAAGAGCATGTAGGCAGCAAAGAGCCACTGGGGAAGGCACAGGTGCGGAACATTAGCTTGACCAAGATGTGTGAAAGCATTGGGAGGGGAGAGAACTGGAGACCAGTTCAGAGACAATGAACGAAGACTAGGTGGAAGAACGACTAGGCCTGAACCTCTACTTGGACGATAATGGGGTGGGCTGGGAAAGGAAAAAACAGATCAGAGTCCTGGAGAAGGCAGAGAGCCCGACTTCCCAGCTGATTGGATGGCTGAGGAGGGGAGGGGAGAGAGGAGGGAACCATGGATCCCACTGTGGTAACTTGAGACCCTCATCTCTTCTGCAGCTCCTGAAGTTGCCTGAGGATGGAGGCGCTATTAGCCAGGATACCCTTCACTTGTCCTCACTCCAGAGGTCATGGGACACAGTGATAATCTGCTTGCTTAAGGTGTGACTTTTACAGATGAGATCACACTTCGAGTCAGGGAATGCCAGATCTGGGCTAAGAGCCCTCAGATTCAAAGCTACTTACTCCTCTAAAATGAGTGGAAGTCCTTTCCAGTTTTAAATCTCTGATCCCAAGAACAAAACCAGGATTTAACCCCATCTGGACTCCCCTGACCACCTCAGGGACAGGGCAAGCTGAAGGATTTGTACTGAGGGCTGACAAAGCCATCCCCTTATTGGTCTTATAGCCCCTCCCCATGTCTCTATGATGGGGTACTCTGTCAAGGGGAGTGGCCACTTGGGAAAGGACCTGAAAAGGAGTGGCATGGCCCTCTGGGTCTCTTTCTTTTCCCCTCTGACCATCCTGTGGGATCTGTGTTGTAACCCAGTGCTGTTCCCAGTGGGCAGCCAGCCCATGTGCTGTCCCAGCTGCCTCTCTAGCTTAGGTTTCTTTCTCAAGGAGCCCTGGGCCAGGTGGATCTAGGTCCAAGCCCAGCAGCTTCTCCTGTGACTCCCTAATGCTGGCTCAACCCAGAACTCCCAGACTACTCATCCCAGCTCCCATCCCTTGTGGGCCCCATTTGCCACTTGTCTTTCCTCATTAGAGTATAAGCTCCTGGAGGTCAGGGCCCAGCACACAGCAAGCACATGATAAATGAGTTTATCCAGCTATCATCTATCTTCCTATCTCTACATTAGCTATCTTTATACATCTTATTTCTCTAGACTCCATCTATCTCAATTTATCTACACAGCTTCTTCTCTATCTACTTATCTGCTTTTATCAGATCAGACCCACTTGGAATAGGAGGCCCTCCCAGACCTAGATCATACCTTTTCCTGCTCCTACCTGCAGTGAAGTGACCCTCCTGAGTATTTAACAACCTCCCCCCAGTATTTAACCATCCTCATTGCTACCAGGTTGGACCTTGAGGGAGGCCCTTGATAGTTGACCTCCCTCCAATGACCAGTAACTCTCCCTGTACTCATGCTTCAAAGCTTGGCATACTCCCAGCCGCACTTTCATACTCCCCCCCTCCCAGGAATTTTGAACTCCTGACCATCATTGTATAAGGTCCATTACCCATCCCCTACTGCCCACTCCCTTATTTCCATGTTCCCCAGCTCTGCTCTCAAACTCCCAATGTCTCTGCCCCTTTCACTGTGCTCTCTAGAATATTTCCTCCATAGTTAACAAACTTACTTTCATTTTTAATGTTTTCCTTTCTTACTCCTCCCATCTTCTGACTCTCGTTGAGACCTGACTCCCTTCTGATGATGTGGCTTCCCCAGCTCTTCCAATCCTGGTTATACTGAAGTTCTCCGACTCAGTGGTAAAGGTGGGAGAGGTAGAATCGGCTTGTCTTCCCGTTTCCAGGTTCTCCTGCTGCCATCACTCCTCTCTGTTTATATCCACTCAATCCAAACTTATCACCTGGCATCTGTGCCCCACAATGCCTGCATTGGGTGTTCAGGAGCGTGTCTTGGATTTCTCAACCAGAGCTCACCGACTACAGGACAAGGGCCTTTTTCAAAGCCTCCCTTCTTGGAGGAGCTGAGTATGGCCAAGCCATGTGCTGCTTCATCACAAGATCTGAACTGGGGGGGAGTCGCTGAGAACTTCAGGGCTAAAGTGAAGGTGCTGCAATCTGTGGAATATTACACGTTTAGATGCTTCCAACCCCCCCTCCAAGAAGAGTTTAAGAGTCACTCTTTTAAGGTTTCAGTTTTTGTCAGTGTCTGCTTATAAGAAACTCTGGTGGCTGCCTGCAGTTTCCAGGAGCAAGTATAAAGTGCTCTGCTTGGCATCCAAAGTTTACATCCCCTGCCCCTCCCCCCCTTTCTAGTCCTCTTCTACTTTACTCCCCAACATAGACTCTTCCATGTGGTGATTCGGGCCTCCTGTCTGTTCCATGAAAAAGATGCTCCACCTCTCAGCTCTGGGCATTTTTTCTGACTATTCTCTTCATCTTTCCCTACTGGCCTCCCTGGCTTCCTTTAAGTCCCAACTGAAACCCCACCTTCTACAGGAAGCCTTCCCCAACCTCTCTTAATTCCAGTACCTTCCCTCTGTTCATTATTTCCTACTTATCCTTTATAGAGCTTGCTTTGTTTATATTTGTTTGTATATCATCTCCCTGTTAGATTGTAAGCTCTTTGAGGACAGAGACTGTCTTTTGCCTCTTTTTTGTATCCCCCAAGCTTAGCACAATGCCTGGCACATAAAAAGTGCTTACTAAATGTTTATTGATTGATTGATTATGGGTCTTTTGCAACTTAAATATTTCTTCTGTACAGAGGAAATAAATAGCTGTCCTATATCTAATCGACAGTGTATACTGAATAGCTTTCTGATGTCTTTGGGGAAGATACTAGACTTGAATCAAATTTCATTTTTCTTTAAATTATTTTTCCTGGGTCCCTCGTGGGACTATAAAAAGTCACAGAAAGACAGGGAGGGAAGAAGCCTCAGCCCCCTTTTGAGAGTCTGGCAGCCCCCAGATTGAACCTAGATTGCTTGAACCCAAAGTTAAGGCCACTGAGTAGGAGATGACACCCCCACATCCCTGGGCTCAGCAGTAGCTCTGATTCTCTATTTCTAAGGCCAAGTAATTACTGGCATAGATCAGAATGGAAACAAGTTTCATGAGAGGCTCATGTCTAGCCTGTCCAGCTTGGTAAAACTGGTCAGGTTTGGGCAGAAGAGCCTTTCTCTATGCTCAGCATCCATTACACCTTATTATCCTGCAGCTTCCAAAGAGCTGTCCTCGGTGCTGCCTCCCAGCAAAGAGGTGACCTTGGTTGCTTGAAGGCTGAGAGTTCCTGAGCCCTCACTCTTGAAGGTCTGATCTTGCTGCTCAGGCCTCGAGGCCAGCCCAGTAATAAATGCCATCTGCTTTCCAAGGACCCACCTAGCTAAGAATCTGGGTGCTCATTCCCACCTAGTCTGGTCCCTAGGTGATGTATTCTTTGGCCATGGCAACCTCGGGAACCAAGAAAATGCTGAGGGCCACAGGGCAATTTAACAAATGAATTAAATACATTAAATTAAGCCCAGATCAGGAAAAAGAATGATAGCAGCACTTCCTGGCTTCCCACATCACACTGCTAGTGACATTTCTTCCATAGCAATTAAGTCAGTAATTCAACAATTAGCAAGAATTTGATAAACTCTTTGATAAAGACCTATGTTAGAATGTAAGCTTGCTGTGAGCAGCCATTGTTTGTTTCTTTTGTCTCTGTATCCCCAGCATCTAGCACAATGGCTAATCAATGTTGTTTAATTGAACCATCATTCAACTCTCTCATAAAACTACCCTCTTCTAAGTTATTTTTCATCTTTTAATTGTGACACCCACTGGCCTCCCCTCTACCCTCATCCTTCTGCTCCTCTTTGCAGCCTTTCCATCACCCTCTTTTCATTCTAGATTTTCATGTTGCTACTGTTCCCGGTCTGCCGTCCTACCTGTCGTTCTCCATTTTCACTGCTGGATTTTTGGCCACATCTGTAGGTCAATCAGTACTTATGATGTGCCAGCTAGTGTTCTAAGTCCTGGGAATAAAAATTCAGGCAGAGAGAAATCAAATAAGCTCACTCCTTCCTTAAATCCTAAGGGGGAGCAGATGACAGAAAAGGAAGTGGATGAGGACTGGGATGAAGGCACTCAGCTGGGGAGCTGAGGGCTTAGTCTTTCGAAGTCCCCTCCTCCTCCAGGGCTCTACTAATCTCAAGAGCTCCCATGGATTCCCTTCTCATCTCAGTGCAGATGACTCTCAGATCTGCCATCCTCTAGTCTCTCTGCTGACCCCCACCCAGATATGACCTCCCATCTTCAGTTGTCCATTAGACACATTCAACTAGATGGTGTGCAGGTATCTTCAACAGAACTAAGCTCCTCAACTTTGCCCAGAGCCCTCCCCTCTTCTTCCCTTCCCTTTTACTGCCTCCTGTTAGGCTGACTCCTCACTCCTTCTCACTCCCTCCCCATAGTCAATCAATCGATAATAAATCCATAAATCCTGTGATTCTACCTTCACACCATCCCTCATGTGTTCCCCCTTCTCTTCTCTGATGCTGCCCCCACCCTGGCACAGGCCCTGGTCACCTCATACCCGGACTATTGCAATAGCTGCTGGGGTGGGGGTGGAGGCTGAGTGCTACCTGCCTCAAGCCTCTCCCTACTCAATCCATTCTCCATTCAGTCACTGGAATGATTTTCCTAAAATGCAAGTCTGATGATTGTCCCTGTCCTCCCCACCCAATAAACTTTAGTGGCTCCCTATCCCCTCCAGAAGTAAATACCAAGCACTCTACTTGGCATTCAAAGCCATCTATAACCTAGCTCCCTCCTTCCTTTTCAGTCTTATACCTTACTCTCTCCATGGACTCTTCTATCTGGTGACATTGGCCTCCCCACTGTTCCATAAACAAGCCTCACATTTCTCAGTTCCCCAGGCCTGGACAGGCTCTCCCTCCTCCACTCCCCCCACTGACCTCCCTGGCTTCCTTTAAGTCCCAAGTGAACTCTAACCCCTCTCAATTCTCTCTCCCTTTCCTACTTATGCACTATAGAGTTGGCTTTGTATATATTTGTTTGCATGCTGTCTCCTCTGTTCGATTGTAAGCTCCTTGAGGGCAGGGACTGTCTTTGGCCTCTTGTATTCCTAGCACTTGGCACCGTGCCTGGCACATAGGTGCTTACTAAATGTATTCTTGAATTGAGATTCAAGAAGCCCTTCCCAGTCCTTATTTAGTGTTTCCATCCAGCTCACCCTGCATGCAGCTTGTACACAGCCCTTAGCATGTTGAGTTCTCACTCAGTTATAGCAAGAAATATCATTTGTTATCATTGCTCTCTCCATCTTCATACAAAATGCTGGTGTGGGCATGTGCCCAGCCACACTGGACAAAGACCACCAGAGGGCGCTAGGCCCGTGGCAGAAACAGCCAAGGCCAAGCTAAGTGAAATGCTGGCAAGGGTGGGCAGGGTTGAGGGGCTCCCCCTTCTCTTCCCCTTCCCTAAGAGGCAGGCAGGGCCCAGGGGCTCTGGGTTCCTCCCCCCACCCCCAATCCCCCCATCTCTGGGTTGTTTCTTCCTAGCCTTTCACCCTTCCTTCCTTTTGCCTTGGGAGTCAAATTTCCTGGACTTGGAAACCTGGTTTCTAATTTCTGACCCCTCATCCTCCTCCTTCTCCTCCCTGAGCTGCTGGGGTGGTTCTGCCTGATTCTTGCCCCCACGCCATGGCCTGGCGTGGCTGGTAGGATGATGGATCTGGAGCAGTGGGAAGGATAGAAGTAGCACCAGGTCACACCAGCCTGAGGTTGTGGGGGAGCAACGGGCTCTGCCATTCTAAGGAAGGGCCTGGGCCCTGGGAGGAATTTTATTCCTCTAGAGCTTGGAGGTCTGGGGGGAGGGGTCAGTGCATCACTCCCCAGGGGCCTCCCTCCAAAAGCCCCTGACTCGGGCCCCTTGGCTCCCTAGAAGGTGTTCTAGGGGGCAGGGGTCTGGGCTGATTTGCTTCCTCCGGAGTCCACCTCTCACAAAAGCTCCAGGTCCTTTCTAGGACCTCCCATCCCCCAATGGCTCTTATCTTTGCTCCTGGACCCTTATAACCCCAACATGGCTTTAAGCCTGACTTTCCAAACTCCGTCCCTTGTCCCCTAATAGGACACCCCTCCCCCTCTTCCTGGCCAGCCACACAAATCCCTGGAGCTCTTGCCTTTCCTGGACCACCTCCCATCCCCCCTCGATCTTTCAGCTCACACCCCTGCCCCCCTCCTTGATTCCCCTCTGCATCAATTACCCTAAATGTCCTTCTGTCTGGGCTCACCACCTCCCCTCCCCCAATCTCCCAGCAGGCTGTCCTCTCTGCCTCCCTCCCTCTCTCAAAGCCCTCGGCCTCCCAAATGGTTCCACCCCTCACAGTCCTCTTGGTTATCCATCTCCTCCGTCAGGCCCCCCCACCCCATTCTCTCCACCTAATCATTTCTTAGTTTTCTCCAGCTCCTTCCCTCCCTCCCCATTCTTCCAGTCCTCTTGGGGGCCCCTCCTGAGTCCCCCCTCCCAGTTGACCACACTGCTATTGAGGTCTGGCTCTCCTTCAGTTCTCAGGAGTGAATGCCTCCCCACCTTCCCAACCCCCTCCTGACTCCCTAGGAGCCTGGTTTCCATTACATGCTTCTACCTTTGGAGAGCTGGTCTTGTGGAGTGGGCAGAGCCTGGAAGTCCCATCCAGCTAGGGATATCTGATAGTTCTGTGGCCCTGGGCAAATAGCTTCACCCCTCTGAACCTCAGTTTCGTCCTCTGCAAAACAGGCTTGTATGAATCCTTACATGGTTCCTGTGAAGATAAAACAGGGCAAACTTTAACCCTGCAATAGAAATTTCAGTTTACAAAAAGGACCTGCAAATGTTACATTAAGAAGTCCAGTGTCTGGCATACAGCAGGAGACTAATAAATGCTGCTGACAATTTAGAGAGAAGTCAGAATTGGCATGGCAATTAGAGTGGTGGGATTGCAAATCCCTTTCTAACAAGGGAGGGATGGGGGAGAGGAAAGCCTCCTCTCAACTTCCAGCTCAAGGGGTCCCCACAGAGCCTTCATCTCGGGGAGCCTGAAAGCCAGATCTCTGGTTCTCCCCAGCTCTGTCCCTCTTTTCTAGTCTTTCTGATGCCATGCATCTGGGCGAGAGTGAGGCGTGGTGGGGGCTGGGGGCTCTAATTCTGCTCCCCTGGCCTAGGAGAGGGAGGTGATAGGGAATTAAGGCCCAGGGTGGGAGTGAGGCTGGAAATGCTGGACAGCCATGCCTTTTCAGGCAGGGTGAGGAAAAAAATGGGAGGAAGGGGGATAATGCTTAATCATCTTGTTCAGACCTTCCTCCATCCCCAGTGGGGTGGTTGGTAGGTGAGGAGGGGGGTGCTGTCCCTTTAAGAGCCTCAGGGCTGCAGGGAGCAGATGGCCTGTGCCTGGGGCCCCTTGTCCTTTGTGTGGCTTGGCACAAAGGAGGGGGCCAGCTGGGGGGGGGGGGCTGCAGCAGGTGGGAAGGGGCGGAGTCTGCCTGCTTCCCTCCTCACCCTCCTCATCCTCCTTTTTCTCCTCCTCCTCCAGGCCCCCCCTCCCCAGAGACCTAGAGAGCCCTTTCAGCAGACCTTAGGGTGCTGTCCTCTCAAAGGCCCAACTCTCAGGGGAAGAATTTTCATCATTACTGAGGCCCAGGGGACCAGAAAAAGGCCAAGGTGTCCTCGCCTGCAAGGGAGGACAAAGGGAGCCTGAAGGGGGTGGGGGAATGATGGAGGCTGAGGAGGCAAGATCATCCAATGCCCCTGGGGGGAGGGGAAAGAAAAATGGCCTCCAGCCTGACCTGAGATGGGGAGTGGGGAGGATTTGAAGTGGGTGGTGGCTGCCAATGGGGTGACCAGACTCCTAGAAAGCCCTGGAAGGGAAAGAAGGACTGGGTCAGAGTCATAGCTTCTAGCGGGAGGACACACACACACACACACACACACACACACACACACACACACACACACACACACACACCACATGCATCTAAGCCACCCAGACTTGGGAGAGGGATAGGGTGGGGGTGGGGTACAGCCAGTTGCTCTTTTTCCTGGAGGAAGAAGCAGCTGCACTCTGAGCCCTCCATCTGCCCCTTCCCATCCCCCCTCATCGATCTTCTCTCCCCCCGCCCCACTTCTCCCCTGATTCCTTCCTCCTTCCTTCTCCCTATAACTCTCTCTGGACCTCTGGGTTCCAACTATTCTCTGCGTTTTTAAAAGACCCAGAAAAGACCTGGTTATTTTCTGAATCCTTCTCTGGGCTCTGTGTGTGTGTGTGTGTGTGTGTGTGTGTGTGTGTGTGTGTGTGTGTGTGCCCACGTGGTGGTGTGCGGATGTGGGATGGCTGGGAGTCTGCCTGGTGGCTGGACATCAGGTTAGGCTGGGCCCTGCTCTTTGTATCTGTGTCCTCATGGCTGGGGAGTAGGAGGATAGAAGAGGGCCCTCTTACCTTCCTCCACCTCTGACCCATCTCCTCACTCTCCACCTCTCAATTGTACATCTGGGCATCTCTCAGGGAACATGCCCCTGGGCCTTACTCACACTGGCCCTGTGTCTGTAGCTCCCCTCCCCTCCAGCACACCCTGCTGGGCAGCTCCAAGAAGCCTGGCCATGGTAAGCAGAGGCCCCCAAGCTCCTGGGGTGGGTCCACCCTGGGAAATCCAGAGACCACAAAACCAGGCCACAGGACCTGGGGTGGGGCGGGGGCAGCCAGTGAAGGCCAGGGGCCAGCATTTCTAAATTTAGGAAGCTGATTATAGTGTAGCCAGGGCCAAGGGAAGGAGCAGAGTCAGCAGCCGCCAAGTCTGGGTGCAGGGGGTTTGCCTGAATGTAGGTGTGTGTGTGTATCCATTTATACCGGGGGCAGGGAAGAGGGAGGGCTGTGACCCTGAAGCCTGACTTCCCAGCATGTGGGGTCCAGGGCTCCTCTGGGACCCCTTGAATGTCTGTGAGACCAATGCTTCTTCTGCATCTCTTGGGGAGGTGGGGTAGGACAGGGTAACCTCCTTCCCTGGCTCCAGTTCCAAGAAGGAGAGCTTCTCCCCCAGCTAGGTCCCCCTTCCCTCCCAGATCCCAGGATTCCAAACTACCAGGAATTTTCAACAAGCAATGCAGATGGATTGGGCACAACCTTATGATGCTCTTATTATGGGCCAGGCCCAGGGTTTTCTTCTAGGGAGACAGAAATGATACTTTTGGAGCTGGAAGAGGAAGAGACCTTGGAAGTCGAGGTCAGTCTCTCACACCCATTTTACAGATGAAGAAATTGAGGCCCAAAGAGCCCCATTTCACAAAGGGAGAGAATGGAAGAGCTGGGACTCCCAAACTCGTGACCCCTTCAAATTAATCCGCCAACAACCATTTAGGTACCAACCATTGTAAGCTAGGTGCTGGGACACAAAGACAAATATGGAACAGTACCTGCCCTCAGAGAGTTTCCATTCTACAGGGGACAGAACATGTACACATCAATGAGTACACATCAGTGAAAAAATCCAGACCCAGTCCCGTGTCCTCAGGTCAGATCCCCTTTGTTTTACTGAAGGGGAAACTGAGGCCCAGAGGGGGACAGTGTTTAGCCTGGGACAGCTGAGATGTGAAGCCAAGTCGTCGGGTTTCCACGCTTTTCATTTACACCAGGATGTTCCCAGGGAAATCACCCACATTTTCAGCTCCCCGCCCCTCGGAGGGTGGGGGGTAACAGCCAACTCCCTCGTGGCTCCCAAGGCCACGCCTGCACCCACAGATGTACCGAAGCTCCAGGGCGCCGTGAGCCCACCTTGGTCAGAAAGGCTCCTTTCTCCACAGTGGAAGGGGTGGGGAGATCCTTGGCAGTAGAGGGCAAGGAGGGGAAACTCTCACCCCCTCCCCTTCTCCTCTCCCCATCCCCAGGGCGGGCACAGGGCTGCAGTAACACGCGTGCCCGATGTTGCGGGCGTCCGGCTCACAGTATATGGGTGGGTGCCTGTCGGGGGTAGGGGGCATGTGACCTCTTGGCTACTCCCCGCTCCCTCTTCTGCACCCCCGCCGCCTCTTACAGAGAAGAGATAGCCTCTTCCTCCCCCCCCAAGACCTCCAGAGGTGGGGGGCGGGCCCTTTCCTTCCCGCAAGAAAAGTCAGGGTGCCTCAACAGGGAAAAGGGGAGGAGAAAAGGGGGGAAAGAAATGAATTGAGGCATTCCTCTCTCTTGGTCCTGACCCCACCTCCAGAGGAAGGTTTAGCCCTGGCCCCCAGGCCCCGCCCCCAAGCCCTGCCTCCCACCCCAGGCCCAGATGTTCAGCTGGCGGAGGCATCGGCTGGGGGAGGGGTGCTGAGGCCACAGCCGGCACTACTTCCCTGCCAGCAGCTTCATTGTGTGAGTGAGGGAGCGAGGGAGCGAGGGAGCCAGGGAGGGATGGAGGGAGGCGGCGGCGGCGGCAGCGGCAGCGGTAGCGGCAGCAGCGGCGGCGGCGGTGGCGGCGGCAGCGGCAGCGGCAGCAGCAGCAGCAGCAGCCCCAGCCCCAGCGGCCGCCTTCTCCCCGGCTCGCTGCAACTTTGCCCCCTTCTCTGAGCGCCGGCCCCCAGGGAGAGTCGCGTCCAGCCAGGTTCCCGCCCGCTGCCGCGCTGCCCCTGCCCTGCCCGGGGAAAGAGGCTAATCTAGGAGGCTGGGGTCCTGCCCTATTGAGCGAAGGGAGAGAGGCAGGCAGGCTGGCTGAGGCTAGCAGGGGTACCAAGGCAGGGAGCTGGCTTCCTTTTGCTTCTGTCCCCAGTTTACCTTGCTCTGACCCCAAGGTGGCGAGGACTGGGCTCCCCTCACTCAGAGAGGGCAAAGAGCTGGAGGTTAGGTCCTTGACTTTCCAGGGCATCCTGGCCCCTCTCTCAAAGGGGAAAGGGAGCCCGAGGAACGTCTGCTTGGGACCCAGGTAGCCTGGCTCCCCAGCTCTCTCTGGAGTCCTCCGGAAACTTTTTACTGCCCTCCCCAGCGGGGGCACAACGCCTGCAGAGAAGGCTGCCTGTCTGCTTCCTTCGCTCCCTCCTTCACTGGCTCGCTTGCTGTCTCCCCAGAACCTCAGTGGCGACCCCAGCAGACTGGGCCACGGAAGGACTGGGGAGCCACTTTGCCCACTACTCTGTGTCCTCTTGGGGGCCTGTTCCGTCATTCCTTCTCTGCTGCCTCCTCTTCCCTCTAAGCCTGGGCCCAAGGCGGGCGGGAAAAAGCAAGGATGCCGTCAGTGATGGAGAAGAGCAGTTCTGGATCCGTGATCCTATCCCGGAGTCGGGCCAAGACGGCGCCCAACGGAGGCCAGCCCCACTCAGAGGAGGACAGCAGTGAGGAGGAACACTCCCACGGTGAGAGCCTGGGACTGCGGAGGGTGGGGGGGAGGGGAGAGGGAAAGGGGTTGGGGGGGGGGCGGGTTAAGGTTGCTGCTACTGCTGCTGCCGCCGTCGTCCTGGGGGCGGGGAAAGGAAAGATCTGGGAACCTTCAGAGCTGGCCTCCTTTGCGAGGCGGGGGGTGGGGGCTGGAGGGTGGTCTCAAGAGGGAGCTGAGGAGAGACACGTGGGCATCCGCCACCCCCCCCCCCACATATATATAGAGCGCTTCCCACCTCCAGTTCCCAGTTCCCTCCCAGGACCCAGACATACTGCCTCCTCTTTCCTGGCCTCCCAGCTTTCTCTGAGCCAGACTAGAGGGGACAAAGCTGGGGAGCGCTGAGAAGAAAGATAGCCTTCCCTCCCACCCCCACCTCCAGTTTCCTGGGAATTCGAGGTATGACCAACCTAGCTGCCTGTCCCTCCAGGTCACATTGGAAGCCTCCCCTTCGGCTCCCAGAGGTAGAACAAAGGGCTGGGGGAAGACCAAAGGACACCCACCAGTACTTCCCCCCTTCCGTAATAACTTCTATTTCTTGAACACTTTATAGCTTTATAAAATGCTTTTCTCCCCACCACCCTGTGGAGGGTGGGGGAGAGATCATTATCTCCATTTTGCAGATGAGAAAACTGAGGTTCAGAGGGTTCCAGTGACCTAGCCAAGGTAGCTCAGGCAGGCAATGGCAGAGCCAGGCTCTTTTTCCATCAGACTAAGCTCTTTCTCCCAACCCTCTGTGAGCAGGGCACCCTGGGGTGAGCCCCCATCCCTGCTCTCTGGATTTCCTCTCTGTCTGGAGGCTCACTCCACTTCTGCTCTTGCTTTCCACAGACAGCATGATCCGAGTAGGGACTAATTACCAGGCGGTGATTCCTGAGTGCAAGCCTGGTAAGGAGGCAGGGGCCCCACGTGGCTGTACTGGGGGCAGGGGACAAGCCTTGTGGCTGGTTGAGAGGCTGCCTCTGCTTTCCTTTCTGGTTCCCTGCCCTAGACCCTAGCCAGCTCTCATGTGTCCCTTCCCTCCTCACACAGAGAGCCCAGCCCGATACAGCAACAAGGAGCTAAAGGGAATGCTGGTGTGGTCACCAAATCACTGCGTGTCAGACGCCAAGTGTGAGCCAGGGCTGGGCCCCTGGGGGAGGGGGAATACCTGAGTTGAGCCATATTTCTGGGAACAGGGTTGCAGGCTGGGATGTTCACACCTATCCCTGGGAGGGGGGACTGGGTCTTAGACCTGTATCTGGGGGTTGGGGTTGGAGCCTAGGACTCCTAGGGTTATTCTCATCCCTGGGAGGGGAGCTTCAGGGTGGGATGCCTGGATTTGTCCCCCATATCCAAAGGGCGTCTCAAGGTTAGGATACCTTAGTTCAGATGGCTCTCTGGGAATAGGGCTAAAGGCCAGGGTGCCTTGCTTTGTTCACCACATCTGGGGAGAGGGGTGATCATTGAGATGCCTAGATTCAGACCCATCTGTGGGAGAGGAGCCAAGGAGGGCTAGGGTTTCATTTCTCACACCTGGGAGTTGGGATGCTTGAATTTAGACCCATGTCTAGGAAAAGGGTTTCAGACTGGGATGTCCAGATTTGTTCCTATCTCTGAAAAGGGGCTGGATTGGGAGTTCTGGTTTCTCTTTCCCAATGGACCACTTCTTCTTCCACCAGTGGACAAGTACATTGCAATGGCCAAGGAGAAACATGGTTATAACATTGAGCAGGTCAGTCTGGCCCCAGTCAGGGATAAAGGTGGGGGAGGCAGAGAAGAACTCCATGGGAGGGAGGATGTGCTCCCAATGGGCAGGTGACTAAGGGCAAACCTCCCCATTTGGGATTAGGCCCTGGGCATGTTGCTGTGGCACAAGCATGATGTGGAGAAGTCTCTGGCAGACCTGGCCAACTTCACGCCTTTTCCGGATGAGTGGACCGTGGAGGACAAGGTGCTGTTTGAACAAGCCTTTGGCTTCCATGGAAAGTGCTTCCAGCGTATCCAGCAGATGGTATGCGCCTCTAGCCTGGGGGTGGGGGGTGGACAAGGCTGCGGGCATCCCTCCCTCCTTCCCCAGGGTCCCACAAGCCATCCTTAGACCTCCAGACCCCTCCTCAGTCCCCTCCATCCAGCCTCCTGCCAACCACCAGCCCTTCCTTCACAGCTGCCAGACAAGCTCATCCCCAGTCTGGTTAAATACTACTATTCTTGGAAGAAGACTCGAAGCCGTACCAGCGTCATGGACCGCCAGGCTCGGAGGCTGGGTGGCCGAAAGGACAAGGATGATAGGTGGGGTCGAAAGGACAGGGAAGCTAGGTGGGGCTGGTGGCAGCCACCCAAGGAGTGAGAGGGGAGGCCCTGAGAACAGGAGGGTGAGGGTGGGGAGGGCCATGAGATTGGGGGAAGGGAAGCCAAGGGCTTGGGGCTGGGGGTTGGTACGTGCCTTTGGGAGGGCTTTGACTAGGATCTCATCTGCTCCCTGGACCCTCTGCCAGCAGTGATGAGTTGGAAGAGGGAAGAGGAGCCACTAGTGAGGGAGAGCCAGATGCTGGGGACCCCAAGAGAGAGGTGAGGTCCAGCTGGGCTAGACCCTGTGAGCCCTAGCCCCCCCACTTACAGCTCCATCCCCTGCCCAATGGCTTGGCTATCTCTCCCTTCACCTAGCTGTTCTCCATTTCCCTAACAGCCCCCTCCCACCCGCCCCCTGAGTGCGCGGCCTGGCCCAGGGAAGAAGGAGGCCCAACTGTCTCAGTATCGCCACCACCCTCTTCGGACCCGGCGCCGCCCGCCCAAGGGCATGTATCTGAGCCCTGAGGGCATCACGGCTGTCTCTGGCAGCCCTGACCTTGCTAGTCTCACCCTTCGAGGTCTGGACTCCCAGCTGGTCTCCCTCAAGCGCCAGGTGAGTTGCCAAAGTACCCTATCTCGAGAGGATGAAAGCAGGATGCTGGGAGGGGTTCAGCTGGTAGGAGAAGAATCAAGTGGAGGAGGGGAGAGGGAGCCCAAGGCATGAGGGTCGGACAGGAAGCAGACTGGCTGCGATCCCTTATGTAGGGGACTACTGGACCCTCTGAGGGTTACTTCCTGGCTTTGGAAGTCACTCCTCAGCTTCTTCAATGCAAAATACTGATTTGGGGAGTTTTGGGTTTCCTTCTCTCCCTCGGGCAGGAGGCAGCTAGGTGGCACTGTAGTACACAGAGTTCCAAACCCAGAGTCAGGAAATCCCGAGTTCAAATTCAGCCTCAGACACTTGCTAGTTTTACAGTCTTGCCTCAGTTTTCTCAACTATAAAAAGGGGATAATAGCACCTACCTTTGATGGGCTGTTAGGAAGGTCCAGTGAGGCCACGCTTGTGAAGTGCTGCCTAGTACAGTGTCCCATACAGACATCTAATAAACGTTTGTTTTTGCCTTGCAGGTACAAAGCATGAAACAGACCAACAGCAGCCTTCGCCAAGCCCTCGAGGGTGGCATTGACCCACTCCGTCCCCCTGAGGTGAGGCTGTTACTGGAGTTCTATGTACATGTGTGCAGGGGAATCAAGGCACTTGGGGGAGGGAATGCAGGCTTCGCCTATGGAAGGCTGCTCCTCATTTCTTGGGTTTAGAAGTGGCTTCTTCCCTCCTCTCTCCAGGCAAACACCAAGTACAATTCTCGATGGACTACAGACGAGCAGCTTCTGGCTGTACAAGGTGGGAGGGGGTGCAGGCATTGCCTGGCCTCAGTTTCTTTTTATGTAAAAACAGACAAGGTCTCCCGTTTCTGGACGTGAGTCAAGGACTCCCAGAGGCTCCATGCTCTGACCAGCCTTCCTCCCACAGCCATCCGGAGATATGGAAAGGACTTTGGGGCCATCGCAGAGGTGATCGGGAACAAGACACTGACCCAGGTGAAGACCTTCTTTGTGAGTTACCGCCGGCGCTTTAACCTGGAAGAAGTGCTTCAGGAGTGGGAGGCTGAGCAGGATGGGGGCCCCCCTGCCGAGGCTCGAAAGGGGCTCCCGGGCGCCGCTGCTGCCCGTGAGGAAGAGGAGGAGGTGAGGAGGGTGGGCGGGGAGGCTAGGGCCTGCATGAGACTTGTGCCCTTGGACAAGTACCCCGCTCTGAATGAGGGGCTGGACTGGCCTCGTTCCTACCCATAAAAGGAAAAAGTTCTTGAGCGATGGGGAAGTTTGAATATAAGGGGCAGGACCCAGTTTCAAATCTTTGCCCTTTCTCCTTGCTACCTGTGATCACTGAGAGTCGGCTAGCTCCTCAGGCCCTCAGAATGAGGGCTGGGCTCCATACCTGTGCCCCTTGGCCACAGCCCTTGGCATCTCTTTTTACAGGTCCAGATCACGGCGGTGTCTCGGCCAGTGCCCCCTCCTCCCACCTCACTCTCTCAGCCACCCCCACTACTTCGCCCCCCATTGCCTACAGCCCCTACCCTTCTCCGCCAGCCCCCACCACTACAGCAGGGCCGATTCCTCCAGCCAAGACTGGCTCCCAACCAACCCCCCCCACCTCTCATCCGCCCTGCCCTTGCAGCCTCCAGACATAGTACCAGGGGTGGACCCCAGCCACCACCTGCTTTACTAGGGGGGCCCTCGGAGCCCCCACCCCCTTCACTATGAGTCCTTACTCCCTCTCCCCACCCTGGGCACCAGCTGCTTCAGTGAAGACAGATGGAATGGGCATCTCAGTCCCCCACCCTACAGCAGATGACCATGGGCCTGTGATGGGCACAACCTAAGACATGTGGGCTCCTGGCAGACGGGAAGTGAGGCCAGCATCTGGACACTAGCATTTGTGGGGGCTGGACAGCTGCTTCCCCCCTCTCCCACCCAAGTACCAGGAGTGAGATCTTTGGCTCAAGGCAGCCCCCTGGCCAACCTTGGCCAACCCTGGAGCTGCCCAAGCTACAAACTGGAATGTTGCCTCTGGCTGAACTGTTTCTCTGGGATTTTCCTCACTACTTCTCCCAGCCCTGTCTCTCCCTGGTAGTGGGTATGTTAGTGACTGTAGAGTAGAACTTAATTAGGGCAGGCAGAAGGACTTAGGAGAGAGGGGCTACTCCCTGCCTTACACTCTGTAGGTCTGGGAGCCAGAGTGGTAGGAGGGATAGGGAGTCACGGCAATAAGTCTTGGGGTAGGGGGGAGGTGGGGAGGGTGGGTGGGCATCAATGGGATGAGATATGCCCCCCTTGGGGTGAGGGGAGGGAACCCCCTTCCCACCCACAGGTGGGGAGATCTAGCTCCTTGAACCTGGTAGGTGCAGCCTCCTCAGTTTGGGACAGGACAGTCACAAAGATGCTGGCTGGGGCTTCAAGCCTGTCTCTCTCTCCACCCATTGCTAGAGAGAGAGAGAGAGAGAGAGAAAGAGAGAGGGGGAGGAAGAGAGAGAGATAGATTGTGTGTGTGTGTGTGTGTGTGTGTGTGTGTGTGTGTGTGTGTGTGTGTAAAACAACTTCAGGCTGGAGAAAGAAAAGCCACCTAAATTTATTTTTTGTCAGTTTTTAAAATAAAACTTTTTTCAAGCTCCCTGGGTGAGGCCCTCCCTTCCCCAGCCTCAGCACACCTTGCCCTGGGGGGAGGGGCCTGCTGGGACCCCTCAGTGGCAGCAGCAGCTTCCCCTCCTCCATACCTGGTGGCTCCAGGTCTAGCCTGGGCCAGTGAGAAGAAAGGAGAGGCAGCAGCCGTGGCCCAAGGCTCAGATTCCAAACATTCTCTTTATTACGTGTGTCTGATCCAGAGGAGAAACTAAGTATGGGAAGGGGGGAGGGGGCTGAAAGGGAACTGTGAGGGGAGGTGGGGGGGAGGGGGAAAGGGACCTGACCTGGTCCCTGGGACCCCCCCAGCTTCCCCCAGCTGAGCTGTTCCCCTCCTGGGTCCCACTGATCACCCTGAATGGGCTATGAGGGAGGAGGGTGGGGGTGAAGGGGTAAGCCCTTGGTCTGGAGCTGGAGCCCTCTTTTGGGCTGGCAGGGAGTTTATCAAGACTCCCTTCCTGGAACCCAGAAGCTCTGCTCACCGCTGAGCCTCAGGCTTGGAGAGGGGAGGGATGTAGTAAAGGGAGTCATCATAAATCAAAAAAAAAAAAAAACCAAAAAAAAAACAACAAAAAACAACAAACAAAAAAAAAAAACCAAAAAAACAAAATAAAATAATAATAATAAAAAATAAAACCCATCACAAAAAATGTACAACTCTGATGCGGGTGGGAGCAGCCTCTGTGCATGTCCCCTCCCTCCCCCACCTCATTTCTCAAGAACAAAAACAGCAGAGAAATAAATTAAGGGATGCAGTGGCCGCCACCAGCTGAACGCCCCTGCTGCCCTTCCCACCTCCAGTCTGGGAAAGGCCTTGAGTGCATGAGGAATGGCTTCACCCCCGAGCTCTCCAGGCCACCCTCCTCAGCCCAGATTCTCAGGCACCCCACTTCTCCCAGGGAACAACAGTGTCATGAAGCAAAGCTCAAGAGAGAAGCTTGAGGAAACAGGAGACTGAGAAGAGACAGGCAGAGAAACCCCACTGCTCCAAACCTAGCTGGTGACCAAATCAATGGCAATGGAGAGAGGGGGGAGGACGTGCTTGCAGACAAGGGTCTCTCCCAGAAAGGAAAACACCCTGTGCACCCCAGCCTTAGGGATGGAGGCCCCACAAGAAACCACTACCCATTGCCGGCATCTCCCTCCCAGTTTGGCAGCCCCCAGACCCACGTTCCCTAGACATTTGGCAGGGGAAGGAGGAAGCCCCAGGAATCGACCGACCCTGTCATTAGCCTCACAGGGGAGGAGAGTATGGGGGAGAAAGGCTGCACCCCTTCCCCTGAACAGCAGCTTGTGGAAAGTAAATGCCCAGCAAAGGGGGGGGGTGTTGACAGGAGGAAATGGCACCGAAAGTAGACCCCCCCCTTCCCCCATCCTCAGCCCAGAACAATCTCTTCCCTTGCCCACAGCACCAACACCACCCCCCCAGTCCTAACTATGGGCACTCAAAGCTAGGGGCCTGAGTCTAGAAAGGCAACCCCTGGTGGTTTATTTAGGAGAAGCTGGAAGGCAGGGCAAAACCCCAAACTGGCCCGGTCCAGAGGATGAAGGGGCATCGAATTCCCCCCTTCTCTCTGGGAAGAAGGTGATCCAGCCATGAGCAATTCCCAGGGGAGAAAACGCCATCAATCCAGTCTGAACTACCCCAGGAGAAGGGCATGGAGGTGTCCGGTGCATTTTTTTTTTTTTTTGGTAATAAAAAAATTCTTGGTTTTCGGCGAAATACTCTGTGCAACCGCAGTACCTGGGGGTACCCCGCCCCCACAACCCCCTACATTCTTTGTCTCATGTTGGGGGTCATGGGGTGTGGGGAGGGAATGACCTTCCCTCCCCCACAAAGGCGGAGGAAAAAACTGAAAAGGAAAGGGGGGGCAAGCCCGGCTGCAGCCCTGCCCGGGCGCCCCGCCCTCGCTGGTCCTGGGTGGGGTGGCCCCGCCCCCCTGGCAGCCTGTTAAAGCTTGAGCTCGTTGGCAATCTTGGAGGCGATGTTCTTAAAGGCCATGGAGGTGCCCGATATCCGCTTGAAGCGCACGCCATTGAGGGAGAGGCGGGGGAGTTTGCACACCTCCATCTCCCACTGCACGAAGGTCTCGTGGCCCGGGGTCCCATGCATGCACAGGAGCATGAACTTCTCCTGTAGCTCGCACTGGCAGTTGTTAGCGTCCAGCACCTTCCGGATCTCCCGCATCATCTCGTTGGGCTCCATGGAGCTGGTCGTCTTCATGCTCCAGGTGAAGCGTAGAGATCGGGGCTTGGCCTCCCGGTTCTCGTCCTTGTCCTTGTCACTGCCCCCGCCGCCCACCATGTGAGGTCTGCAGGGGCAAGAGGCGGAGGGGGTTAGGCCCGAGTACCTTGGGGCAGGAGGCTCCTTGGAGCGTGAGGCACGCACACAGGGGTTCAGGGCAGGAGAGGCAGGGAGGCAAGGAGGGCGAAGGAGGGAGGGCAGCTCCAAAACCTGCAGGGCCAGGCCCTCCTCCCCAGGCTGGGCAGGAGCGCCAGTTCTCAGGGCACAAAAGCCTGAGACAAGAGCCTGGCCAGGGTGAGTGAGAACCCCTCCGAACACAAAGGAGCAGCTCCCAATAGTTCACGGAGGATATGGAGGCAGCAGCCCTGGTTCTAGAACACCCAGGCAGGTGAGGGCCCCAGGGGCTGCAGCCGGGTGGGGAAAGGGCAGAAAAGGCACCACTGGGGGAGACACACAGAAGGGACCAAGCGGTGGTAGGAGAAGAGCAGGAGGAGATCAGACGTCCCGAGGGGCCTCGCCCTCGGACCAGCTGCTGGCTCACAGCTCTCTCTCTCACCTGAGGCTTTCCACTCGGTCTTTGCTTTCGGGCTCATTCGGGTTCCTCAAAAAACAGAGCGAGGGAGAGTTTAGTTCGGGGCCTTTGGCTGCTGCCAGACCCAAGAGGGAGGTTTGGGGGCCCCTGCCCCAAGGACGGGACTTGGCCTAGAGGTCTTTGCTTGACCCCCAACACGAATCTGAAGGACCTGTTTCTAACTTGAAGGCTACTTCTCCCCAGTCCCTCTCAGCTCAGCGCTAGGAAATGCGAACACCTATTATCCCAGGAATTGAAGGTGGGAAGAGCCAGGCCTGTCTAGGTGTCCCCACAGTCACTGGCTGCCCAACCCCTCCCAGCCCTGTGCTCCCCATCTCCTAAGGCCTAGCGGACACCCAGGCTGGAGACGTTTGCAGATGTGGGGGTCTGAGGATCTGTCAGGGCTTCTGACAAGAAAGACCAAGAAAAGCAGCAGCAGAGAGGGAGGGAGAGCAGGTGGCTTCTGCCATTTGGAATCATGAGGGGAAACCTGGAGCTACCTGACTAGGGACCAAGTGAATGTCACGTGGTGAGGAGAGGAAGGGGACACTGGCCATGGCTCCCTGGGGTCCCTGGGGAGAATAATCCATCCCCCCTCCCCCTGCCAGCCAGACTGAGAGGCCGTCTGCTGAGACATCCCTGGGGGTGCCCACACCCTTCAGGAGCTTCTGGCCCCGCTGAGCAGCTTCTCTGGGGTGGAGGGAGAGGCATGTGGGGGGAGCACAGAGACCCACAGACACACAAATAGCACACGAGAACACACTAAGAAGAGATTGGGGCAGAGAGAACGGGCATGTCTGCCTGACAGGAAGGCATCCTCATTCTGGGAAGGAAAGTCACTGCTTTCTCTACCCCTTGGCCTCCTGAGCCCTCAGCTCCCGATGGACGAGGGCCAAGGGGGGACCTTCTCTACAGGGATGCCCCAGGAGGTGGCTGGAGGGTGGAATGCAGGCTTTCTACCCTGCCCCCATGGCCTCTGTCCCACCTCCTGGTGTTTGGGAGGCTTTCAGAAGCTATCCAGATAGGAACAAACTAGAGAAATGATATCTGAGAGCAAGGGCCAGAGGGTAGCTGGTACCAGCGGCCTACCAGAAGAGGGTGCTCTTGTTCCCCATACCTCACCCTCTAAGGAATCCCTGGCCCAGCCCTGTGTCCCCATGACCCACAGGGGTATAGGACCCTTGGAAGTGGGTACAAACACCAGAAGGAAAGTGGGTCAGAGATGAATGGAGAAGAGCCTCCAGCCTCCTTGTCTCTGCATGCACACAGGGTCAGGGGGAGAGAAGAGAAAGCACACACCTGTGACCCAGACCCAGAGACAGGAAGGGCATGACAATCTTAAAGGGAGGGTCCTCTGGAGTCTTTCCTGGCACCTGGGGGAGGGGGGCCACGAGGATCCCCAGCCTAGCACGAGGGCTCAGAACCATCCTCTTGCCTTCCCCAGCCCCTCCCGAGACAAGGGCAGCACTGGCAGTCTAAACCTGCTGTTCCTCTCGGAAGGTTCCCCCAGGGCTGCTGCTCTCCTGGCCCAGACTCTGACAAGTGCAGGCCCCTGAACCTAGCTATGACATTCCCTGAGCGGCCCAGAGGCCAGGACCCTCATGCTGGAGCCAACCGTCCTGAACTCTCTAGAGCTCTGAGGCCCCAGTCAGTCCCCAACCAAAACCCTTCTTCACCCCTCCTTGTCCCAAATGTCTGCTCTGTAGGGCGCTGGGGTGGCCAGGCCCCAATCAACCAGCCAGTGTCCCTTTAAGATGTCTGCTGGAAGCCAGAGGCCACACAGACTCCATTAGAAGATGGCAGAGGAAAGAGGAGCCGGGAGAGGGGAGTTAGTGACAGAGACAGGACACGGGGCACAGACACACACAGCGGGCTCAACGCCTACCTTCTGGCAAACCTGAAAGACAGATTTCTAAAAAAAAAAACAAAAAACAAAAACAGAACAAAACAAAACAAACAAAAAAGACAAAATAAAAAAGGAATAAAATAAAAAAAACCAACAACAACAACAAGACGGTATGTGGATAAGCAGGTAGGAGGAGGCCCTTCTGAACCAGGTGCCACCCTATTCTAGGGAAAGCCACTCAGCGAGGCGAGATGCCCAGGTTGCCGCCCCCTCCCCACAGGGGCCCTTCGAGGGGCAGGGGCATGTGTGAGCCTGAGCCATCCCCAAAGCACACAGGGAAAAAGCCCTGAGCTGGAGGCTCCCCCTGGCACCTGCCCAGGCCCCAGGCTGTGGCCGAGAGGCCGTGCGCTGAGTAGCTGAGAGCAGAGGCCAGAAGGCGGCAGAGTTCTCCCTTCCTGCCCCAGCACCTTCAGCTCACGACTGCAGCTGCGTCACCAGGATATGAGTTTCCATGGGAACTCAGGAGAGAAGAGGGGGCTTTTATTTTAGCATCCAAGTTCACACTCCCAGGGAGGAGGCGGCATTGGCCATCTGCTTGGGGCTGGGAGTGATGAGGACGTGAAGGTGGGAAGTGGGGTGGGGAGCATGGGAGGTCTGGGTGGTCAGCAGAAGAGACAGAGGGCTCCTGGCCTAAGGTACCCCCCAGGTCCTAGTCCTGGCTTCGGTCACCTGGCCATTGTCGGGAAGGCACCAGTGCCAAAGGCCTGGTCACCTCTGGTTGGGCCCTGACCAGGTCTTGGTCCCCACTCACCTGCGAACAAACTTGGAGGTGAATTTGCTGAAGATGCTGCCGGAGGCCCCCCGTCGGCCTTGGCTATGGCCAGAAGGAGAGGCAGGTGTGACCCCGTAGGGCAGGTTCTGTTGATCCCGAACCTGGCGAAGCTGCCCGGCATGGAAGGTGCTTCTGCTTGACACCCCCCGGGGGAAGTTGGTCCGTTCCGGGGCGCCTCCGCTACTGCTGATGTTGTGGGCTGAGGGGGAGGCCACAGGGACCCTCTGAGGAGCGGTACTGTAGGGAGAGGGGCAGGGTCAGAGGGCAGGCACACTCACTCAAGAACCCTTTCCACAAGACCCGAAGCATGATTTGGTTTGGGTGACAGGGGAAGGGAGGCAGCCACGGCAAAGGGAAGCAACTGAGGGCCATGGGGAGGAGAGATGGGCATGAGGAGGAAGTGTAAGTGGCTTGATGTGTGCAGGGGGAGGAATCACTCTAATGGAACCCTCTGAGAGAAGCTGAGAGAGGCCTGGGAGTCACAATCCCTGGGAAGAACCCTTGGCTTCCTGCACAGAGCCTCTGATTAGGGGCTGAGCCCCTTGGCCATCCTCCTCAGCCCTCTCTAGTTCCCACCAGGCTGACTGGGACTGAGCAGATCCCGTCCAGGAGGAGCAGTCCAGCACACTTGCCTGGGCCTGGGCACCTCACAGTTACTGTCTGTCGGGGGCAACCCCGAGGCCTTGTTGGGGTGCACGGAGGCCGACATGGACTTCTGGTGCTGGCGGGGCCGGGCCGCAGAGACAGCGGCGGAGGCGGAGGCCGTGGAGGCCCGGGAGCCCGGCATGGTTAGGCTAGGAGACAAAAAGCAGCCGAGATGCCCAAGGTTGGTTAGGCGGGGTGGCGGGGGCGGCAGTGGGCCCGAAGCCTGGACCAGGGCAGAGCGAGGGGGAGCGAAGGGATGGCAAAGGCCAGGGGGACAGCAGGCAGTATCCTGGGTCAGGGGATAAAGGAAGAAAGTAAAGGCCGAGGGTGGCAGTCAGCAGAGTCACCCCCAGCCCATCCCACAGCTCTGAAACTATGTCTTAAGTGAGCCCAGAGCTGGGAGGCCTCCCTGGCCAGACGCCCTCTGACTAAAGGGAGCCGGGGGCTCATCACCTCTGGCCAGCCTGTTCAAGCCAGAGGCCCTCACATGAGGCAGCCAGGACCCAAGCAGCTCAGCCTGGGCCTCTGCTCTTCACAGAGCAACATGTCAGAGACACGTCCCGTAATGAACAGGGCAACAGGGCAGCTGTGATGCCCAGGTGCCTCTGGGGTGAGGAGAGAGGGAGAGAAAGCAGAGGCCAGGGGGCTGGTGCTCACTCACCTGTCCTTGCCGTTCTGGACGGAGCTCTGGCCTAAGCTGGCCCGCTCTAACAGTGGGGAGTTCCGACTCCTGTTCGTGCTGGCAGAGAGCACGCTGTTCTGTGGGGCACAGAGGGGGAGCCCAGATTGAGATGAACCCCTGGCATTCAGTCCTGTGGGCCTGGGGCCTGTCTAGGGGCAGGGGCGGGGGGGCTCACCGTCGAGGGGGTGGGCGTGGTCTTCTTTCTCTCCAGGCCTGGCAGGGGGCTGGCGGGTACCTTGGCAGTGCTGCTAGCCTTTCGCCCAGACTCCCGCTCCTCCTCGGGCCGCTTGTTCTCTGCGTTGTTGCTCTGTGTCTTCTTGGAGTAGGAATTGGAGGTGGGGATGGCAGGACCAGCTGTGAGCAGAGCGGGGGGCCGTGGGTGAGGGGGAGGCAGCCCCTGCAGCACAGGGAGAGGCCCTGCCCCAGACCCTGCCAGCACTCACCCTGATCGCTGAAGCGCCGCTGCTTAGGGTTGGCAGAGACGCTCCGTTGTACCTTGTGGGAGGGGGATGGGGCACTGCTGTTGGTCAGTTCCGCTGACGGCCGTGGCTTCAGCGTGATCGTCTCCCCCTCCAGCTGCAAGCCAAGCAGAGCGCCAGGGCAAAAGGGACATGGCAAAGGACGAGATGGATTCACTTAGAGCCACCTCCGAGAACACCCGGGAAGGGGACTAATGACCCCGTGGGTGTGCGTGTGGGGGGAGGGGAAGGAGGCCACGTTGCAGGGCCCACTCACCTCTGAGCTCTTGTAGCCCAGGAGCAGGTAGGTGGCCATAACTTCATTGTACTTCTGGCCCACCAGTGAGTCCTGGATCTCATCCCTCGTGTAGCCCATGGACACCATCAGCTCTAGGAAGTGGCACAGGCGGGTGAGGTCCCTGCCCTCCTGCCCCAGGGCCGCCCCGCAGCCGCCCCTCCTCAGCCCTCACCTGTCCGCCGGGGGTCCTTGTAGTCTGGCAGCGGCTCCGCGTACGGCTTGAGCTCATCTTCTTCATGGCCCACATTCATCCACCGGTCTTTCATGATTTGCTGGGGGTAAAGGTGGAAAACAAGGGTCAGAGGGCACAAGTGCACGCTCAGAACCCCCTGCCCACTCCTCTGTCAGGCAGCAGCCCCTTCACCTCCAAAGTGCCCCTCTTGCTGGGGTTGAGAATGAGGAATTTCTTGAGCAGGTTTTCGCAGTCTGTGGACATGTAGAACGGGATCCGGTACTTCCCCCGCAGGACCCGCTCCCGAAGTTCCTGCAAGGGAAGCCGGGGGCTCAGGGTAGAGAAGGCGTCTGTCCCTCCCCTCCCCTTTAGGACCCCTGCTGAGCCCCCCTCCTCCCCTCCACTGAGCAGAAGACACTGCCCAGTGCAGCCCCCACGCTTTGGGAAGGAAGGGAAGAAGCTAGGGCAGCAGCCACAGCTGAGACTGCAGAGGAGAAGGACCGCAAAGACAGCACGTGCCTGCACCTTGCCCCACCTTGAGGTTCTGGCCGTCAAAAGGCAGGGAGCCGCTGACCAGTGTGTAGAGGATGACCCCGAGGCTCCAGACGTCCACCTCAGGCCCGTCGTACTTCTTGCCCTGGAAGAGCTCTGGGGCAGCGTAGGGAGGGCTGCCACAGAAGGTGTCCAGCTTCGTGCCAAAGGTAAACTCATTACTGAAGCCAAAGTCGGCGATTTTAATGTTCATGTCAGCATCCAGGAGCAAGTTTTCTGCCTGGGTGGGATCAGGAGAAGCAAGAACAAGGCCTAGGTCAGAAGAGGGCAAGAACAGTGCAAGCCCTCTCCGGCAGAGCGGGAGTGCCAAGGGCATCACCAATGGTGACAGAGGAAACCAGTGCAAACTGGAAGGTTTTAAATGAACTTGGAGTGTTAGACATGAAACCCAAAGGGCAAGCTCAGCACTTGGAAAAGGCCCTGAAGACCCCGTGACCAATGTCCCAAAGGAGGGAGAAGGGCCATGCCTGTCTCCTCCTTGCAGCCTCAGATGACTTTACTGACAGTGTCCAAAGGGATCTTTGAAGGCCTTTCTGGAAGGGGCTATGGTAGTCTTTTAAAATAAAACCCCCACCAGGACTCTGAGGAGGAATAGAATCTATGGGGGTGGGGGTAGGGGGGATCACTGCCAAATGGGGCACATATGGTCACTGCAGCTATATAAGAGAGGCCTCAAGGATACCGGTGGGGGTGGGAGGAGAGTCTGGCTCCAGCTTCCCCTGACAGGGAGCCACATAAAGGGGCCCCTCAGGGCTCTCTCTTAATCTCCTGACCATCTCCCAAAGAGTGAGAAGCATGTGCTGGGGTCTCTGCAAAAGCAGCAGGGAGATGGGGGTTTTAAAGGGCCAGGCAAGCCCTCAGCCCAACCGCCAGCTGAGGACTCTCACCTTCAAGTCTCTATGCACAATGAACTTCTGGTGACAGTACTGTACAGCTGATACTATCTGGAAGGGAAAGAAGAAGGTGAAATCAGGGGCATCTGAGGCCCAAAGTCTACACTGGGCCTGGGAGGAGGAGCTAAGGTTGGCTGCTGGACTCCCTAGGACCCTCCCTGCCAGGCCCTGACCAAAGCATGCCAAGGGGGCAGAAGAACCCACCTGTCGGAACTTGGCTCGGGCCTCTTTTTCCTTCATCCTGCCATGAGCTACCAGGTAATCAAACACCTCTCCTGAAGGAAACAGGGGCAAGAAAAGTCATGAGCCTGGGAGAGCTCAGGGTGGCAGGTGGGACAGAAGGAGAAGAAGGGAAAGAAGGGAAAGGGTCCTACTCACCTCCGCTGGCATACTCCATTACCAGGTAAAGGGTCTTCTCCGTCTCAATTACTTCAAATAATTTAACTGCAAAGAAAGGATGCACAGGTGCTGAATCCCTGAGGAGTCTGGGTCTGCATGTCAGGCCGGGTGTGCGGACAACCCCCTGGAGACAAGCCTCCCTCCCCCCTGCGCAGATCCACAGCCAAAACAAGCTCCATGTTAACAAAGTGCTGTCCAGCTCATAAAGGACTTTTACTGCAATCCCATGCAGTAGCCAGTGAGATCTTTTCATCTCCATTCCACAAATTAAGACAACAGGGTCCCCCACTAGCAATGGGCTAGCAGGATCAGGATTCTTCTGATGTCCAACCCTCTCTCCGTCTAAACTAAGCGGCCCTGTCATTTCAGAGACTTCGAGTACCTGGGAGAGTCCTTACTCATCTATGCCTCAGTTCCCTTATTTGTCAAATGAGGGTAACGATCTCTGTCTCTCTCTCTGTAGCTACCTCACGGGGCTATGAGCAAAGTGCCTTAAAAATGTGAGTTATGCTATCCCTGAAATCAGGACTCCCAGGAAGATGTGCTGAACTTGTGGAGACACGGCCCTGCTAGAGAAAAAAGCATGCCCGGGAGCCCGGCTCTCACCTATGTTGGGATGATTCAAAACCTTCATTATTCTTACTTCCCGGAACAGCTGGAAAATAAAAGGCTGAGGGTCACCCTTCTTCCACCGCACCCCCCAAGCAAAAAAAAGCCCCCAACCCCCCCAAACAAAGACACAAAAGAGAAAATACAGGAAGCATATGCCCTGCTCCTTCTCAGCTCTGTCCTCCAGTCCAAAGCTGTGTGGTCAGGGCAAGTACCAGGCTGGGGGCGGAGGTGAGGGGAGAAAAGCAGCAGGACAGATAGCAAGACCACCTCAGTACCCTCCCAGCAGGCTAAACTTCTGTCCTCTCTCCATTGCCTTCCTTACCCAGAGGTCTTGCACCCAAGGAAGGGTATATCACTACCCTCCCGCCTTGGGCCTAGCCCAATCCAATGAGGGCAGATATACAGGATTTCCAAGGTGGGAAGCTGGGGGAGGGGAGGGAGAAAAGGGAAGAGGGGAAGAGACAGAGAGAGAGGGAGAGGAAGAGAGAGAGAGAGAGAGAGAGAGAGAGAGAGAGAGAGAGAGAGAGAGAGAAAGGGGAGAGAGGAGAGACAAGGAAAGAGAAGAGACAGTGAAAGATGGGGTGGCTAGGTGGCACAGTGAATAGAGCACCAGCCTTGGAGTCAGGAAGACCTGAGTTCAAATCTGGCCTCAGATACTTAACACAAAAACTAGCCATGTGACCTTGGGCAAGTCACTTAACCCCAATTGCCCTCCAAAAAGACAAAAAAGAGAGAGAGAGAGAGAGAGAGAGACAGTGAAAGAGACAGAGAAAATGAAGAGAAGGGACCAAGAGGGGAGAGAAAGAAGTGAGGGAGAGAGAAAAGAGATAGTGAAACAGAGGGGGAAAAAAGAGCAGGACTGAAAGGCCCCACTGCTCCCTGGCAGTGGGCATTGACAACCCTAGGCCAGTCCAAGGGCAGGGAATGGATGCTCCCAAGCTCCTGAGGCCCCCCTCCAAGGCCAGAAGGACCTCCGATTTTCTCTCCTTGTGCTGCCCCACCCTTGGCATTCTCTGGCAAGCACAGAGCCCTGGTCTGGTTAGAAGAAGCTGCTCCTATATATAGCTGATGCCAATTTTAATTAAATCCACCTGCACACATTCACGCTCGTAAAGGGGGGGGGGGGTCTAAAACCATCCATCTCCAGGAAGATGAAAAGGACAAGGTCAAATCTGCAGGTCTGGGGGTGCTTCCAGGGGAGGCCAACGCAGCTTGCTCTAAGCTAAGCAGCAGGAAGGCCTCAGGACCCCCAATTCAATCCTTGAAAGGAGCTCACAGAGGGATTTCTTTTTGAGGAGAAAGCAAAGAGAGAGGGCAGCTTTTTTATGCTTTCAGGTGTCTGCCTCTAAGCTGGCCTCACTCTTCAGCCCCCCCTCTGCTCCCAGCTGTTTCCCAAGGTTTCCCTCTGCCCCCACCAAATGAAGATCAAATCTTGGGTAGGAACTTGGAAAAGAGAGCAGTGACTGGGACCTGCCTGTCTAGCGCCTCTAGGCATAGCACTCCAAAACTCAATCCAGGCTCACACCTCCTCCCAGGTTAGAACCAGAACAGGCACCAAAGTGAGAGACCTCTGGCAGTGAGGGGATACAGGACCCTGCATGCTCTGCTATGGGGCAGCCTTGTCAGAGGGATGGAGGTCTAGATTCAGACTAGCCGTGGTAAAACAATGAGCTGAAAGGCCATTTAACTGGCTCTGTCTTACTGGTGGTGAAGGCAAAGAGCAAAGTCAAACTTGAGGGAAGTCAAACTACTTGGCCTCTTGAGGAGTCACAAGATGGCAGTCCAAAGGACGTGCCAGGCCAGCTTCTTCTAAGGGCTAAGGCTTCTACTGCGATGACAGGGGGAAGGCTACTGCCGTAGCAAGCCAAATACAGTCCTTCTCTTCCTCACTCCAAGAAGGCCCTTCAGAAAGCCCAAAGTAGGGAGGCTGGAAAAACCCTGGGGAGGTCAGTTAACGTTCTGGGACTTACAGAGAAGGAAGTCCCATTTCTTAGTGCTGGCTCTCCACGCATCAGGTAAGCCAACACTCATACAATTCCATTACTGAGTCACCCTTGCCTTGACCCCAGCTCCAGTAAGCTTGCAATTTTGCTAGTCCTGGTTCTGTGAACTCAGGTCCCAGTCCCTTCCCCAAGATTAGAACCCAAGCCTCCCACCCTGTAGAAGGGGAACGGACCCAAGCAGCTGCATTTTGGTGGCCTGGAAAATGAGGCTACCCAGATCAGTCAGAAACAGAGCGCCCTCCCACCCCCCAGGCATAGAGCAGAGAGTTCCCACTTCTACTGTTGCTACGACAACCAGCTACTGGCAAGCTTTTTCCCTTCTGCAAATAAAAAGCTGGCTCCCTTTTCTCCTTCCCAGCAGCTTCTCAGTTTCTGGGGCCAAAATAACTACAATCTGCCTAGGGGCTCTCCCCAGTGGCTAAGGACATCCTCTGTTCCCCAACTGCAAGCAGGGAAGAACCAAAGGCCCCACCCCAGGATCAGAAAAGACCCCAGTGATCCCTAACACAGAGGGGCTGGAAAACCACGAGGGACAATGAAGGCTGCCTGTCCCTAAACTCCATCTGCCACCTCGGGGTTTGGACTAAATTTGACTATGGAGTCACTCACTCCCTATCCCTGCTCCGCCCCTAGGCACTGGTTGTCAAGGAAACAGTGTCAACCATTTCCATGGGGCCTCAAAGAAGTCCCCCTGAACTCCCCCTCAACATTCCCAGTGTCTCTTTCCCCTCGTCCCCTCGAAATACTTGGCTTGTGCAGGAAACCGGCTGTGAACTAGAGGTTGGGATGCTTTAGAAAGAAGGTGAGGGAGGGAAACCAAGTCAGGCAGCCAGCCCATCTGAAGCTTTAGGGGAAAAGGGGCCCATGTGGCAGCAGGTAGCCTGGGGATATGTCCACAGCTGGGGAGGCCCATGGGGCCAGTCAATGCTGTCTGCTTACCTTCTGTAGGCTGGAAGAATTGAGCTGGGTCTTGTCAATGATCTTCACCGCCACCTGAAGGGAATGAGACACAAAAGGCTTTGGCCCAAGGGGAGAACCAAGAACTTGGAACCATCCTCTTTCCCATGCCCACTTAGCTGTTCAGACCAGAAAACAGGCACCTGATGCAGCGCTGTGGCCGTGACAGACCCAGGGAAGTGATCACCCCCCCTCCTCCCCACCAGCCTGCCCCAGCTCACCTCCTTGCCGGTCAGGACGTGCCGAGCCAGCTTCACCTTGGCGAAGTTGCCTTTGCCGATGGTCTTGAGCAGGCGATAATTGCCGATGTGCGGCTGCTCGTCAGCGGAGGTAGCCGAGTTTCGGCCCCGGAGCATGTTGGCCTTACTGCTGGGCTTGGTGTCCAGGTGTCCGAGGGCCGGCTGTAGGAAAGAGACACGGACAGTCAGAGACACATACCAAGCTGCCTTCTGCCTCTATGACCCGCTCACCTCCAGGGGTAGGAAGGAGCCCCAAGAGGGAAGAATGTGCAGCAGCATGGCGCTTTCCCCAGCATGATCCCCCAGCGCCCCGAGGACCAGCCTTCTGCCAGCTGGGGGGCCTACTGGAAGGTCTGTCTCCACTCCGTCCTACTACCAGACTCATCTCCCTTAGCTACAGAGTTGGTGCCCTCACTCTCCTCAGAACCTCTCAATGGCTCCCTAGTATAGCCCACAAGGGAAGGCCAAGCTCCTCTGCCCCTGAGGGTCTGCTCTAGCCACCTTCCAAGCCCCTGTACATGCTCTGCCTTTTCAGGGAGCACCCCAGGTCTGTATCGGCTGTGGGCCACTCACCTCTTACCTGGTTGGCCCTTTTGTAAAGTTCAACTCAAATGAAATCCTGCCTAGCCTTCCTTCCTTGGTGCCTCCTCCAACAGATCAAACACAACCCTCTACCCTGTATCCACATGAATGGATGTGCCATGAGCCTTCAGACCACAGGCTCTTGGAGCAGGGATCCTGGTCTTATCATTTTGTACCCTAAGTATATAGAGGGCTTTGCACACGGTAAGAGTTGAAGTACTTGCTAAATTTAGCTGAATAGCTGTGAACAGGTGAAGTAACTTAGGCAAATGGAAGGAATGGCCCCCACATTCCCATCCTAGCTGGTGGCTCTTGGAACCTCAGGATTTTTACAAAGAGCCACACCAGGGTGGTGGAGGGGATTCAGGCCTGGGCAGGCACTGTTAGGTCCAGGCAGTCTCTCCCATCCAGGCCCAACAGAAGAGCCTTGGCAGGCAGGCCATGGTTTTCCTAATCCTTTGTATTCCTAGTTGAGCTTAGATGGCTCAGGGATGGGCAGGTGCCCTACTCCCATCCAAAGCCCACTAGTTTCCAAAAACCCTAACACATTCAAATGGAGAGAAGCCTGCCCCCTTGAGCAGGTTTCCTGGGCCTGCAGAGGTCTCAAAGCTTCCAGGATGGGAGAGACAGAAGGCAGGAAGGCTGGAGAGCCAAGCCCCTCAGGTCTGGGCTAACTAGCCTCAAGGACTTTTCTCAGGCCCATTCTAGTGCTAAAATCTATGATCTTGTGATTTCTAGGAAGCCGAGGACTGGGTGGGCTGGAAACCTCTTGGGCTCCATGTCTGGGAAGGAGAAGAGAAGGACTTGACCAGGTCAGATGTAGTCTAGCTTTTAAGACATTTTGTAAGCAAAGCCCCATGGGGCCTTGCCCCTTATGGTCCATTTAGTAAAAGCTGATCTTGGCCTATAATTTGAGGGCAATCTGGAGCTCCCTTTGCATGATGGGTAACACACAAAACTGGGTTCAGTGGTCAGTGGATCTTTTCATATTGTATCACTTCAATAACAAGCCTGGAGGACTCAGAAAACACGGGTGGCCATACACAAGAGAAGTGGGAAAGATTCATGACCCAAACATCTGTCAAGTCAAAAACTCTTCTTGATCTAACATAGACAAATTTAACCAAGCAATGAAACACATATCCTAAGTGAGGAAACCAGGCCTGGAGTCAGGAAGCCTGCTTCCCAAGATCTATTCCAGCCTCAGACACTTTCTAGCTATGTGACCCTAGGTATGTCATTTCACCCTGTTTGCCTCAGTCTCCTCATCTATAAAATGAAGCAAAGAAGGAAATGGCAAAACCACTCCAGTATTTCTGCCAAGAAAACCTAAAATGGGATCATGAAAAGTCAGACACGATTCAACAGCCACCGCTGCCATGAAGCCTTCTTTCCTTCCTCAGGAGAGGTTAGCTTAGTTCTGTGTCCAAGATAAGTGCTCAATAAATATTTAATGAATGAATAAAACCAAGGAAGGTTCCTATCCAACACAGCAGGGCCCAGTACCTAGAGATCTGAACTTTCTAATCCATGTACAAGTTAAGGCCAAGCCTGCCCCTGGCTCACTCTAGGAGGACTCCCCAGAGGTCTGGATCTTGGAGACACTGGGAGAAGAGGGCAGCCTCTCCTGCAAGCTTCCCTAGAGCCTAGAAAGGCATCAGGACAGCAGAGAATAGGATGGTGGCTCCAGAGACAGCTCAGGGGGCCCTGAGTCCACATCCTCTATAACCTGGGGTGAGTTCCCACCTCCCTCCCCCCACCCCTGTGCCCCAGGGGGATCTAAGGCTCCTGCAAGTCTACTGGTAGAGGGAGCTTCCTTACTGAAAGATCCCCAGACAGAACAGAGAGAAGTCCAGGTCCATCCTCCCCTCACTCTAACCTCCTCTTCAAGAATAAGGAATGAGAACAATGTCCTCAACTAGGAGAGCTAGGAAAAGGGGGTATTTAATGAGATTCTTTAGGCCTATGGCTGTTCCTTACAAAGAGCTTCAAGGTTTGCAAAGTGCTTTACATCTGATCTCCTTGGATTTGAGAATGACTGAACAACTGTCCTCCTCTCCCTCCCCAACAAAAGGAACCCCCCCCTCCCAATAACAACCACAAAAACCAACACTCCACCCAGAAGGCAGCATGAAGCAAGGCCCAGGCCCAGGAGATAGTCTGGCTGGCACCTGGGCCCTTTACTTTCCAGAAGCCAGGCCTCAGTTCAGCATCTGGTCCAGGAGGTTGAGGGGCTGTATTCCAGTAGGCACTGTCACTGGCACCAGCGTGGGCCACAGATTTCAAGCACACTGGCTCCTCTTTTTAAGTACCCCAGAGGGAACCAGGACTATGCCAACAGGAGCATTCCTTGAGGGGGCAAAGTCAGCATAGTTTCAATGGAAAGCTAAGCCCCAAGAGCCAACATCTGGACGTGTGTCCCAGGGCTTCTTCACTGGCCCACAAAGGACTCCATGCTTCCAGCCTTCATTCCTTTAGGCCAGAGGGAGCAGAACCTCTAGTCACTCCACATAACTAGCAACTGTGTCTGCTGTCTGAGTTATCACCCAGTCAAAAGTCCTTGCCAAGTGAGATCTGGTGGGAGCCAAGCCTCCAGGAAGTCACCAGATGCCCCAGGGACTGACTGGAGGTTCCAATACCCCTTGTTCTCTGTGGCCTCCTTCTACCCTAGCACCACACACCCTGCATTACTCTAAGATTCCAGTCAGATAACTCAGACTGAAGCTCAGCTCCAAGTAAGAACAGTACTCTTTGACAAGCCCAGAAAGGTTTGGCTAAGCTTGGCCTGCCATCACTATGACATGGCTGAGGGAGCCTTAGCCTGAGAGTCAGAAGTGGATTCCAATCCCAGCGTGGTCACTGACAGGAGAAGCCATCGCTAAGAACCTCTCAGTTTCCTAGTTGGTAGAATGAGGGGACTGGACTAAGGCTCCTTCACCCTCTGACACTTAAGAACTCAAGAGAGCAGGGAAGCCATGGGAGCACAGCTAGTCTGCCCTTGTTACCCTTATTTTTTCAGAAAAAAACCTAGATTATTATTTAACTGTTTGGGGGAGTGGTCAAGACAAAAAGGAGTTCCTTTCTCTCAATCCCTAGGTAAAGCAACTCACTGGAAATTTCTTCGGAAATCTATCTGCACTCGAGCCCCGGCTCTTGAACCAAAGTGGTCACTAGAAGGGAGAACTTGGGGCCCAGAGGACAGAACCAGCACCTGAAAAGTTTGGGAAAAGGCCAGAGGCTAAGAGAGAAGGAAGAAGGCCCAATGAGACTGGGATCCCACAGCTCCTTCCAGGCAGAGTGCCAGGTTCGCCCGGAAGACAGCTCCACCCTAGGAGGACAGGCCCTGACTCAGGCAGGCAGCGCCCCTTCCCTAATGGCAGAAGTTTTCCCCAACAGTTCCGCACCTGGCCTTCTACAGGAAGGGCTCACCTAAGGTACCATGGGGGAGGGGGGTACCAGCGAGGGGCAGAGGGAGGAAGGAGGCTGGGGAACTCTTGAGCATGATCATTCAGGCTTTGCTGGGAAAGAGGGGCCTGCTTCTAGTTACTGAACTCTAGCAGTGGGCCTGGGGGCAGTGACCCTAGAATGCCAATACATGACCCACTCCAATGTTTATAATTGCTTCCTGGTCATTTAATCTTTCTGGGGACCCCCACCTTTTCTCTGCCCAGCCAGCTTGATAGTAATTGTGACAGGAGGGGGAGGGGATATATTCTCCCTGCTAATTTGCCTATTCTCTTTCCTCAATTACTAAGTTGTCCCCTTGCTCCAAAAAAGGTTTCCCAGCAGCTCCTTCCATCCTACACTGGCCTTCAGGTCTTTAGCAACTGTTGAAAGCCTCAATTCTACAGGGTTCTAGGTTGGGAAGAGGTGAAAACATACCCGTTCTGAGAAAGGGGAAGACAAGGGCGACTTCCATTCAGCAGGGCCCAGGAGAACCTGTCAGGCAGTGAGGGCAAAGTACAGAGGCCTCGAAGAGCCAGGCCCTGGGTGGGGGAGCTGGCTCCGCCGCCGGGCGACACCTTCCACCACCTCCTCAGTGAAAAGTGATGAGCGGCTTCAGCCCGGGAACTTAAGCTGTGTCGCAACCGAAACCAGCACTAGCCGTGAGAGACCAGGTTTAGCAGGGGGAGGCCTGGGAGCCAAGCAGGAGGCTTTCCCCAGAGCCCCAGCCGCCAGGAAGTGTAGTCCCGGAGAACTTCACAAGGAGCCAGGTGGGAGGAAAGGGGCGGGAGAGGAGGGGAGAAGGGAGGGAGGGAGAGAAAGAGAAAGAGAGGAGGACTTAGAGCAACTTCCTGCTCCCTCCCCCTCCCCCCAGGAAGTGGCTTGCCCCACCCTCCTAAGGTGAGTTGCTGGGACTAGAGATGACTGAGCAGCCAGGGCCCATCATCAAGTCCTTATCTCACCTTCAGCAGGTGGGCCCTGCCACCCTAGGTCATGCCCTAAAGGAGACAGAGAAGAACTGGACATCATGGGTTTAGAATTAGAATGGATCCAGAGTGCCATCATTTCAGAGATAACCAAACTGTGGTCCAGTGAAGTGACTGGCCCAAGGGCACAAGTAGTAAGGGGGGGGGGGGCTGTGTGTGTGTGTGTGTGTGCAGGAATCTGAACCCAGGCCCTCTTCCTCCCAATCAAATGGGATTGGGATTCCTTCCGATGGGCTGGGCTGGATTATGCTGCAGTGCCTCCTGCATATGAGTAGTAGATCAGGTCAGGTCAGAAGAGGTGGGGAGGAACTTCCTGGAGCCCACCAGAAGACCCTGTAGACTACCTTGTTCCAGGCTGTCCTCCTAATGAAATGGATGGCCTTTTGGGGTCTCACGCAAGGCCTCTCCAAGTCCCTGGGGGGCTTCTCCTGGGGCCTCTGACCACCCACTGCCCCTCTCCCCAGGGGGGCTGCCCAGACAGAGAACATCCTCTTCCAAAAAGGGCCTCCTGGTCTCTCCTCCATAACCACTCTGGGTCCTGGTCAAACGACTTAAATCACTCTGAACCTCATTTCCTTGGCTGTAAAAATTAGGAAGTTGGAATAAATGATCTCCAAGAGCCTTTCTCATAATCCCATCTGCTTTCCAGTTTGGTCTCTTTCTAGATATCTCCTCAAGCAAATGGTAAAATCCTTCAAGGCTTCTGGTCCCCTCACTAGTCTACCCTCAGAATATTCTCCATCCAAAGATGCTCAAACCACACATGCTTACAAATCAGCGCTGTTGCACACAGTGAAGAAGGCAGTGGAATGTATAGTAACACAGCTGGATAAAAGGCCAGCCCCCTCCACGACCATCCAAACCCAAATCCACTCACTGCCTTCTCACCCAAAGCTAGAAAAGGTGAAGGAAGAACCACAGGGCTTGAGATCAGCCCTGCTACAGCTGGCTAAAACTGCCTCTTAAAGAGACGTCAGAGGCAACACAGCCCAGGCAGCTGGGTTCCTTGAAAGGTCTGGTTTCCTGCCTGTTACCCCAACTGATCCCACCTGAACCCTGGCTGATGGCATGCTGTCTCCCCAACTAGTGAGCTCATTGAGGGTAGGGATCCCCAGACCTTAGTGAGGCTGAAACCAATGAGTAAATATTGAGTGACTGACCATTCACATCTCTCTCCCCAGTCCCGATGACCACACTTGGACCTCTGTAAAAGCTAACTAGCTAACTTCCTTTGGATCTTGAACTCAAACTGCTCTGCTCCAAGCCGTCTCCAAGATGCTGCTGCCCCATGGAATGGTGTAGGGTGGAAATTAAAGCTGTGCCCCACCCTCTCCCCAGCCAAGGCAATGCTTGGAAGTTGGAGCGTTCGGGCCCTCTCTCTTCTAGGCTTTGAGAATTCAAGAGGCCCATCACTTGTGAGCCGATAACTCAGAAGCACTATCTGAGAAACAGAAATTTATTACAAATAAAAGATAAAGTTTAGGAGTAAAGAGGCAGGACCCTGGTAAGTAATATTCCAGTTCCCACTCGGAAAATTACAGAATTTCATTAACATCCAAATACAACAAAAGGTGGGAACTGAGAAAGTCAAGGTCTTGCCCCTTTCTTCCTAAGGAGGATGCCCAGCTTCTCCACAAAGGAAAGGCCTCACAGGTGCCAAAGGTTGGGGAGAGGGGGCCGCTGGTCCTAGTAGGAAGCCCACAGCTATCCTAGGGCTCTCCTAACAGGAGGCATGCGTGCCCTTAGGACATGGGGGCACCAGGCCCCACACCACAAACAAAGAAGTTTGGACAAAAGCCAGAATCAACCAGGGAAAGTGAGCAGGGAAGAGGTGATCCAGCTCCAGGTCCCTGGGGCCTAGAAGCTAAAATGTAATTAGCACCAAGTTCCTCGCCAGCTTTCTGAACCAGAGGAAGATTCAGCTCTCAGTTCAGAGAGATGTGCCTTCCTGGGGGCATTTGGATTCACTCATAACCTCCAGATACCCTGTTTGGGAGCAAAAGCAGAGTCTGCTGTAGAAACCTGCAAAGCTCTGGTGTGAATGGAGACAATGAACAGCTCCAAGGAAAGAGGAAAGGGCAGGACTGCAAGGAGGAGCAGCCTCCTTTGGGGCTTTGCATTAAGGTGCACGTTCCTCTTTGCTTGTGCCCCCCAGTGCCCTGGTGGGCACTCTCCTTGGCTAAAGCCTAGTTTGGCAAACCTCTGCCTGGAAAGGGTGATGGCTAAAAAAGACCCTTTCTAGCTGCCAACAAGAGTGGGTGGGTGAGAGAAGAAAACACCTTCTCCCCAGCAACAGGCAGCTTGGAAACTTTATCCAAGGCCCAGGTTGTGTACCTTGACCCCTCCTTCCCTGACTTAGTTCTGGAACTCCTTCCTTCCATGAAAAAGAAGCACAATAGCATCACGTGGGATGGGGGGGGGACTGTTGGAAGGTGCTAGCACACACACTCACTTAAGAGACAGCCCCCACTTGCCTTCCCGCACTAGTGGGTTACTGTAACCATGGCAACTAACAAGTTCCTTCACATTACAGCAAAGACTGTATGGGAGGGGGGGTGGCATGCAGACTCATGGGGAAGCTGAGGTAAACCTGGGGTTGCTCGAGCTTAAGAATTATCATGGGACCTTGGGCAAGTCAGTCCTTTGGCCTCCTCAGCCCCTAAATGTCTCACCTGAGGTCTCTGCCAGTTCTAGCCTGAGGATCCCTACACTCTCTTGATGGATTTCGTCCCTCTGAAATTAGAAGTCCTCTGGCCAACTCTTAGTGATGGTAACTAGCGAGCCTGGCACATCTCTGGGCCTCTGGGGGGTGACCCTTGGCTTCTCTCTGTCAGCCCCCACCATGCTGGAAAGGGAGCCCACAGAGGCACTGCGCAGAAATGGGATGCTGCGGGGAAGCTCGGCACTTTGTGATAAGGACCATGACCACCCAGAAAACAAAGAGAAATGATGAATGAGACTCCTCCAATAAAAGGCAGGCATTATTTCCCTTGGGTTAAGAAAAGGAAAGGGCTTAACCTTCAATGTTCTCTCCAAGTGGAACTGTAGGATTAGAGTCTCAGATGTAAAGAACCCCTAGATGTGGGTGTGAACGGAGCTGCTGGCTTTGCCCAGGGGGAGGAGCAATAAGTCAGTCACCCAAATTCCCCAAGCTAGTGAGTGACCAAGTCACTAAGGCCTCCTGACTCTTTTGGACTTCTCTGGCCTATGCACAAGCCCTATTTCAGCCCTAATCCTGTGGCCTACCTTGAATACTACCTAGTCCAACCCCATTATTTTAGAAGCTAAGGTGCATGTACAGAGTGGAGTATATGAAAGTAAAGGAATATTATTAAATCCTCAAACCCAAGTATGAAGAATGCAGAGAAACAGGAAGCCTTATCTGATCTCTCTCTCTCTCCCTCTAAGGTCACAAAATCATTAATTCTCATGGGTGGAAGATACCTCTGAAGCCACCTAGTCCAATCTAATCCCTAAGAATATCCTAACAACCATGAAGATGCCTTCCAAACTTTATTTTAAAATCTCTCAAGGGGAAAGTCCCTATAGCCCACTGCATTTTTTAGAGAATTCTGTTAGAATTTCCTTAAAGCAATCTGGAATCTGGCATTCTGTGGTTTCCTTTCCATTATTGTTCCTAATTCCTAAGATGCCCCCATCTCTCCTCTGGAGCAGGCCCTCACCACCTCTAACTTGAATAACTTCACATACCTGCCTCAAGTATCTTTCCCTCCCTCATCCTTCCCCCAGCTAGCTGCCAAAATGATTTTTCTTTCTTTCTTTTTTCTTTTTGAGGGCAATTGGGGTTAAGTAACTTGCCCAAGATCACACGGCTAGGTTTTTGTTTGTGCGTTAAGTGTCTGAGGCCGGATCCGAACTCACATCCTTCTAACTCCAGGGCCGACGCTCTACTCACTGCGCCACCTAGCTGCCCCCAAAATGATTTTTCTAAAGCACGTATCTAACCATGTTGCCACCCCCTCCATTCAATAAACTCCAGTGGACCCCCCATTGTCTGTCTCCAGGATCAAATACAAAATGTTCTGTTTGGTATTCAAAGCCCTTCCTACCCCAGCCTCCTACTTTCCCCGTCTCCTAACATCTTACTCCCCAGTGACACTGACCTCCTGGCCGTTCCATCTCCTGACTCCAGACATTATTCTCCCTATCTGTCCCCCAGACCCAGAATGTTTCCCCTCATCTCTACCTACTGGCTTCCTTCAATTGTCAGCTAACATGCTACCTTGGACAGGAAGCCTCTCCCACTCCCCGCTAATACTAACACCTTTCTTCAGTTGGTCATCCCCCTTTTATCCTGTAAATATCTTGTTTGTACATAGCTGTTTACATAGCTCCCCTGTTAGACTGCTGCTCTTTGAATCCAAAGTCAGCCAATAAGCAACCTGAAGTATGTCACAGGCACTGTGTTAAGTAGCAGGGCTACAAAGAACTGAAGAACACCTGCCCTTAAAGAGCCCACAATGGGGAACAGCTGTGTATAAATACGATGCAGACAAGATAGATATGAAATAATCCACACAGGGAAGGCACTAGAATGAAAAAGGATTGGCAGAATCTTCTGGGAGAAGGTGGGACGTCAGCTAGGACTTAAAGGAAACTGAGAGATGGAGATGAGGGAGAGTGGCTTGTTTCAGGACAGCCAGAAAGCCAGTGTTGCTGGACTGAAGAGGATGTTTTGGGGAGTAAGGTGCATGAAGAATGGAAAGGCAGGAGAGGCTTAGGTTCTGAAGGGCTCTGAACATCAAACAGAAGGTTTTGTATTTGATCCTGAAGACCACAGGGAGCCTCTGGAGTTGGCTGAGTGGGGAGGTAACATGACCAGACGTGCACAATAGGAAGATTACTCTGGCCAGAGCTGAGTGTTGACAGCAGGGTAGAGACTTGAGGCAGGCTGAGAAGACGAGGGTCTGCACTAGAAGGGTGGCAATGTCAGGAGAGTGGCAGGATAGTTATGAGACAGAGCAAAGGGGAATTTGACAGGCTTTGGAAACATACTGGATAGAGGGAGTGAGACAAAGTATGGAATACAGGATGACACCTAGGTTTCATGCTAGGAGGAATGGGAGGAAGGTAATGACCTCAACAGTAATATGGATATCTGGAAGGGAGGAAAGATGGATTTAGTTGTGGGCATACTGAGTTTAAGATATCTGCTGGACAATACCACTTCTAGGTCTGTATCCCAAAGAGACCATAAAAATGGGAAAAGGACCCATGTACAAAAGTATTTATAGCAGTTTTTTTGTGGTGGCCAAGAACTGGAAACGGAGGAGATGCCCATCAACTGGGGAATGGCTGAACAAGTTATGGTATACGAATGTAATGGAATAGTACTGTGCTATAAGAAATGATGAACAGGTGAACTTCAGAGAAACCTATAAAGACTCAGATGAACTGATGCTGAGTGAAGTGAGCAGAACCAGGAGAACATTGTACACAGTAACAGTAACATTATGCAAGAATGATCTCTCCTTTCAGCAATGCAAGGATCTAAGACAACTCCAAAAGACTCATCATGGAAAATGCCATCCACATCCAGAGAAAGAACTAAATGCAGGTTGAAGCAGACTATTTGCTTTCTTTCTTTTTTTGTTTGCTTCTTTTTTCTTTTGGTTTCTCCCATTAGTTCTAATTCTTCTTTACAGTATAAATAATGTGAAAATGTGAATGTATATGTAGAGTCTATATCAGATTGCATATCATCTTGGGGAGGGGGATAAAATTCAGAACTCAAAATCTTATAGCAGTGCATGTTGAAAACTAAAACTAAAAAAAAAAAGATGTCTGCTGGATATCTAATTCTAGACGTTTGAAAGGCAAACTGGAGGTGAGAGACTGGAGGTGGACAGGGAAGCTGAGGGAGAAGGAGATGTGAGAATCAGTAGCATGGAGACAGTCACTAACTCCATGGGAGCTGATGAGAACCCCAAGTGCAATCTTACTGAAGGAGAAGAGGGACCAGGACAGAGCTCTGGAAGACACTGCCAGTTAGCAGACATGAAGGAAGATCTTACAAAAGAGACCAAGGAGAGGTCAAATAGATAGAAGGAGAATCAGAGGAGACTGGTATGCCATAAACCAAGAGGGAGAATAACAAGGGAAAGAGGGTGATCAACAGCATCAAAGGCTGCAGAGAAGTTGAGAAGGACGAAAACTGAGAAGAGACCATGGATTTGGCAAGCAGGAGATCCATGGTAATTCCTAGAATTTAGAACAGAGCCTGGAACATACAGAGAAGGCACTTAACATATATCTGTTAGTAGAACACATCTAGTCCCTTTTCTCCACGATGACCCTTCCAGTGTTTGAACACAACCACCCCCTGTCTTCTGGCTTCCAGGCTCTTCAGTTGCCCCTTATATGGTATGATCCCAAGGACCTTCACCATTGTGGCTGCCCTCTTCCAGATGCTCTATAGGGCATCAATGTCCTTCCTAAAATGTAGCACCCAGACAGATGGTAGTAGACACAGGACCAAACCAAACCAATTTATAGAACACTTGAACATTCACAAAGAAATTCTCTCTCTCTCTCTCTCTCTCTCTCTCTCTCTCTCTCTCTCTCTCTCTCTCTCTCTCTCCCACACACCCCTGCCCCTCCAATCTGATTCTTAAAACCTATGGAGATATATCACCCCCATTTTACAAATGAGGAAACTGAGGCAGATAGAAATGCAGTGACTTGCCTAGGATCACCCAAAGAGTAAATGTCAGAGGTAAGATCTGTACCTCCATTTCTCAACTCCAAGCTTTGACACTGTATCATGATATCTCTCAAGTCTAAGATTTGAAAGGGACAGATCTGTGAAGAGTCAGGAGGTTTTAGGGAGTATAAGTTCTACAAGAGTCAACAGCTGAAGATGGAAGCCAAAAGAGCAATACTATACTCAGTCAGTCAGTCAATGTGCATCTATTAAGTAACTTCTGTGTGCCCAAATTATGCTAAGCACTTCAACACTAAGAAAGGCACAAGACAGTGTCTTGTACAAGGAATGAAGAAAGAGGAGTCTGTGGACGGTAGAAAAGGCGCATGCTATGGAAGGCCTGAAAAGCTAGAGAGTATCTGATCCTGGAAGCTCAAGAGAGTCACTGAAGTTGAGCAAACAGTCTCCATTATTCCAGAGGCTACAACTTTGTTCTCCTATACCCTGGGGCTCTGTGTGCAATGGGCTCCTTATCTTAGGAAGAACCTGGCTAAACTAGATGCTGTCCAAAGGAGGGTGACTAGGCTAGGGAAGGGCCTTGAGTCCACACCAGAAGAGAACCAGGTAAAATGTTTGAGTATTTTAAAGCTGTCATCAGGAAGGAGGCTGAGTCTGAGTGGGGTTGGCCACCAGGGGCAGACATGGGAGCACTAGATTAGAAACTGCAGATGCAGAGTTGAGTTTGCTATCAGAAAGCAGCTCCTAACAAGAGAATGACCTCAAAGAGAACCAGTTGCCTTAGAAGGTAGGGGATCCCCCTCCCCAGAGGTTGGAGGACCACTTGTTAGAGCTACCACCGTGGGGCTTGGGGGCCCTCCCAATGCTCAAAGACTCCAGGTTGTGCTCGGCCACTCGCGAAGAAGCCTCCTTTCCTCCTCAGGACCCAGGACAGTAGTCCAAGAAGCTCTTCATTCTAGGGTTGTGGGGTCCTTGAAGACTTCCAAGAATCTGGGAGAACAAATTTTCACCAGTACCACAAATGGTAAACTGAAGCCACCAAGAGGCAGTCACTAGATATAGGCAGCAGTTGTCCCTACATATAAACACCAACTGCTATCAATCAAAACCACAGGACCAAAAATGAGCCTTTCTAGGGCCCCAAAAAACCAACAAGCACAGCCACTACTTAAGTACCGAAGTGGAGAAAGCCAGTTAGGATTGGGAGACTGTAATATTTCTTGGGTAACCCTAAGAGAGGCGTAGCCCACTGAGCTCCGTAGGCACCACAGGGCCATAGCACTAGGCTGAAAGGCTTCATCCAGATTTTACTCCAGTTGTTTCTTTTGGGTTGGCACTATGTGACTAACCTGTCTGACTTCCAGCAGAGACTGATTTGGACCCAACTGTAAAGCTAAAGTTTGTCCTGGTTAGTTTATTCATAAAAAAAACACCTATCTGTGCCCTAAAGCAAGTGGGCTAAATCAGTTTGCCACCACCAAAACATGACTGGTCTTAAATTCAACCCCTTAAAGACTGGCTGAAGCCATCTAAATGGTTGGGTTCTGACTCCTTAAACTGACTTTGGAGCTCCTTTTTGCCTTATGATTTCTTCTATGATTCTGTGTTATTTTGATAAGTAAATGCTAGACAATCATTCACTGGACCTAAAAAAGTTGAGAGTCCTCACCCCCTTTCCCTGAAGCCTTCATTTCACCCTGGCTATCCTGACTTGGTTCCTCCACGGGAACACTTTCCCTGTCTATCTTTCTGAGGATCCTTAAAGCCTTCATCTAGTCCCAAATCCAATAGCTAAAACTGAACAGACTTCATGTTACATGAACTCTGTTGACTAAACATCTGGCTATATATACATACATATACTAGGGGGCAGAGGGGAAAATGAGAATTAATACACGATCTTTTAAACTAGAAGGGGAAAGGCCAGTCTCAGACCCCTCTCTGAGTAGGCATGGTGACAGAAAGAAGCCTTCTTTTATTATTCCGAGAGGAAAGGGGTGAGTAAGAGCCTTCTGGCTGCCCAAGCTGTGGTCAGTAAGCTCTTGTGCATCTATGGAAGAAAGACAGCGGCAGATTCTAGTAAGCCAGCAGCAGCCCAGGGGCTAGGCTGGTGCTGAGCAATTCAAAGCTGGTGTCTATCTCAGGGTGCTAAGATGTACTTCCTGGCTGTTCCTGATGACCCACAGTAGTCATGAGCTCACAGGGACTGCATCTGGAGAACTGGTGGAGCTGCTTGGACACTAAAGGCAATGGCCAGGCGGGCCTCAACTGGCTTCCCAGGCCCAAGGCTCCCAGCACTCCCTCTCCTCTGCCATCTTGTCATTACAGCTTCTCACATCACTTGTTTTCTCCCACACCAGCCACTTCCATGCAACAAAAGCATCTCTCAATGCCTTTAAAGTCTCTTTTGTGCATGTTACCAAACACAGCCTGGATTTCTCCATGATAATTCATAGCAACTCTGGCCTTTCTTATCACTGCTGATCTGGAAAAGCAACAGTAACTTATCTAAGAAATGGAGCAGACATTTATTATCCTTCCACACACTAAGAGCTCTGCTTTGATATTTCCTGTGTGAATTAATGCTCTGATTATAAGACCTTGTCCACACCACAATGCTCCAAATTACCCTTACTAACATCCTCCCACCCCCTTACCCACCCCAGCCTTGCACAAATGGACATGAACACACGTGGGTGTTGTGCTCGAGTTCTCTCTCTCTCTCTCTCTCTCTCTCTCTCTCTCTCTCTCTCCCTCACACACACACACACACACACACACACACACACACACACACACACACACACACACACACACACACACACCCCTGCCTCCTGTCCAGCTGGATAAGCCAGCACTCCCCTGCCCACCCTTCCCCCAAGCAAAGAGCCTTTTCTTACCCAAAGGCAGAGGAACTAAAAACAGCAGCTGGGGAGCTCAGTTGACTCACCCAGCATAATCATCTCCTCCCAGAATCTCCAGTCTCCTCCTGGGGTTTTTGCCAACACAAAGTAAAAAAGAAACACAGGGTCTTAAAAAAAAAATCTTAGCACTTCTGAAATAATCTCTCCACCTGGGTGCATACTGAACCCTCTGGCTGAACTTTCTCCAACCAGCCTTCAGTGTGTTGGCTGGTGCTAGCCAATGCTGAGGCTAAATGGACATTAGCATTATTGAACTCTTTTCATAATTCACTTTGTGCTCTGCTGTAAGATACTGGCCCTGTGCATCTTCATCTGTAAAGTGGTTAGGCATGATCTAGAATGCTTTTTACTTCTCTGGGGTCCCTTTAGGGACAAGGTCATGATCAACACAGGGGAGTCTACTTATCCTAAAAGATGCTTATTAAGGTCAGTAATGGCAGGATGGTCCCCCTGTGCCCACCTACACATTCTTATAGCTACTCAATTTAAGTAACAATTAAAATTTCAACTGGTTGCTGTTGTAATAGGCAAAAACCCACAATGCAGCTTGCACTGACAGGCCTGTGGTTTTGTCTGCTTCATACAACAAACAGGTCACTGAAAGCCTTACCAAGAGAGGGCATTCATACATGGGGGGGGGGGGTGCAGTGTGTATGGGTTGGTGGAAATCTAGGACTATGAGGCCTACCAACTTTATGGCGCTGTCAATGTCTAAAACTCCAGAAGGCTTGCCCTGCAATGCAACCAGTGAAAATGGTAATACTGAAAAAAAGCTTTGGGACTGGTTACATCAAATCCTGTAACATTACAAAGCCTCCTTGAAGTGATTTGTAACCCCTCAAAACCCCTCTAACCTGACCATATATATAGGAATGACCAAGTGGGTGAAGATTGTCTATTGCCAAGAGATTATCTGCATTTGGATGGAAAACCTAGCAATAAATTAACCAAGACAATAGCTTCTGTAAAGTAGCAGATCACACAACAAACCTTCAAAATCCAAAGCATTTTTATATAGTAATAACAAAATCCAGGAATGAATAACAGAAAGAGAAGTTCATTTGAAAGAACAACAAAATATATAAAATATCAGAGAGGCAATCATCTACCAAAGCACATGCAATATCTATATAGATATAATTCCAAAAAGCTCCTTAAAAGAAATAAAGAATTTAAAAATTGGAAGAATGGTCAATGTTCATGGTTGGGCTGTGCCAATAAAAATACTATGGAAATTAATTTACCATTTTAGTGTTGTAAAAATCAAACTACCAAAGGCAAACTTTATAAAATCACACAAAATAACAAAATTTATTTAGAGAAAAGAAAAAAAAGAATGAAGAGAGAATAGCAGTTCCAGACCTCAAACCATATTTTTAAAACAGTAATCATTAAAACTATTTACTACTAGTTAAAAAAAAAAACAAAAGCAAATCAATAGAACAGATAACATAAAGAAAAGCAAAAACAGTCAAGACTCAGTTCTGGGTATTCCACACCCACCCACACCCACCTCCAAAGAAAAATTAAAAAAAAAACTCCTGATTTGACAAGAATTACAGGGGAAAATGAAAAGCAATCTGGCAGAAATAAGGTTTAGACTAACATCTTATCTATAAACCATAATAAACTCAAAATGGATAAGCAATCTGAATATTGAAGAGCACACCATAAAAAAATTTAAAAAGGTAAGTTTCAAGCTATGACTGCTGAAGAAGTAAATTCTTTTAAAAAGTTTTTTTTTATAAAATTCTTTTGTTTTTGCATCTGCATGGTTTTCCCCAGTAAACAGCCTGAGAGTCACTTCATATAATTAACAGTATTTTTTTAAAAGACAAAGAAAGCAAACAAAAAGAAAAAGATGGAGAACCCAACATAACTGATCATAAAATGAAAAAGTACCAAAACCTGTTCAATGTGTAACCCTAGTGGACCTCTTAACCTTCACAAAGGGGTGAGTTGGGGGCATCCTCTCATTTCTATCCTTTCAAGTCCTAAATCTTGATCATTGTATCCCATTTGCTTTTGGTTTTTGGTAGGTCATCATTCTTTCTGTTGCCATCATTGTAGTTACTGTGACCTCTCTAGTTACTATGTTCATTGTCTTCTCAGTTCTGCTGACTTAGCTCTGTATCAGTTCATACAGCCCTTTCCACACTTTTCTGTATTCATCATGATATGCATCATTTCTTCAAGCATACCATTATATTCATGGATCAGAATTTGCTTAGACATTCCTCAGTTAATGGGCATCTACTTTGTTTCCAAATCTTCAATAACACAAAAAGTGTTGCTACAGATATTCTGGTGTCTGAGGGTTTTCTTGAGATATAAGCTCAGTAAAGGAGTCTCTGGGTGAAAAAGCACAGACATTTTAGTAAATCTGCACCAAGTGTCGTATCAGTCCACAGTCCCCAGCGATGTATGAAGTGTGTCTGTTACTCTATACACAGCCCCTGCAACGTTTACTTTGGTCATTTGTGCCAATTTGCAGGTGTGAGGTGAAACCACACCACGGCTTTGAGTTGTATTTCTCTCAGTGATTTAGAGCATTCTTTCAAGTGGCTGTGATTACTCTGCAATTGTTCTTTTTAGAACTCTGTTCAAATCAAAGGGGTAATCCTTAATCAAACTAAGGACAGAGTAAATTACAAAAAAAAAGAGGCAAATTTTCAGTTACACAGAATTTTAAAGTTTTTGCATGAACAAAAATAATGCAACTAGAAAAATAAAGAAAGTGGTCAAAGGGAAAAAAAAATCTTTGGATCAAATACTGGGTGTCCCAAAAGTTTTAGGGCAGATTTCATCTTTAATAGTTTAAAACTGCACTAAGACTTTGAGCCATCCATTATTTCTCAAGGGTCTGATAAGCAAGATAATAAGCAACTAATTACATTAATAACATATATATATATAAAACATTTATATAGGTGGAGAGGTGGGGAGGTGCTAAGGAGCAGTGCCAGGCCTGGAGTCAGAAGATCCAAGTTTAAATCTGGTCTCAGACACATACTAGCTGTGTGACCTCGGGCCAGTCACTTCATCACGTGAAGTGATTTGCTTCACTTCCAAATCTGTAAAATGAGCTAGAGAAGGAAATGGCAAACCAGTCCAGTATCTTTGCCAAGAAAACCCTAAAATACGGGGTCACAAAGAGTTGGACATGACTGAAAAGACTAAACTTAAGGTTTGCAAAGTGCTATGCAAATATTTCATTTTAACCTCAAAACATCCCTCAGAGGTAGATGCTCTTATTATCTCCAATTTATAGCTGAGGAAACTAAGGCAAACAGAGGTTAAGGGACTAGCCCTGGGTCACACAGTGAGAAGGCTGGATTTGACCTCAGGACTTCCTAGCTCTGGGCCCAGTGCTTGTGTCCCTCTACAGAAGTACAAGAAGACTCATGTGAACTGATGCCAAGGAAAGAAGTGGAGTCAAGGCTTTAATCACACCAACAGAAAGAACAACAAAACCATTGAGAGTGAGGGCTACAAAACTGGAGACTAAGTCTGGCCCCAAGGCAGGGGTCTTTGTAGAGGGGGTAGGGCTATAGGGATGGAACACCGCATGTAATATCAGCCTTTCAAGACATGGCCACTTAGTTATGCTGGGCTAGCTTTTTCTTCTTCTTTATCATTTGTTTTCTGGGAGGAGGAGAAATGAGGGATCCTGGGGGAATTGTAGGTGGTATAAGGACAAAATACCAATAAAAATAGATTTTTAAAAATTCCATAAAGAAAAGGAAACCTCTAGAGCAAGTTTATTCACACACACATCTGGGAGAGATGGCACAGGTGCATGATTTGGAGGAAAATTGTCTTGGGGAAAATAACAAAGTTCTTTTACCACCCCCAAGCAACACTACTACCATTCTATCCCTATTGATTTATACACAACAATCTCTAAAGAATTTTCACTGACCACACAGCCAGCAAAAGAGAAAGAGGCACCTGGTGGTTGGAAGCAGGCTGCAACATAAAACTAATGAGGAAATTAGAAGAACAGGAGTAAAAGGTATCACCAAGGAATTGTCTGATAGGAAGAAAGCCAGGCTGATCACATGGTGAGAACTAGAGACAACAAGAGGTTTCTGGTTTGTGGTGGGCCCCTGTGGCAGAATGATGGAGGATCTGGATGCCTATATCCACAGCAATGTAAAGAATTCCCAAGGCAATGAGATCCCAGATCAGAGTGAAGGCTGTAGACCCTTCCAAAGTTGTCTGATCTGGTGAACTCTGTCACTACCACCATCCCAATTTAGGCCATCATCATCGATCACCTGGATGAATTAAGCAGCTATTCATTGACCATCCTGCCTTGGCTCTCCCCACCCCCAGCCATCCACCACAGGGTGGCCAAAGGAATTTTCCTAAAGGGTCACATAACTGTTCTGCTCAGCCTTTTCAGCTCTTCCCAACCAGGTTTCATCTCTCCCATCCTTTCATACAGGCCTCCCCTCTCTTGCTTTCCAATCCCATCCCAGTGGTACTACTCAAGGTACCTCATACCCTGTAACTCCAGTACTTAGACAGTGCCTGGAACACAGGGAGCACTTAATACTGCTTGTTGATGAACTGTGACCCAGTGTTCTCAAAGGCTCTACTAAAAACAGAGCATCGACTCTGGCAAAGTCTTCCCAGGTTGGAGAAACTTTAAATAAAGGTTGGCAAAGGACTGCAGGTCTGTTGTCTGAGAACCACCGTAATCCAAGGTTAGCCACAGGGTGATGACTGTCCCCACAACAAGAAAACCACAGATTTACCAGGTGCCAAGATCCTTGGGCACCTACCATATGCTACCTCATCTGGCTATTGGGGTGATTTGACAGGAACTCCCAGCAGCCACAAGAGAATTGTCTCACTACTTACAAAGTCAGTATTCAATTCAAACATTTGAAGTCTAAGTGTATTTTTCTGTGGAAACAAAGTTTATGTCCCAATTCCAAATACAGAGTCCAAGAAGGTCAAAGAAAAGAATGGCTCCCTATACACACCAATAGTTGCCAAAGCACTTTCTGTACCAGCCAAGAGCCATAAACAATGTCAATGCCTGTCCATGGCCTGGATGGCTGGTGTAGACACAGATGTAATATCACTGCACTGAAAGGAAGACAACCATAAACAATCCAGAGGAGCATGGACAGACTTTGGGGGAAGTGCTGCAGGTGAAACAAGCAGGCCCAGGCCTAATCTTTGCCCTTCTTCCTCTGCAGGGTCATGGTAGAGGGTCCCTGTGGGGGGAGAGGGTCTCTGGGATTCTGCATCCACTATCAAAGCCAGCAAAGTCACTGTGCCCACTGGCTTGGCCAGACCCTTTTCTTCTCTTTCAGAATCTTTTTTACAGAGAAGGCTTGCTGGTTGAGAGAGAGAGGCCTGAGGGTCACAGCCTAAAATTCATGTCATGCAATGATGAAAGCAACCATTATACAGAACAAAAACCCACCCACATTCATGGCACTTGAAGGCCAGCAAAGGGCTTTAGGCATATTATCTTGGGATCCTCACAACCACCCTGCAAGGGAGGAAAAACTAAGGCTCAGGGAGAAGTGACTCCCTCAGTAACACAGCTCGTGCCCAGAGCGGGATGTGAACATCTTCTTGGCTTCCATGTACAACACTACAGTAGCTATGCCATGAGGGCTTAACAGGCCAGTCAAAAAAACCTACTGAACGTTAATTATGATAACCAGCATTTAGGTGACACTTCAAGGTTTGCAAATCGATTTACAAACACGAACTCATTGATTCCTCCCAACAACTCATGGTCCTCATTTCACGGCTGAGGAAACTGAGATTCAGTGACTTGTCTAGTATCACACAGCCGTGAGTGAGTGTCTGGGATGGGATCTGAGTCGGGGCCTTCCTGAGTCCAGACCCAGCACTCTGCCTCCTGTGCCCCTCACCTGTCTTTTTTTTTTTTTAATGAGAAAATACACTGAGCTCCAAAAGGAGATAAGAGTACCTAGCAAGGGGCACTGTTTCCAATGCCGAGCTCGTGATGGCGGCCCTCTTGAAGGCAGCTGGATGTCTAAGAGGCGGGGGGAGTCTGAGCCCAGAGTCTAGTGGAATTGACAAGGCTGCAGTCAGAAAAATATGAGGCTGACTGAGGAAGAAGGCGAGGAGAAAGGCGTACAGGGATACATTCTCCCTCCCTTTCTTCATTCTGTCTTTGTTTCTTTCAAGCTGAGGGAGCAGAACATGGATCATGGACTATGGACAGCATCTGGGCCCCTCCTCATACCTCCCTTCACCAGAGTCACAAACCTAAGTGAGAGGAGCACGTTAGGAAAAGATGGGTGTGGGGACAGAAGCAAAGCAGTGGTTTCTAGTTACACTGAATACCTCAAATCAAGAGAAAAGCATTGAGTAAGCACTTGCTGTGTGCCAAGCACTGGGGAGACTGAGACGAGCAAACAGCCAAGCTCCAGCCTCTGAGAGCTCTCATTCGAAAGGGAAGACAACAAACTCAGGGGGTGGAGCAGGGGCTTCTGAATACCTTCTCCCCTGCAGTCCTCTGAAGTCAGGGCTTCAAGACTCACCATTCCTATTTTATAGAAGGTGAAACTGGGCCTCAGAGAGGATCAGAAGTGGAACTCGGGACTCTGGCCTGGTGCAAAGCCAGGGCTGCAGCTGGGCTTCCTGAAGTTGTGACCACGGGCATCTCCTCCATAAGCCTCAGTTTCTTCTTCTGTAAAATGGGGCCAAGAGCCTCCTTCACCAGGCTGTTGTAAGCCCCAAAGGAGACCACATGGCCAGAATGCCTTGTAAAGCATTAGAAATGCCAGCTCTTCTGGCCACTTGTCTATGTGTTCACCTTGACCTCCACTCACAAAGCCTAAAATAAACCAGGACAAAGACACACAAGGCGGAAGAGACTCATAGTTTCAAGACGGAAGAGACAGCTTTTGTTTCGGGGTGAGGAGGGAGTCTGGTCTGTGTGACAGGTCACATTGGCTTTCTTTTTCTTTTTTTCCCCCATGGGGGAAGCTATAAAGATTAATTTGTGGATTAAAAACAAAAATGAAAAGTCATTTAAAAAACAGCAAATCACAAAATCACCAAGTAACCTACAATTTATACAGGTTCAAAATGCTTTACTAACTCACCCTACAGAGCAACAATTCTATCTAGCAAATTCTGGGTAATCCATCTCACCTCTGGGGTCAGGGACAGAAGCACCTATCTTTACAATCACAAGATTCTGAGTTAAAAGGTACCTTAGCAATCACCCACCAGCTCATTTTACAGATGAGGAAACTAAGGCCCAGAGAAATCCAATGACTTTGCCAAGGTCACACAGTCCCCCATCACAAAGCCCTGTTCTGGTACTTTACAGGTTCACCAAGTGAACCAACAAGTCCCAGGCCCACACCCTTGGCCTCCTGCTCACTATCTGCTCTAATATAAATACCTGAAATGTTCAGCCTTTCCACCCCTAGAGAAAACCCTGGGTGCCCACAGTAACATCTTCCAAACAGTGTTTTATTTCACCCATGTGGGTCCTCTCCCTTCACTGATAAGATGCATGCTTCCATTAACTACTGTGGTTCAGACAAACATACACCCTCCCCACTACCCACTGGTGGCCATCCTTCTGGGAATACGCTTCTTTCTCTCAACTGAACTCAGCTGTCCCTTGAACAGGTGGTGCAGGGGCCTCAGAGCATGGGCTCCACTGGCATGAAGGTCACCTCCCCACTGCATTCTGAAGCAGCAGATGGGAGACTTCATCAGACTAATGTTATCAGGGCCCTGAGACATCCTGCTGCCAAAAGAACTGGGGGGCTTCAATCTGGGGGCTTCTAGGACCATCAGAACCTAATGGGAAGCAAGCTTGGGGCAGAGAGGATAAAGTATTGGACAGAGACTGGGTTCCAAACTTGCCTCTGCTCCTAAGCTCCAGGCTTTGGTTCTTCTCAGTAAGATGGGGAGAATGATACCGACAGTGCTTACCATACCCACCCCCTTAAACCAAGCGTTTTGCAGAGTTTAAAGCATTGCATAAGGATAAGTTATTAGTTTTGTTATTGTTGTACTAATTATAAAAGGTTACTATTAGTGGGGAAATTGGATGTGATTTTAAGACTCCTCTTTGAGGTCCAAACCCCGGGGTCTATTTGCTGAAGCTCAGCTAGAGCCCAGCAGCTGGGAAGGGACTGAAGTGTGCAAGGTCAGCCCCACCTTCCATGAGACCCATGATGAGTCCCCCAGGATCACTGCTTTGGGGAGGTTTTTTCTTCCCCTGTTGGGTTGTGCTGTGAACTAACCACCTACCCCAGGGCATCCCCTCTAACACTGCAGAAGAGCACCCTTTGGAAATATTCCCCAATTGTTCCTCTAAAACCAACTGAGGAAAGTTTCATCTTAGGGTCTGCAACTCTTCTTGCAGAAAGCTCCTCCCATCAAGTGACTGCAGCTTCTCCAGCTTGGATGCCAGTCATCCCGTGCAAAGATAACCAGCTCACATGAGCAGGGCAGACACACTGCTCCAGCTGTTTGCAGGCAAGAGGATTAAAACAACCTGCAGAGGGGAGGGGGCAAACCTGCTACACAGGGAGCCCTGGGAACACAGCATGGAGGAACAGAAATCTCCCTGGATCCCAAGGCAGCCAACTAGGCCAAACACTGCTAAAGACTGAGTGATCTTGAGAAATTGCTCAATTTTCCACTGTTGGGGAGGGTCAACAGCAGCATTCAGGGTTCCTAAGGAGATTCTTCCCCCCCAATTAATCGCTAATATTCAAATTGCCAAAGTCCTTTGACAGCACTGAACAGCCATGTGGAGGCAGGCGAGATGTGCGCCAGTGCCAATGGCCTGAAGAAGGCCACCTTCCGTCAAACCACAACTTCCCCCAGTGCCCCACCCAATCACAGCCTTCAAGGGCCACCTCTGGATCCTGGAACCTGAGGAGAAGATAGGCTTGAGAAATCTGACAGAGAGCTTCAAATCTTATCTTCCCAGCAAGAATACAAGGAGGAAAGTGAGTGGGGTGGCCCAGGCAGTCTAAGCCTTGCCTCTCTCCAGCTTCTGAGCAGACTCCTCATCCCGGCCCCCTCATTTTGGGACTGGTCCTGGAGCCCTCCATTCTTCAATCCTGCAATAGAAGCTCGAGCAATAAGAAGGGGCAGCTCAGCTCAGGTGGGGCCCTGGTCACAGAGGCTGGTCTCCTTTCACTGCATTCCCCATCAGAAGAGGAAGCCAAGGCTGGCCCTGATGCAGCTCTTTAAGGGGCAGCTACACCTCCCCTGAATGTTGCCCTGGGGGCTAGGTAGGGCAACTTTACTCATGCTGTGAAAAACTAGAAGCAGCAAGACAAGAAGTAAGGAAGTCAGCTTGGAGAGGATGGACACTGTGGTCCTCGTTAGAATGAGAGTCCCCCAAGCATTGGTGAGAGCAGCACAAGCCTCTACCTTGGCCCTCCACACTGAGCAGGGGCATGGGCACTGACGAGGGCTTCTTCAGGAAGCCCCAGCTTCACTAGTGCCCAAAGGGATCCACAACTGTGACCACAAGCTCAGCCCTGAGTCAGTAATGAGCTCCCAAGGGAGCTCCCCTACTCACACGTCCATTAATCTTCTCTCAGATCACTGTCGTCATGGGGAGCTCGGGTGAGGTGGGTGAGGCCAGGCGGGCGAGCTCCAGTTTGCTTGGCAGGAGGGGAGATCACACTTTCCTGCTTCCAAGCACCACCCTGCCAAGGGGGCAGAGAGACCCACAGTGCAGAGTACTTCTGGTCACTCCCCATGCCAGAGAACCAACCCACTGCACAGATGAGGCTTAATCAAACATACTAGGAAGGGGCAGGAACGGCCTGGCTGGCTGCCAGGAACTTTGGCATTCCCATCATCAGGCCTGGAACAGAACATCAGAGACCAGGAGGCTTATGGTCTCAGGGAGAAGGGGAGAGCCAATAGCAAGAGTTTTGCTGGGCAGCGTGGGAACAAAGCTTATCCTCTGCCACAAGAGAGGGAAGTCCAACTGTCTGCACAGTAAGTCCCCTCCTATGGCCAGGAAAGAAACTGTGCCCCATTAACAGTACGCCTTTCCCAGTGTGACTCGGGAGCCTGACATCCCCTGCCAAACCTCGGCTGCAGCTTTCCCAACGCACCTTTGTCTGGTGCACCCTGCCCTCTCTTCTTCAGTCCAGAGCAACCACATAAAGACCTGCTCCTCCTTCCACCAGCCACAGTGTGGGAACCACTGACTTCAGAGTAGCTGGATTCTCATTGGCTAAGGGCGTGCAATACCAGCCCTGGACCAGGTCCCGGCTCCTCCCACCCCCAGCAGTACCTGGGGCTGCCACAGAATGGGGCTGTTGAGTTCCAGAAAGGCTTGGGGGGGGGGGGTGTGGAATGGGAAAGAGAACAGAACCAGGAACTTGCCAGTCCACACAGATAAGCACCTGAGACCTAGCTGGGCCTGGAAGGCCCTGGGATCCCTAGTCTTCGGAGGAAAAGACCCTTGTGGAGAAGTCCATAGAGAAAAAAAATCTAAAATAGTCCCTGTCCAGGACAAAAGAGTCAGCATCCTAGCAGTGGTGAGGCTCAGAAGGCCAGGCCAGAGCTGGAAAATAGGTCCATGGTAAAGCCCACTCTTCTACCATCATCTCACTGACCCCCAGCCACTGTCAAGAAGCCAAGTGGGAGCAGGTCTGCCCCAAATCTCTTCTAGGGCCAGGCAGAATGCCTGCCCAGAAAGCCAGTCTCTTCTCCTGGGGAAGAGGCAGCTGCTAGATCCAAAAAATCTCCACCTAAATGAGGTGAGAGCTTTCTCAACACCTCTAGATCAGGACTCCAATGCCACTGTGAAGGATTCTGGGGGAAAGCAAGATGCTGGCTGTGAGAAAGGCCCAGCAGCCAAGAGTCAGCAGTGTGCTTGCTCCTCCTGCCCAGGGTCCCTCACGATGGCTCCAGCCACTTCCATCTGAAAGAAGGGGCCGCAAGCTTTCAATAAATGCTTCAGGGCCCTCTGACTTCTTTCCTCCCTTGGAGAGGCACTGGTTCCTTGGCAGGATTGCAGAGTAACCCACATTAAGTAATCTGAGCTGGGCCTGATGTCCTTCCCAGCATCCTTTCCACACTTCCCCTCTTCAGAGTCTCTAAGGTGGCCGCCCTCTCCTCCCAGGAAATGTAGAGCCCCTCGATTTGGGGGCAGGAGCTCTGCCACAAACTGAGGGCCCTTCCACAGATCCCAAACCTGATAGGCCTTCGCGTAGACTGGGTGACCTTCAGGGTCCCTTCAGCTCAGATGCTCTAGGAACTCTGGATGTCACTAATCCAACCTCTCAGTCATGTTGAACCAGGAAATAAAGAACTGAACTTCTTGGGCCTGGACAGATCAGTCAAGTCAGTCCAAGGATCTAAGCCTCATTAGCAAATTATACCTTAAATTCTCACTGGAGACAAGGGAAATTATCTCGCTCAAATGTGTGTGTGTGGGGGGGGGGGGGGGATGTAGATGTAGAGGAAATATTTGGATTGCAGCCCCAGAAATAAAGGAAGGCCTCAAGAGGCAGCAGGGTTTGAAAATATGCTAACAACTGTCAAGCCTCGAAAAGCTAGAGCCAAGGTGCTTTCAATGCCTTCTCTCAGCCCAAGAGAGGCAGAGCACCCCTCCCCTGAGTACAGAGCTTGGCTTCATATCCCACTCTAGATGTCACTACCTGTGGGATCACAGGCATCAGTTTCCTCACTTGTAAAATAAAAGGGCTGGGCCAGATGGACTCCCAGCCTCCTTCTGGTCCTCACTCTGTGAGTCTCTCCAAAGTCATGGGAAGTAGGGAAGGCAGGGAGGCCCCTGTGCAATTTTCCAGATAAGGAAACTGACTTGCTCATGAACATAAAGTTCATAAATGGCAGGCCCAACACTAGAGGCCAGTTCAGGTCCCTCTCCTCTGCCAGCACCATGCACACCTCTCTCTCAGCCTTTCCCGCTCCCCCCAACCACATGCCAAGGCTCCTTGCTCCTTGAACCCAGCAAGGCACCAGCAGCAGCCCACAAAAGGGGCCAGACCTGCCCCATGCCCACCCATCCCCTATTACCATGAAGGACACACCCAGCACCTGGACCTGGCACCTGCCCTCACCCTCCTCCCCACCCATGGTTCCCACAGCAGCCCAGGAGACTCCAGAGATTCTTGGGTGAGGAGCAGCCTTAGGCTGCATAATCTAGGGGAGAGACTGACTCAGCGGAGTTCAACAAACAGGGGTTTCACTCTCCCTCCCCCTTTCAGGGAGGGAAAGCAGTGGGCAGGGGCAGACCAGTCTAACAGGCCCTCCATTCCACTCACCCCACCCCCTAACACACACACACACACACACACACACACACACACACACTCTCTCTCTCTCTCTCTCTCTCTCTCTCTCTCTCTCTCTCTCTCTCTCTCCTCTCCCCCCTCCTTCAGGCAAGGCTCAGAAAATAGGAGAGCTAAAAGCCAGGAAGAACCTATCACAAAGAGCCCTTCACTCTCAAAGGAGGTGGGACACCAAGGAAAAACCACAACAGTGATAACTCCCACTAAAGATTTGCTGCTCCCTCTCCAGTTCCTGTGACCTCTCATGGCACAAAGCCAATCTGGCCACCTCGGAACCTGGAGGGAAGCCCAAGGGCACTTTTCTTGTGACCTCATCCTCTCAGTTTCTACAGTCCCTCCTGGGACATGAGTCTGTCCTGGAACCCTGGGCAAATCTTTGTGAAAAAAGGAAGGAGGTACAATCCTGCTAGTCCAGGGATTCTTCACCTTGTACACTGTGTCCTGGACTCCTTCGATGGTCCAGGAAAGCCCACAGACCCTTTCTCAGAATGCTTTAAAATGTATAAAATAAATTATATTACTGAAAAATATCAAAATATTTCTAAAATACATTCATGACCCCAGGTTGAAGAAGAATCCCTGTGCTAGATTAGATAAATGAGCAGAGAATCTGACTGGTGATGTCCCTTCCTGGTCCCCCTCCTCACTCCAGGAGGGCAGACAGTGGCCATCCTTTCCCTTCACCCATTTGCTCTTATAAGTTTTCTCTTGACAGCACGGAGCAAGAGTGCAAATCCTCCTCTTTAATTCTTTCCTTCTAAGAGAGCCGCACCCCACTGGCGTTAATAAACCTTCTCAGAATGACCCAGGGAGACTAGAACACCTTCAATAGTCAAAGAACTGGATAAAAATCAACATCAGACACACGAACTAGCAAGAAATCAACAAGGACAAGCATCTCAACCATAATTCTGCCTCGGAGTGGGGATGGTGCGCTCCCCAAGTACTGGTGGGCAAGATCGCTGGATAATCTGTGTTGGGGCCACAGACTATCTGTTTACTCCATGACTAGACCACACCAGCTGGGCAAGTAGACCACAAAGCACCAGTGAGGGCCCTTCTCCACTTGTCCCCACACCTAATCACAAGGCCAGCAACTACCTTCCAACACAGTGGCTTCCATGGTGCTGAGACCTAGTTAAATTTAGGGACAGTGCACAGAGATAATTCACCAAGTGGAGAAACAGTTATCACTAAAACAAAATCGGGGGGAAAGCTGTAAACAAAAGTTGAGAGGCAGCATGGGAAAACGGAATGGGCTTTGGGAAAAACCAGAGGGCCTGGTTTCAAATCTGAGTTCAACTACGTAATACATGTGTTAGTGATCAAATCACCTGCACATTACCCTTCTTTTTTGTAAAATGAGGTAACTGGCCTAGAACTTGAAGGAAGTGAGAAAAAGGCCCTTCCCTCCCATCCTGACACGCCATTCTGGCTCACTGGATTCCTTTAATTTTCCTCCCTAGACTCTCTAGGCACCTCCTAAGTGTTCTGGACCCAGGGAGCTCAGAATAAAGGGTCCCTCTATTGCTGTATGTACTTGGGACAGATAAGTATTGCCAGGGATCTCTACAAACTTTGTAGCCCTTGAGATCGTCCCCACTTTGAGACTACTGTGTTCTTTAGCAGATAAAATACTGGAGGAGTCCTTCAGCCTAGAAACAGTCCTGGGGAATCGCTGGAGCATCACTTAAGCCTTCTTTCCTCTAGCCTACCACATACCTATAGAAGAGAAACAGAATGGAAACCACACCAGAGGCTTGAGAAAGCTGCCAGAAACAAAACTGAAAAGAACATCTAGTTGCAGCTTCATAAGAACAGAGATCTGGTGGTGGAAAGCACCTTTGGGATCCTTCGTTCTAACCCTTTCTTTTATGAATGAGAAAACTGTGGCCTAGACTGGCAAAGGGGCAAACCCCAGGTCCTACCCTAAGGAGTAAGTCTCCCAGCCAGGACTCCAACCTTGGTCCTCATTTTCATCATATATGCCTGTTGGCTATTTCAGGATCTTTCTGGAGTGAACCCCTTCACAGATCCCTAGGAGGCCTTCCCTGAGGCTGCCTCTTCCCACCCCATCCCCACATTTGATAGAAAAGAACTCAGCCTTATGGTCTAAGGACCTGAGTTCAAAGCTCAGTTCTGTCACTTGAACCCCAGGGATAAGCTGCAGCTAGTCCCTTCCCCTCTCTCCCTTTCAATTTTCTCATCTGTCCAACAGGGTCTCCTTAGTTCTTCCAGATCAGAAACCCTATTGAGTCTCATTATCGGCCTGAAAGCAAAAGCTGTCAAGCCAGAATAGAGCAGTTACAAATGAATCTATATGCTTTAAAGAGGTGGCTGACCCATGACCTATACAATAGCTAGCCAATTGCAAAGGCATTTAATGTTAATTAACATTCCATATGAAATTCTGATTTCTGGGTAAGAAGTTGCAAAAAAAAAAAAAAAATAGCCAGAAATACAGGAGAGGGCTGTGAGTGCATTTTGGTAGCAATGAGGGGGAGAAACTAAGCATTTCCTTTTGGGATCCTCAAATCTCCAAACAGTATTTCCTCCCTCCTATTTCAACTCCAAATAATAGTTAAGAGGTAAATACAAAGCAGTCTATACCCATTATAGCATTTGAGGCCAACAATCCTGTGAAAGAAGAGGTCTTTTATGGATGAGGAAACTGAGGCAAAGGGAGGGGAAGTGGGCACAGGCCATGCTCTGGACATGGCAAAGCCTCCAGGGTTCTCTCTCTCCAACAGTCAGGCTCCTTTCCCACAGCCTCAAGGCTGTCCTTGCTCCCTGGCCCTCGGGCTCCCTGCTTCCCTCCTTTTCCATTTTTCACCCATTCAACAGGTTATATAGTCAGTCTCTCAGCACTTCAGAAAGAAAAAGAAGCACTTCCCCTTGCCTGTAGTTTCCTCTGGCATCCTCTGCCAAGGACTCTGCCCTGGCCCCCCAAACCAACCCTGTGTCAGACAGAGGCCAGCCCAGATCTCCAATGGCCTGGCCTCAAGCCTCTTCCTCCACAAGGGCTGACCCTGTTCCCTGCTCCTCAAACTCCTGAGTCTCTACTGCCTCTAGGTTCAAAAAGGAACTCTTCTATTTGACTTGTAAAGCCCTCACTGGTCCTAACAAGCATGCACACAGAGAGAGCTTTCAGGCCCGTAAAGCATTTTATCCACTAGTTCACTTGACCCTCAGACAACCTGACCTTGCATCCTTCCTCACACACAGCCCTCCCTCTCCTATTTCTGGGTCTGTAGACCAGCCAATCCTCCATGTCCAGGGAATGCTCTGCCTCCAAGACTGGACAAATTATCTGATTCCCCCCCACCCACAAGTGCCTGTGGCCCCCAGACCGTCCTGCCCTGTCTCAACCTTGATCTTTTTCTGGATGCCCTTACCCAGATCCACGTTGTCTCCATCAACAAACATTTCTGAAGTGCTGACACTGTACGAGGCACTTTCATTTCTGGTCATATCCCCAGTACATAAGCACAGTGTGTGCCACACAGCAGGTTCTTAATCCAGGCTTGACTGGCAGGGTCAATGGGATTTTATTTTTAATTAAAAACAAAACAAAACAAAACAACACCATGCCAAGTACTATCTCAACTTTCCAAGGAAGCTGGAGACTGTCAGGGTCAGGAGTGTCTTCAGCAATTCAGAAGATCTGGTCCCCAGGAATTACTATTGCCAAAAGTCTTGCCTCCCTGGCTAAAACAGTCAATATGGTCCTCAGACTCATGCTCTCCTCAGGCCCATAAGCAAACCAGAATTCCACGCTGGAAGGTCCATCAAGAATCTATGTTTTGTTAGCAGAGACTCCCAGAGCCCTTCAACCCCTTCCATAGCAGCAGCATAGCAGTGCAGCATCAGAACAAAATCTGGAGGCTAAGACTGTTAAGTGTCTAATTCTTAAAATTTAAGTAGCTAAAGAATCTCTTTTTAGTGCCTGGAGATTCAAGTCACACAGAATCCCGCCAAATGTGTTTATATGTTTGGAAGAAGAGTTCCAGCGGCAACCAGAGGCCAGCTCCATCGCCCAGTGACCTGGGGTGGGGTTGAGAAGAGAAACCAGTGCAAGGCTTTGCTGGAACCGCCTCATCCCCCCTCCCTGGGGGGGAAGAAGAGGAGGAGGAGGGGCTGTCCTGTATTTCAGAGCACTCCTTACACAATGACAAAGCCTGTCCCAAACTAGGAGTAGATAAAAGGCCAGCCACACATGATAATTTCAGGCTTACCACTGAGAATATCTAGAATTCAAGCGTCCCAAGTGGGGCAGTAGGGGCTCAGCACCTCAACATTCCAGTTTGAAGGAAACCCTCTGCTCCACAACAATGCCATGGCCTTCCATTGCCCGGGTGCCATTTTGTCATTAAGGGATTGGTGTTTAACAGTCTGGATCTGGCGCCTGCTTGGCAGCCTGCCCTATCTGTTGTTTCACAAGTAGTTTCTGTGGTTTCAAGAAAGGCAGTGTGTTTGATTTTAAACAATGTTTTAAAAATATATTTCAGAATAGGGTTCATCCATTCTGCAATGGGAGGTGGGGGAGAAAGAGAAAGCAAAGGAAAAAAATCAAACCAAATAAAGGAGCCTGATGGTTCAAAGAGACAGAGGGGCAAAAGGGCTCTGGGGCCAAGCAAAGGAAAGCAGACCCCCTCAGTAGCCAGACCAAGTAGCAAAAGAAATTAACTTTTTTTCAATTAAAAGTTAGAAATTAAGGACACACAAAATAAGATTTAAGATGTGAAGGTTTATCCCATTCTTGGCTCTACCTTTCCATCCACCAAAATAAATTCTCCTAGCCTTAATTTATTTATGAAAAAAAAAAAAACACATTCCCAACAGTTCAAAATCAATGTAAAGGATTGTCATCTAATCAATTAAAAGGCAGCTCTTTCATCAGGCAGCCTGATCCCTGTAATTAAGGTAAAGACTCTCTTCTCTGGGAATTCATACCACAAAGAAGGGTGGAAGCCCCAAAGACCCACCCCATTAGTGAGAGGTACCTCCACCCCGCCAAGGGTTCTAGATGGAAGCAGAGGCCCAGCTTTTCTAAGAAACACCTGGGTCTCAAACAGCTGCCTCTTTCTGCCTTACTTCTGGGGAAATCTGGTCATAAAAGGGAAAGCCAAGTGTCCTGCCCTTCCCCAGAGGGGAAAGAACATTGGACCTGAAGTCAAAGAACCCAAGTTCAAATCCCAAGTCCACTCCTTAGAGGTTCCCAGATGTAGATCTGGAAGCCGCCCACTCCAACCTGACTTGTGACCGTGTCTGGGGCTCAATTCTGTCTTCTGTAAAATGGGGGAGCTCTGGTAGTGGGGGAAAATATAGGCAGGTTTACTTGCCTTTCCAGCTTTAAATTCTTTTTAAGTCTTGAACTAAACCCTGAACTGGGCCTCAGTGACCACAAAACCAAGAGTTAGTACTAAAGTGACGGAAATGCCAAACAAGTGGGGACTCTTCTGGGATGTCCCCAGAGGAAAGTGGAGGGCAATGGTTACCCCAGGCTGGACACTTCAGGGGCTTCCCCATCCATGGAGCCCTCAGCACCACCCGCAGAATCTGACTTAAGTCAGCAAGTCCTGAGGCAGTAAGGGGGCACTCAGCAGCCTTCATTGATAAGTTCAAGCCAATGAAAGAAAGGGACCTTTTAGTTTGAGAAAAGAGCTGGGCATCGAGCACCACTATTAGCACTAGCTTCAGAAGAGAGAAGTAAAACAGAAGACAAAAAAGCCAAATGAGTGCAAACAGGAAACGGGGTGAATTACACAAGCAAATCAGCAGGACAGCCACAGTGCAGCTCCCAGGGATAAACTGGCAAGCACCAGGGGTACCCAGGGGCCTGGCACTACCAGCTCCTGGCTTCTTGGCAGCTCAGGCCAAAAGCTCGGCACTCTGTACCTTTCTGTGTACTGGTGGCAGACAGCCCCATGCTGAGAAGGGAATCTAAGGGGAAGCTGGCCTGTTTCAATAGGGCTGAAGATACAGCTTGGAGCAGCACCCAAATGTCCATTTGGGAAGGGCTTCTCTAGTAACAGAGAATCCCAACAGCCTTGCCAAGTGTCCTGCCTGGAGAGCAGCCAGGCTAAGCAGACCACCAGTCCCTGTGTCTGGGGGGGGGGGGGTAGGGGGTGGGCCTAGCTTGATGGGTACCACCTTCAGGGCCCTGATGACACCAGATCAGTTCTCAGATGCTGGGGAGGTGGGCAGAGGAGGCAGGGCAAACCCAGCTTCAGGATTCACAACTGGTGCTTGAGTCACTGGAGAGCCAAACATGCCCCTGTGTGGTGCTATGGGAAGCCCCAAAAAGAGATCTGGAGCTATCTCTACATTTACACCATCTCTGCAGCTTTAAATCGACCAGCCAAGGACAGAAGGAAAACAGAAGGAGGGGCAGGATCCAGTCAACAGCTCTGGGCTCAAATTCTGAACAATCCAATTCCTCACTCAAGACTGAGACCCATTGCAAAAAATCCGTCCCTCTCCTGCTGAATGTTCTAATGCCTAGGCAAGGCTAGGTAGGGCTTGCAGGGCACATATCTCCTCAGTTCTAACTCCAGATTACTTAAGAAGTAATGGGAATGAGATGGTAGAGGAATCCTTGGTTCCCTAGGGATACAGCACAAGCCCATTAAGACAATGATTCCCAATCAATGTCTTGGAACACAGAGATGGGCCTCCAAGGACCACATGGAAAATGCCTAGGCACAGTCTGGACTTCTGGGCCTCAGCTAAGAGGAGAGGCAAACTTTGGAAGAGCAAGGATGCAAGTAAGCAACGCTTTCTTACATTTCCTACATAGGTAAGTGGTTGAAGCCAGGGCAAACAATTCTCTAGCTGAACCAGAAAGACATCAGTCAGAGGAAACATCCCAGAGTGGGGGGAGAGACACTGAATGATGAGAAATAGAGGTGGATTTCCTCACAGTAACCTATATGTCACCTTATCATTCAGAGAGAGAATGATTTAAGCAAGGGGAGAGGGGGTTTCAGTGGAGATGCTTGTTTATCTGGCTGAGTGACTGTGAAGATAAGGCCCTGGCTGTCCATCGGCCATCCTGGCAAAGGAGACAAAGTCAAGAGTGCTGGAGAAGCTGCACCATAAACAAAAAGGCTCAAACAAGGGGGAGGAAATGGCTTTCTGAACTCCATGTGTGTCTCCATGGTTCCCCTGCTTTTAGCTCTAATAAGTGGCATGCAAATTGAGAGACAAAGTTCACACCTCCGTGTGAACTAGGGGCATCTAGAGTGTGGTGCTAGATGAGGAAGATCTCTTTGGCAGGCAGGCTTTAATAAGAGACACTGGCAAAATCAACAGAGATTAGCAAGCAACAGGAAAGCCTAATGTCAGAGTGATAGGTCTGAAGTGACTGGATCCTATCAGCAGCCAGCTGCTGACTGCTTCCAAGGCTCTTCAAGGAGAGAGTCAGGCTTGCAGTTTTCAAATGTAAACCCAACCAACAGCCAGTCAAAAAAACCCTTTAATGCTGCCCTTGGAAAAGCTAAGTGAGTCAACATTGCCCATCACATTTTTTAATGCAACCAAAAGACAAGACTGATGGGTCTGGATTGACAGAATGAAAACACCCCATGCAGCTTCAGACCCAGAGGTCAGTGAAAAGGAACTGTCCCAACCAGAAGAACAGGCTGCCTCCAACTCAGCATAGGCCTTTCTAAAGCCCAATCGATAAAATGTGGGAAATGTGAAACAAGGGTTTATAATAAAAGCCCCAAGGAGAAATCAGGCAGATCTTGGGATGAATTCAAGGTCTTTTTCATAAAACATGGCTAACCAAAAACCAACTGGTCTCCTCCCAGCCCTCTTCCAAGGGAACAATAGCCCAGCACAAGGTCATACCCTGTTCCTGGAGTGCTTTCCTTAACCCTCAGATAACAATTCTAATGGTAACTCATACCTCACTTTAGGGTTTACAAAGCACTTTCTTAAAGAAGGAAATGCAAGCATCTCTCTCCCCATATTACAGATGAGGATGCCGAGGCTCAGAGATGCTATGCCCCATGGGCACATGGCTACCAAGTGAAATGCTGGGGCCTGGCCTTGGTGCCCACACATACTCTCTCTTTCCCTCACAAGCCATTAGCTTGGAGGGTGGTTCTACAGATCCAGAAGAGAGATACTCCTATTACAGAGGAGTCAGGGACATTACACCTCAGGAGTTGCCACACCAGGATGCCTCACACCCTATGGCTACAAATCATTTCCACAAGGGAGAATGCATGAGCTACAGCTCAGTTCATGAAAACACCTGGAGGTTCGGGGAAACCAGGATATTTGTCTCCAGCAGCATAAAGGATCTCCCAGGGTCAGTTGTCAAATGATTTGCCACACTATCATTAAAAAGAACCAAAACGTGGTATTCTCTCTCCCCTATCAAGTAATGACCCCTTGGAATGGAAAAGAAAATAAACTCCGTTCCTTGGACCACAGGTGAAAAAATGGAAACCCTTCTGTCCATTCATCCCCTCATGGCCACAGGACTCACCTCCTGTCAGCTCCCTCTACTACAAGATAAGCTTACCGAGGGCAGGGACCATCTTATTTGAATTTAATATACCCAGTGCTGCACAGAGAGCACTCAGAAATCTATCTGTCCAGAGATTGGGCTAGGGTTGTTTCTGGATAACAAGGACCAGGTAGGGAGGGATTCAGTCATCCCTTTAAAGGGTCAGAGGGCCAGTCAACAGAGAATCAGCAGAGCAGAGGAAAAGCTGAAACAGACGGGAACACCCCCATGGTGGTGCTGGTGGGGAAGGTGAATTTAGAGATTACATAGAAAAAGAAAATAATCAGAAGCCTTTGCAGAGATACCAGAAGAAGAGGAAAATATACTAAGCACACCAGCTACAAATTTACACTGGTGCCACAGCAGAGAAGGGTGAGCCCTGGATTTGGAGTCAGAATATCTGGAGTTGAAATCCTGGCTCTGACACTTGCTTCTTTGTGAGTCTTAGTTTCCCCACCTGTAAATCAGAAACACTACCAGCACTACCTCACTGTTTTGTCTTGAGGAATTCACCTTGTAGATCTATAGAAACATGACTTCTTGTTCTCCCTTGGGAGGGAGAATATGTTCCCTGGGAAGGAGGTTTGTGGTCTCTTGCCAGGGAGGGCAGCTTACAGAAGGCAGCCAGGGTGGTGTCCTCCACAGCACAGAGCTAGGCGCCTGTGAGAACACACAGAGACAGATCTGGACCAAAGGCTGGCAAGCTGCAGCCCATGGCCAGCCCAGCCCAACACCTGTTTTCATATGACTCAAGCTAAGAATGGTTTTTACATTTTAAATTATTATTTAATAATAATAATAATACAAAACAAAACACGCAGCAAAACCAGGTGGCAGTGGGTGGGCTATGGCCCCTAGCTCAGTCTGCTGTCTATAGTGTCAGATGTGGTCACCTCATTGCATATTTCCCATTGTTAAGAGGAGGTTTTAACTGAGGGAGTGGGGGTGGGGCCGAAATGACTATGATGTAAAGACAAATGGTCTTAAACATTTCAAATAGATTTTGTTGATGATTACTTTTATATCATCCAGATTTCCCGCTATTTCCTTCCCCCCACAAAGTCATCTCATACCAAAAAAAATTTTTTTAAAGAGAAAGAGAAACAAAGTCAGCAAAGCCTCTCAATACAAAGGTGGGGAGGGGGTAAGGAAATTACATTTATATGCAGTGTTCCATGCCTATGGACCCATTCCCTAGCTGTGCAAAGAAGTAGGAGGGAGAACACATTCCTTCTTTGGAGCTAATCATAAATAAAATTTTTTTTGATGGGTGAAGGTGAACAGAGTAGACTCAGTGGCAATTTCCTCATTCCAGGATATAAATGCCACAAAGTCACCAAACCAGATAGTGCTATGTCTCCCAGGGCTTCCTAAGGATAAACTTTCCATACTACCCAGGGAAGTGATCTGAGGAAAGCAAGTCCTGAACTCACATCACAGGCCACCTAGCAAGTCCCAGAAGACCCGAGAAGGGAGTACTCACCACCAAATTTCCCACTCACGTCCTTAAATGGGGGGTGCAGTCTGAGGCCAAAGGGCTATGACTTGGGCACAAAATCCTGCCTTCCATCTTTAAATGATAATGATCATTTGAGAGGACAGAACATGGTAAAGGGAATCTCAAGCTGGGATTTTTGTAGAAGTCTTCTGATGTTTGACTGTACTGAATCACAAGCCTGAAACACTCAGAAAATCAATGCCTTCGAGATGTGCACGGGCCTCTCCAGCAAGCCTTCTGCTCTCCTTCAGACAGCTGGCTGGGCAGGGGCCTTTAGGGGTGGGAGACACAAAGATGTTCAGATTACTCCCAGCTAAAGGAGGCAGCCTCAGGAGGATCAGAGAGAAAAATACTAGAAATACTATGAAATACCTATGGAGTCACAGGACCAGGATACCATGATTATTCAGATCCCTGCTCTAAAAGCAGAATATCCCCAGTTCCCCAAAGAGCCCTCCCAGACTGGATCCCTTATACCAGCCAGTGAGGAAGCTTACAACAGAAATGCAAAGGCAAGGCAATGTAGGGCTGAGAAAACTGGGAGGCTAGTGCTAGGGGGTTTCCTTCCAATAATTCACTTGCTTTGGGTTGCTAGACAAAACCTAGCTACCTTATCAATCCCCACTCTCCTCTGAGATTGGAAAACAGCAAAGGTCAAAGTCATGGACTGTAAGGTAAAAGTTCCAAGATACAAAAGGCATTAACACTGTCAGCAGAGAACAAACGGACATTGGTGTCATGTAACAGAAGTGGGGAAGCAAGGAGTGGGGGGAAAAACAGCAGAACCTCCGGTCTGAAGAAGGTGGAGGAAACAGGGGGCCGCCCTGCACACAGGATATCAGTTACCAAAACAAAACCCCAGCTCAAGGGTGCTCAGGGGAAGCAGTAATTAGAGAATCACTTGGAGAGCAAAGAGAGTAGCCTGTCCCCTGTGCAGAGGGCCCAGGCAGGGACTCCCCCCACCCATCTCTGTCTCTGTCTCTGTCTCCCCCTCCCTTTCTCTGTCTCTTTCTCATTCTCTGTGTCTGTGTTTCTCTCTTTCTCTGAGTATAGACTAGAGCACTTCTTTAATTTCATAGCAAGATTAGAAAACAGTCCTGCTAAGTTAGTCCTCAGCCTGCCCCATCCCACTCCCTTGAAGAGCAGGTTCCTCACTTGCTATGTAAGGAAGAAGGAAGTGTGGCCAGGGCGGGGGCAACAGCAGCCCCAAGAGGGGGCCCCTTCTCCCTCCACCTGCTCCTGATTCAACATCCCTTCCCATCCCATTCCACTTCAATTTCCAAAAGACAGTTGGAGCTTCACCTCTTTTCCCAACAAGCCTGGACTCGATGTCCTGGCAGTCCTAAACTGAAAGGTCGAAGGCCAAAGAGGATTCAACAGCAGCCAAGAGCCAAGGGCTAGAAGTCAGGGAACCTGGCCTTTCATCCAGGCTCAGCAACTGGTGACCCCACCTCAGGCAGTCCTTTGGCTATGTCAAAATCCTCTGACTGAGCAGCAAACTCTGAAGAATGCCCCAGGGTGGAGACAGGGGCTTTGAGAGCATCAGCAGAAAGGTGTGCCAAAGGAGGTGAAGGGGTCCCTCAGGGAGAGCATTCAGCACTGGGGGGCTCTAGGTGGGGACTGGTTGCAGAAGTCATCTTTGCTGGCTTCCAGCGAGCCCTGGAAAGCCCCATAGGACTGAGACCTTTGTGTTGCCAACATCCCAGGTATCAGAGGAAAATAGGGCATTGCTGGAAACCAGCTTAACTGGTTCTGCAAAGGAGCCCCTGGCCAGTTCCACCTCCTTTCCCTAAGTTAAAAAGAAAAAGAGCAGCAGCCCAGAGCCAGCCATTTCACTAACACCAATTCTCCCTCTGGGGCTCACCTTCCTGACAGGATCTGTCCCCCAACCTTGTGATTACTGGGCTTTATAAGGCTAAAATTAGCCAGTTCATAAGAGGAAATATTTATTTCTGATCCTGGGAAAATTGATATATGAGATATGCAGAATAATGGGAGGGGGGAGAGAGAAGCAGGAAGAACACATATACCATCCCCCTCCCCAAAGCCAGATATCTGGAGAGAGAGCTCCCATTAGGGACTGAGAAACTTCAAACACCCCAGACAAAAATAGACATTCAGATAAAGGGACCCAACCTATTTATACCCGCAACAGAGGAGCTGGTCTGGTGGGCAAGAAAGGGAAGAGAAGTCAGGTTTCCTGGCTCACAGCCATCCTGCTTTGGCCCCAGAGGATGGGTCAGTCACTTCAACTGTGCCCTAATCTTGATGGTGATTCAGGATGAGAAGAGACCATCTCAACAGATAGTCACTAGAAAAGGGAAAGTCACAGGGCCTGGAAAGCCCTGTAGGGAAACACATTTATGTGGGCATGGAAGAATTCCACTCCTGATAACACAGGGACACAGGGAGATAGGACCCTTTCCCTCAACAGATGTCACAGTGCCCAACACGACCCTCTTTTCAGAAGTTAAAAAAACAAACAAACCAGGTAGGAAAGAAACAGGTAGATCACTTCAGTGACTTACCTGAGCTTTGATGAGGCCTAGAAACAGGTTTGGGGGCCCAAGATTCAGAAGCAAAGTTTCTAAAATCCCTTAGCTCTCATCAAGTGAGAGAAAATGGGAAGGCAGAGCTGAACTGCCATGTTGGTGACTTTATTAAATCACTGTTGTACTCACTTTCCAAACACCCACACCCACCAACTCTACTTGAGAGATCAATAGAAAACTGTCTGGAAACCCAGGTCGAGAAGGCTTTATGGTTCAAATGGAATTAGTCCCTCACTCACTAATATGGAAGCTCTTGGGAGCAGAGGGTTGCTTTGAGGGCAAAAGAAATCAAACTTAGCCAGATTAAGAGAGATGTTTCTGGTTTATTCAGAAAGAGTCTGACAGCCAGGCACGGAGCACATCTGAGGAAAGGAAGACTACCTCAGACCTTTCAATCTGCTAGAGCTGGAGGAGAGCCCAAGGGTTACAGAACAGCTCAAAGTCACTCAATGGGTCCAGGGAGTGCTAGACAGCCCATTTCACCAAGCGAAAACACTGACAAGGCCAACCTCCCCAACCTCCACCTAACTTGTCAATAATGGGCCAGAAGGCCCAAGGCTTGACTGTACTGTGGACGTGAAATATTTATTCCAGTTGAAATAATACACATGAAGCAGAATAAGAAAAGATCCAAGGAGAAGAGAAGATATGTCAGCCAGGTGGCTAAAGCCTAGTTGAGAAAGAGTTAATGAAGGTATGGGACCTAGTCTTGGTCAGAAGCCACTGAGCTGGAGTCATTGTGTTCAAAGGGGAACCAGGGTGGCTGGGAAGTTTTGGACTTCCCAAGAGAACTAACTGTGCAAACAGGCTTACCAAAATTCTTTTGGCCCTGTCCTACCTTACAACACTGAATTCCACTCACAAAAGTCACACACACACACACACACACACACACACACACACACACACACACACACACACACACACGATTTCCAGTCAATCTTCAGTTACAACCTGTCCCTTTGCAAGGCCAGCTATAACCTGAAGCCAGTTGAATTTCAACTAGAAACCAACCCACCACAGCCAGGACGGCCTTAAATCATGCTCTAACCTTCTGTTTGGTTACTCCTGGAAGTCAACACAAAGCAGCAGCTGAAGGCCTAATCAAGAACTGACCAAGACTGAGTTGGAATTGTTTCCAGAGTCACCTTTCACTTTAGCTACAGCCTCTAATCTCAAACTATCCATCTCTGAAGCCCCCTTGACTTGAGCTCCAAGGCTAAGCTAATGTGGGTTAGGATACTGCAGTCACATCCCACAGCCTATACAGCAATCATTAAAGTATTAATCGCAGCCTATTTACCTATAGCATTAAATGATTATGAAGGACTTTTCCCTAACAACAACCAGGTAGGATGTATAGTGCTATCATAAACTCCATTTCACAGAGAGAAAACTGATCAATCGATGGCACGTTCAACCTCACCCTGCCTGGGAGCAGAGCAGAGAAGGCAGTAAGTCACATAATCCATTTGGGGTCTCAAGTCATCCTGGTCTGGTCTCTTCTTCAAAGGCTGATGAAAAGGAAAAAGCAATGTTCCGAGCCCCCTAGAAGGCTGAGAGCAACTCCAGTGTTTCCACTGCCTAACAGGGACCAGCAAGACAGGGCTTGGGGGTCAGGCCTCTGTTTTCCTTGACAGTTCTGAGGCCAAATATAGGGTAGGTTTCAAGGCATCTGATTCATGTTAGCCCTTGGCCAATAGCAAGGAGATCCTGAAAGCCATGCCTCACCACACTTTCCTCCTACTGTGGCTGGCCCCTAGCTAGAAGACAAGCTGTCATTTTGTTGACTGCCAAGCCTCCAATCCAGGAGCCCCAGTTGAAAAAGAAACAAGCAAAAAATTCAGTCCCAAATGCTGCCCCACCACAGCATGAGACACCTCCATCATTGGTATAATGACAGCCCCCAGTGAAGAAACCCCCCTCAGGACATGAAACTGGGCAAGGCAGCCAGGGCAGAAACGAATTCAGAGTCAGGTGTCACCAAAAGTGCCATAAGAGGCAGAGGCAGAGCACTGACTATCTGAGGCTGCCGACAGCAAGCAGGCAATCTCTCTGCAACATGAGGTTTATTTTTGTTCTTTGGCATTTGGGGAGGTGGGGGGTGTTTAATTTTTTTTAGAGAGCTCATGGGAAAAGGGCAAAGGAAAGAAAGAGGAAAAAGCTCACAGATGCCAATTGTTTGTTTACCTGTTTCTGGCAGAACCAGTTTAAGTCCCTCAGATGGAAACCTGGTGATAGAGAGCCTTTCATGGGGGTGGGGAGTCTCCTCATAACACCCCTGCCAGCAAGGAGGGGAAACCTCAGGACTGCTCTCATAAGCACCCAACTGGCTGCTGAAACTGCCTTCACGTGGAAAAGCAGCAGCAGGAAGCACAAGATGGGGGTTTCTCCTTCTTGGCTCTGCTGCCTGCTTGGCCTCCAGCTTGATAGGTTTCCTCCTGGAAGGCTCCTGACTGTCCGTAGGGGGCTGAATCTGGGATCTTCTGTAGGATAGGACCTGTGGTTCAGTTAGTGCAAGCAGTTCTTCCACAGAACCCCAAAGAAAAGGGAAGCAGCTATCCACAATGGTGGGGAGAGATATGGGGCACCCCACAGGTGGGTGCACACTAAGGCTGTATAACCCAGGCTCACGTCAGTCTTTGAAGTGGCTGCAATAAAATAAAATGGCAGCGGGGAGCTTACACCCAACACTGGCACCATTCCTCTGTCCACTCCTTCAGCAAAGGCTCGCTGAAAGCCGACGGAGCCAAGAGGACGCTTATATTGTTTGGGGGAGGAAAGAACCAAAAAAGCAGCGGCTCTGGAGGCAGACACAGCCCATCCACAACCCCCACCCCAGACCTCGCTCCAAGGCAGAGCCCCAAATTTGAGAGTTTGCAGCGTAAAGTTGGTTCCAGCAGGGTCTGTGAGGCAGTGGGGCTTAGGAAAGGGGGTTCTGGATGCAGAGAAAAAGGGCGAAATAGCGCGCCCAGGATCCGGGCTCCCAGGTTCCAAAGGTCAGGAGCTCTAGGCAGAACCGGTGGGCAGCCGGTCCGGAAACAATCAACTCACATCCATCTCTAGCCCTGCTTTACCCCTAAAGGCAAGACGGGCTCAACTGTCAAGGGGCAAGATCTCCGCACTGACCCCGGAGCTCTTGGCTGCCCAGTTGACTAGGGGAGGGGGTGAGACCGAGGAAGCTCGGAAGGAGGAGCTGCGAGCCCCCGCAGCCCGGCATCCCAACGGGGGCACCCCGCCCAGGGAGCCTCGGAGGGGCAGCCCCCACTGCCACTAGGCCAGGTGTCACCAGTGGGTCGAGGTCGGATGACACATGACGGCAGGCAGAGAGGGGCCCAGCAATCCGCAGACTCCGGGCTCCCAAGGAAGCTCTTCGAGCCTCGACAGAGCCCAGTCCGGAGCACACGGGGCCGGGACCCCAGCCCAGGCCCTCCGGCCCCTCCCCCACCGTGGCCTCCCCAGGAACCCTACAGCTGACACTTCTGCACAGACAGGGTTTGGAGGAAGCCCGGGGTGGGGCCACCCTGCCAGCGGCCGCAGGGGGTTGGGGAGCCCCGGGAGCCACGAGGACCCCGGGCCCGGCGCGGGCTGAGCAACAAGTTGCCCGCAGAAAGTGACAGCGGGACGGCGGGCGCGGGCCCGGCGGGGGGTCACGACGGAGCGGCCGGGGGAGCCGCGGAGGGCGGGAGCGGCGGTACAAGGGGAGTGGGCGCGCCGGCGGAGCTGACAGGGGCGGCCGGCCGGCCGAGGGCGCCCCGGGGGCAGCGGCTGCGAGGGAGCGACGGAGGAGGAGCAGCCCTTGCCCGAGCGGAGGGAGGGGACGGCAGGCCCGGCCGGCACGGCGTGGGCAGGGGCAGCGGCCCCGGACTGCGCGCTCCTACCTGCTGCTCCGTGTCCCTCTCGTTCAGCGTGGGCAGGGGGGTCCGGGCGCTGGACATGGTGCCGCCGGGGCCGGGGGCCCGGGGGCTGCGAGGAAGGGCCGCGGGCGCCGGGCGGCTCAGCGCGGGGGCCCCGGCCGCATGGGCCCCGGCCAGGGGTGCGGGGAGGCCGGACCGGCCGCTCACGCCAGCCCGCGGCTGCGCCGCTCAGGCTAGGCCGCGCCGGCTCCGGGCGGCTCCGGGGCGGCCCCCGGGCCCGGGCCCGGGCTGGGCTGGGCCGCCGCTCGGCCGCGCCGCCGCCTGGCCCGCTCGCCACCCGCGCCACCCGCGCCGCGCCTCCGCTGCCTTCAGCGGCTCCGCTCCGCGCCCGCCTCACAGGCAGCCGCCGCCGCCGCCGCCGCCGCCGCCGCCGGCCCTGCTGCTCCCAACATGGCCGCCGCCGCCGCCGGCTCTCGGCTCTTTCCGCCGCCAGCGGCCGGAAACAGCCGAAGAGCCCGGCGCCCGGCTCCCGGCTGAGACGGGCCTCCGGAAACAGCCGAAGGCAGGAGCCGCGGGAGCGAGCGCGCAGTCCGAGGGCTCCGGAAACTGCCGAAGGGGAGCGGGGCTGGCGCGGCCGGCCCCCCTGGACACGCCCCCTCGCTCCTCCTCCCATTGCTCCCCGCCCCCTGCAAACTCCGCCCGGGCTCTTTTCCCGCAGTTCGGGAACTGGCGGCGAGCGGCGTGTTAAGAGCTGGCCACGCCCTCCGCCCCGCCCCCGAAGCCGAGGGCGGACCCAGGCTACTTCCGGAAACACCCGCAGCTGAGGCTCTCTCCAGCCTCGCGGCATCCTAGCGGCTTCCTCGCAGCATCTCTGGAGTGGTACCCAGGCGTGGCCCTTCGGGGCTTGCCCGCGTAGGTCCCGCACGCCGCACCGGGCCCTGCTGGCCCAGGCCACCAACAGGGGAGTGGAGAGGCGGCTCGCCGACCGCGGCACCTACTTTGCACCTCCAGCCCCGTGGGGGTGACGTCCTCGAAGCGCTTTGTAAGCCTTAAAGCGCCCCCGAAGCGGGATGGTGAATATTAACCCTGTGCTCCATTGGAGAATGAGATGGATAGGCAGGCAGAGAGGGAGGGAGGGGACGCAGAGAAAGCAGGACGTGCACCCAAGCCCGGGATGGAACGGAAAGAGCTGGACCTGCGTTCAGATCCCATCCCGGTCACTCCACCTGTGTGAAGACAGGTAAATGGCTTCAGCTTTCTTTGAGACTAGAGGACAGACACGAGGTATTATTGAAAGTTTCCAAATAGTAGCGCTTTAGTTTGATCTCATTTAATCTTTCACCCTCTCATCTCTGGATATACGATCCTAAGAATATCAGAGGCTCCCAGATCTTCAGCTACAAGGGATGTCAGCCATCCTGTAGTCCAAACCTTTTGGTGAAGTGAAGACCCAGAAAAGCTGAGCGACGAGCCCAGGGATGCTCGGGTAATAGGCACCAGGGGCAGTTCAGGGTCTATGACTCCCAAGCTGGTTCTCTTTTCACATCTGTACAACATTCTTGACAAGTGGGCACTGGAAGATCTCCAGTGATGGGAAACTCAGCTACCTGTCCAGGCAAGTCCATTGCACTGATACAGCTCAGATTAAGAACTTTGCCCTCCAGGGGGTGAAATGTGCCGACCCTCAAATTTCCCCTCAGAGTGGTGTAGGAAAAGAGGGCTGGCCTTGGCATCAAGGGAGGAGCTCTGTGACTTCAGGCAAATCATTCTACCTCTCTGACTCAGTATTTTCATCTGCAAAATGGGAATTATGATCCCTGTATTGCCTCCCTTATCAGACTCTTATGAGGAATGTCTTAGGAAAATAGAAGTTATTGCATTTGGTCCTACTTTTGCTTTCTGGGGCCAAACAGAATAAAAGAGTCAAATGAAGTGGATTCTAGAGGGCATAGTGGAGAGGGCAGGGCCTCAGAATCAGGAATATTCCATTTCCTCATCTACAAAATGGGAGTAAGGATATCTACAGCTCAGAGTTCTTATGGGGTTGGAATGAGATGGTGTGTGTGTGTGCGTGTGCGCGTGCATGTGTGTGCGTGCGTGTGTGGAGCCTTTTCTAACTGCTGCTGCCTCCTGGCTCCTTTCTGCTCCAGATCCATGCTTGAGGCAGCTGGACCTAGTGAGGGCTCTCTGCCACCTTCCCCCTTAGAGCATAAGCTTCTTGAGAGTAGAGACCATCTTATTTTTTTTTGTATCCTCAGTGCTTAGCAGAGTGCCTAGCATACAGCAGGCATCTAATAAATGCTTTAATCAAATCTAATCCCTCTTGCACATGGCAGCCCATCAAAGACTTGACAACAATGAGTATTAGTAGCAGTATGTGACTCTTATTGTTATTGTTCATTATGAAAGCACTATATAAATGAGTTACTACCCCTCTTTCTGTCAGTCAACCCGCCTACCCCTCGGAAAATCATCTCCATTTCATTACCTTATTCACTCCAGACTCGATTGTTATCTGGTGGCTATGACCAGCCAAGTACAACAGCCCCAAGAGTTACATTGCGGATGGGAAAGGAGGGGAGCAAAGGAAGCCAGCTGAAACTTGGGTCCCTATCCCCACACCTCAAGGAGGATCAGGGATCTCTCCCGACCCTGACACACTCCAGGCAGGCCCGCTCTCCTCAGCACACATGAAAGGGAAACTCCAAATGATTGTTGCCTTGCTTGTAGCCCTGGGATCCCACAAGGCTCTTATTAACTCATATTTCCTAATCAATCCTTTGGAATTCCCTGGCTGAGTCTGTAATGTTCATCAAGCAAGTGAGAAGGATGAACAAGGATATACATGACTTATGTAGGTTAACACAACTGAACAATTCTAGATGCTTAGAAGAGCTCAGCAGTCTTGGGTTTCCAAAGCACTATTCCCTTTAAGAGAGTTAGTATGAGATTATTAAACCCATTTTAGAGATGAGGAAACTGAGATACCCAAGCTCACACACCAGGACTAAGACCTAGGTCTCCTGACGCCAAAAGACCCTCATCCCACTGGATTACCTTGCCTTTCCTCCATCTTAAACAAGTAAGTGAAATTTTCCATATTTGTATTTTCCATACAAAAGTGAAGGAAGTATTTAATCTTATAATTCATGGAGCCTGTGATCTTCTCAATGTGGTCACTCCCTCACCCCAGCTGCTAGTGCAGAAGATCCCTCCTCCCCCTTCCTGCCTGTGGGCCTGCTCAGCCTGTTGGAGTTGGTCACAAAAAGACCCAGGGGTTTTAGTGGACTGCAAACTCTGCAACATGAGTCACCAACAGGACGAGGCTTCCAAAAAAGCTAATGGGATCCTCTTGGGCTACATGGAGAGAGACCTAGATCCCAGGAATAAGGAGGTTAGAGTACCACCTCCAGGCAGTACTGTGCAAAGGATGCTGGAACTGGAACTGAAAGACCTTGGTTCAAATCTCAGCCCTGTTATTTGCCCCCTGACCCTGGGCAAGATCCTTCACCTGCCTATGCCTGAGTTTCTTCATCTGTAAAATGAGGGGACTGGCCTCGGTGGTCTCCAGGGGCTAGATGTAAGATCCTCTCTTCTCTGTTCTAATCAGATGAGATTTGGAGTGTTATTTTCAGTTCTGGGCACCATGTTCTGAAAAGGACATTGATAAGCGTCCCCAGAGGAGCATGACAGAAGATTGAAGAGCCTTGAGTTCTTGCCAAATGGATACAGGAGCCAAGGGCAGGATTGCAAAGATGACTGAGACTGGAGGTCAGGACAAACTTCCCAACCATTGGAGCCACCTACCAGTGGAACGAGCCACCTCAGAAGGTAGTGACACCCCTCCCTTAGAAGTCTTCAAGCAGAAGCTGGCAGACCACTGGCTGCTGATGTTGTAGTGGGTGTTTTCCAGCTTTGGCTTGGATTGGATCACCACTGAGATCCCTTCCAAGCACCAAGTCAGGTTGTTGGATTCTTGTCCTCCCATAAAACCTCCACAGAAGATGTACAGAATGCCCTGGGGTGTTCCTCTGGTTCTAACTCAAAGAACAATTGTAAGTACTATTACAAAGAGGATGCCTGGACTTTCCCTTCTGCTAGCTAGCTAGCAAGCTCACCCCTGGGAGGTCAAAGATCTCTGTGGATGAACATTTCAGGGACAGGAATAATTTCAAAGTGAATGCCCTGTGGGCACCAAAACAGAACTCATCATCTTTTCCCACCCCCACCTCCCTCCACTGACTTTTCCTATTCTTGCTGAGGGCACCTCCCAGCCTTCCAGCCTCCCAGATTCCCAAGATCTCATCATCTTCAACTCCTCACTCTTCACCCCACATAGCCAGGCAGTTGTCAAATTGTGCTGTTTCTACCTCCACACCACTCCCAATAGGTCCTCTCCTGCTTATCATCCAATTACCTCAGTCGGACCCTTATCACCTCACCTCTGTCCACTCCCATAGCTGCCAAAATGGTTTTCCACAAGCACAGCCTCTTGTTATTTTAGGATGCCATAGAAACTTCTCCATTTGGCTTTTAAAGCCCCTGACAACCGGGCCACCTTTCCCTTCTCCGTCTACAGACTGCACCTCTCTCTGTCCTTCACTCAGGGCACTCTGTCTCTCATCTTTGTGTCTTTGTTCTGGCCGTCCTTCCCCCCAAGCTTCATCCCCTTCTCAACTCCACCTCCAAGTTTCTCACTTCCTTTAAGGCTCATCTGAAACACCACCTTCTGAACAAAGCTTTACCTGTTCCTCTCCCCCCTACAATTGCTAATGCCCTCCCTTTCCAAACTTCATATATAACTACCTTGAACTGATTTTTGTATTTATTCTATTTTATATACATATGTATGTTATCTCCCCAATAGTCCCCACTTAATTTTTTGTCTTTGCATTCCTGACACGTGGCACATAGTAGATGATTAATTAATACTTGTTGATTGATTAGAAGGGGATATTGAAATTAGAATCTGAAAAATTCAAAAGGGACTGAAATCTAAAATGGCAGTGAAATTTTGTTAGAGCATAAGCTTCATGAGGGCAGTACTGTTGTATACTCCTGTTGCATTCCCAGCACTTAAGACAGAGCCTGGCACAGAGTAGGGTTTTTTTTGTTTTGTTTTGTTTTTGCTGTTTGGAGGGCAGTTAAGGTTAAGTGACTTGCCCAAGGTCACACAGCTAGGTTTTTGTGTTAAGTGTCTGAGGCTGGATTTGAACTCAGGTCCTCCTGACTCCAGGGCCCATGCTCTATTCACTGCACCACCTAGCTGCCCCCAACAGAGTAGGTTTTTATTAAATGTTTATTGCTTTAAGACTCTATTCCCAAAGGCAGACAGCAAGGCAACCACCTATAACTTACCTTCTTAGACATTTGTCAAAGGCGGCATACAACATCACACAATAATCAGAGGTAGGGTCTGAATGCAGCTTGTCCTGACTCCAAATCCAATATTCCATCAGCTTTGTCACAATGTCTTCTGTGGGTCATTACTGAGGTGGAGATCAGGCTTGAGCAGCTAGGGGCCAGCCCCCCCCTCCCCACCAGGACCTCTTCCTCCTCAGCCTTCCAGCTCACTCTCTAAGGCCTCTACAAAAGGGGAAGTTGCAAACATTTGTCAGCCAGGAAGTATGAGTCAGGAACAAGCACTGATTTGGGAATCAGCAGACCTGGGTTCGGATCCAGCTCAGCAGCCAATGAGGTTTCCCCATACATAAAACAACAGGGTAGAGTCCTTTCAGCCTTGGATCTAAGGTAGGACAAAGCTGTGTTCTGCTCCTTTCTCCCCTCCCTACGTTTTCAGTCTCTAAACTGGTTAGCTGCCCATCTCCAAGGCCCTTCACTCTGGCCCACTGGGACTTGTTTACTAGGGACCTGCTCTGCCCACCAGTGATCATTGAGAGCTTAGGTGGGCGGGAGCCTGAGACCTGGCAGGGGAGTGAGCAGAGAGAGCCCTAAATCTTTAGGGGAATTTGCCCTCCCCTCTTCGTCTCCTTCAGCCTCCAGGGCAGGAATAGCTTTACAGCAGTCATAGGAACAAGCGTTGGAAGGATTCTGTCTGTGACCTCAAGTAAGCTCCTCTTCTATAGGATGAGGAGAGAGAAGGGTTGTTCAGTTGTTTCCATCATGTCTGACTTCGGGACCCCATTGGGGTTTTCTTAGCAGAGACACTGTAGTGGTTTGCCATTTCCTTCTCCAGGAGACTGAGGCAGCCAAGGTGAAGTGACTTACCCAGGGTCACTGGGCTGAGGCCAGCTGTCTGAGGCTAGATTTGGACTCAGATCTTCCTGACTCCAGACCTAGTGCTCCGTCCAACATGCCACCTAGCTATCCAATGCCCGGGTCATTTTACGGAGGAGGAAACTGAGGCTGGGGAAGGGAGTGACTTGTCCAGTTGCTCAGATTGCAGCTCAAGCCCTGTGGTTCAAAGACCCAGGCTGGTTGTTTTCCCTCTTCCTTGGCTCCAGGCAAAACCTGCCATTCAATGCAGTGTCACCTCGGGAGAGGGAGCCTCCTGGAAAAGGGAAAGCAGGGAAGATGAGGGGACTCAGACTTTCCCTTCTCCTTTCTGGAAATCAACAACTACGATCTGCCCCCTGGTGGACAGTGCCAAGCTGACAACCTGTGTCACTGGCTTTCTCACCAAGCATCCAACCTCCCAACTGCCATCGTCCTTCCCGCCAGAGAGAAAAGTGAGCCCGCCCGGGCAGGTAGGAACCAGGGACACTGAGCTTTGAGGCTCCCCCAGTGCTCTTCAAAGCATTCCCATTTTACAGATTGGGAAGCTTGTCATTGAAAGAGGCCAGATTCAAAGGGAGGTCCCTGAGGGCACCAGGTCCAGTTCTCTTTCCGATAGAGCTGCTAGGTTCATAGGCTTGTCAAGGCTTGAGTTGGAACAGACCTCAGCGATGACTGACCAAGCAGTCCCTGAGCCCCTCCTTTTACAGAAAAGGAAACTGAGGCACAGAGGAGTGAAGCAGAATGTCCAAGGTTACCCAGCAACAGAGTTCAGGTTTTCGGACTCTGGGTCCAGAGCTCTTGAGTTCAGGAAGAAAGAAGCAGCTGTTTTCTTCCTTCTCCTGGACTAGGTCACCTGACAGTCAATCAGTCAGTCTACAATAAGCATTTATTAAACACTGAGTAAACATGCCAGAACTGTGTAGGGGAAGGTGAATGATGACAACCAGCTGCCTTCCTTGAGGCAGCCTCAGGGAGATCAGGCATTTTATTTTATTTATTTTTCCTTTTTTTTTTTTTGAGGGGGGAATGTAGGGTAGTTGGGGTTAAGTGACTTGCCCAAGGTCACACAGCTAGTTTTTTGTGGTAAGTATTGAATTCAGGTCCTCCTGAAACTCTAAGGTTGGTGTTCTATTCACTGTGCCACCTACCCACCCCTTTATTTTACTTTTTAAAACCCTCACATTTCTGTAGTGTCTTCAGGTTTACAAGGTACTTTCGTGTTGTTGTTGTTTTTTTAATGTTTTTCTTGAAGTCATTTGTTTTTACATCGCCTAAGCTTTCCCCCAGTATCCCTCCTTTTCTCTCCCAGAAAGCCACTCCTTATAATAAAGAATTGTTTTTAAAAAGAGGAAGGAGCCAAACCTTACAAGGTGCATGGATCGTTTTTGCCTCCCTGAGCTGCTTCCTCAGCTATATCCTCTCAGATACTTACTAGGTCCATCACCCTGGGCAAGTCACTTCACCCTGTTTGCCTCATTTTCCTTATCTGTAAAAAAAATGAGGGGGAGAAGGAAACGGGAAACCACTTCAATGCCCAAGGAAACTCCAAATGGGTTCATGAAGGCATCCAGACACACCTGGAAAACAACTGAACAGTCGTCCTCTTTCTAATACTTTTTCATGTCCTTCTCACTGTCTAATAATAATCGTAATAGCTGGCATTTACATAGGGCTTTAAAGTTTGCAGAAAGTATCTCATTTGATCCTCAGACAAACCTGTGAGGTACATACAACCAGTACCCTTGTTTTACATGTGAGGAAACTGAGGCAGATGGGAGTTAATAGGGTCATACAACTAGGGTGTCTGAATCTGGATTTGAACTCAGGTCTTCCTGAGTCCAAGTCTTTCCATTGCACCACCTAGCTGCCACTCATGGGATCATCTAAGGTACTTCCTTTAAAGATAAAGGGGTCCCTGGCATCTTTACAGGAATTCTGCTTATCAAACATCAGGAAGCCCAGATTAGACAGGGGAAGGAGGGGAGAGTGTGGTACATGTCACTGGTTATAGGGGCAAGCAGCCCCTCGAACCCTCTCCATCACCTCCTGAAAGCCTGAGAAGAATTAGGGCTGAAGAACCCTAATGGCATCTCCCCGTCTTTGGGGCTCTGAGGTTCTGGTGTGCTCACCTCACAATTGCTGATCATGATGGGCAATGGAAGGAACTCTAATGACCTGGATTCATATCCTGCTGTGACTGTTCTGAACCTCTATACAATGGGAATAAAACCCCTCAAAATCCCCACCTCATATTACTGTTTCGAGCACAGCCCTTGGTAAGCTTTACATTGTCACAGGAAAGGGATCTCATAGGATCATACATATGGGCCTAGAGCAGCCCCTAATCTTACACATGGGGAAAATGAGTCGGGGGGGGGGGGGTCCAGCCCTGGAAGGGACCTCAGAGGCTATTTAAGCAAAGCCCCTTATTTTACAGATGAGGAAACCAGGAGACCTGCCCCAAATCCCTTCGGGAGTGATAGACAAGAGCTGAACCCAGGGACCAGGCTGGACTTGGGAACCCAAACAGAGTTCTGGGTTAAAGTCCTGCTTCTCTAATACCTACTAGCTGTGTGACCTGGGACCTTGCATCAACTCTGGGGGAGAGGTGTCATTGTTATTCCCATTATACAGATAAGAAAGTTGAAGCAGACAGAGAGTAAATGGCTGCCCGGAGTCCCATAGCTAGGGAAGTATCTGAGGCTGCATTTGAACTCGGGTTTTCCTGACTCCCTACCCCTGGCACTGTGCACTGTGGTGCCCTCTGGTGGCCTCATACAATTCCTTGATGGCATCTTTTATTCTGGCCTTTGGGGCTCCTATCAATGCTTGGAGGGGCCAAAACATAGGACATAGAATGTCAGAGCTGGGGAGGACTTTAGAACTTTGAGTGATTGAGCAGGGATAGAGGTTGGATTACATCAGAGCCAGAAGGGACTACTGCAGTTACCTAGCCCAACCCAATTATTGTACAGATGAGGGAACTGAGGCCAGAGAAGGGATACACCTGAAGGGGGGGGGGGGGAAGAAAGGATACGAGAGGGCAAGAGGAGGCTGACCCTTGCTTGCAGTCCCCTTGTGGTGGCTCAGGCACAGAAGGATGGAACCAAGGAATCTGTCAATTTGATGAGTCAGGGTCAGTGGTTATGGGGTTAACCAGAAGAAGTCTGAGACCTAAGACAAGTGGGTGGCGTCTCTAGCGTCTCTAGAAGAGCCTGTTCTCTAATTGGTCTCCTTGCTTCAAGCTTCCCGCCCACTCCAGTTGACAAATGACTGTTTCCAAAGTACACACCTGATAGTGTCACTCTCCTTTGGATCACTATTACCTCTCTAGGATAACATATATACTCCTTTTTTCTGGCTTTTAAAGCCTTTCACAGTGCAGCTCCAGGCCAACACTGACTCACACCATCATCCACCCCTTCCGCCCATCTCCAGAAATTATTTTTAGATCTATTTTTCATTTAACAAGCAGCTAGGTGGCACAATTAGATAGAATGCCAGCCCTACGGCTAGGTGGCGCAGTGAGTAGAGTGCCAGTCCTGGAGTCAGAAGGACCTGAGTTCGGATCCGGCCTCAGACACTTAACGCACACACAAACAAAAAAACCTAGCTGTGTGACCTTGGGCAAGTTACTTAACCCCAATTGCCCTGCCAAAAAAAAAAAAAAAAAACCAAAACAAAAAAACAGAAGATAAGGACAGGGACGGTGTCTTTTTTGTCTTTATGTGCCCAATGCCTGACACATAGTAGGTGCTTAATATACATTGTTGTTAGAATGAATGAATGAGGGCAGTGCCATTGGCCCATCCAGGTGATGTCCAGCAGGCATTTGAAGACTCAGCAGAAACCAGGACCAGAGGAGTAGAATTTTTAAGTGATCTGTCCAAGATCTCCGAGTCAGTAAAAGTCAGAGCAGCTTCAGATCCGTGACATCACCCCTCCAAGTTCAGTCACCTCTGAGAACATCTTGCTGCCCTCTCAAAGGGCTGCTGCCATCCTGGGTCCCCCGATCTTGGTTCTAGGTCCCAGACCCCTCTCTTGTTTGACCCATTGCCTTGGTATTTCAAGGTGCATCTTCACCCTCCTGGCCCTAGTGACCTGGGACATTTGCCTGGATAGGGGTGGAGGTGAGTGAGGGTCATGGGACCATCATCCAGTTCCTCCCTGCTCCTCTTGAGGGTGGTGTCTTCTTCTGGAAACCAAGGTCTCTTGCCTCTATACCCTCCAAGGAGACCAGAGTTCCCTGATTTTGGACTAGGTTAGATTTCATTTGAGTTACCTGATTCCTAATGTAGGCAGGATGAGCAGAGCTGCCACAGGAGCAGGGGGTCGATGACCCATCTCTGAACGTGCTACAGTCCAGTCGTGGCAGCTAGCTGCCTCATCAGGAAGAGAAATAAGGCAGAGGGAGCCCCCTTCCCCGAGCAAACTTCTGCCGGAACTAAAGGGTTCTAAGAACAGCTGGCTCAGTCCAGCTTCTCCCCCGTCCACTCCACATCCATCCTGCACCATTCAGCTCATTGTTTATCGAGGGTTCACTGTGACTAAAGCCTGGTGCCTAGTCTTGGAGAAGACTGAAGTCCCAAGTCTCCTGAAGCTGACATTCTAGAATACACTTCAGCACTTAAGTGCCTAGAGAACATAGCCTTGTGCTAGGTATTGAGGGAAACATGGAGATAAGGGATAAGAGGTCCCTGTCCAAAGGTTTTGCCACAAATCCCTCCCCCTTCAGCTACAGAAAGATTTTCCTAAGGTGCACTTTCCTACTCGATAAACTCTATAATAATAATAATAATAATAATAAATATGAAGAAATTCCCTATCACTTCCAGGATCAAATACAAAATCCTGTTTGGTGTTCAAAGTCCTTCTTAACCTGGCCTCCCTCCACCTTTCTAGTCTTACACCTTACATCTCTAGCCATCCTGGTCTATATCTGGCCACTGGACCCATAGCAGCAGAGGAGAGAGTGAGGCTGGTGACCTTGGGCAACCCTGCCTCACTTAAATCCAATTCACTTGTAAGTCATGACATCACCTTCCCCTGGTCATGGTCCTCTTGGAGGACAAAGGACAAGCAACAATGACACCTTGTACATTCTCACCTCCTTTCCCAGACTCAGGGCATTTTCATTGGCTGTGCCCCTTGCCAGGAACGCCCTCCCTCCTCTTCTCTGCCTCCTGGTTTCCTTCAAGTCCCAGCTAAAATCCTACCTTTTACAAGCCCTTCTGGGCTGAATTCCAGGCCTTCCCTCTGCTGATTGTCTCTGCTTTATTCTGTATACGGCTCATTTGGACATCTCCCTATTAGCCCACAAGCTCATTTGGAGCAGGGACTGGGCTTTTTGTTTGATTTGACTTTTGCTTTTCTGTGTATCTCAAGTGCTCAGTACAGTGCCTGGAGTGGACTGAAGGTGTCCAGAGTCTAACAGAATTTGCCAGGCATTTCTTGAGCACCAGCTGTATACAGAGACCTGTGCAGGGTCCTGGGGAGGATTTAGATTTAGCTCAGAAGAGGCTGCTACCCTCCAGTCTGTTAAGGGAATTCAGGAAACACTTAACAGGCATTAGGTTGGGGCAGAGGAGGCTAGAGGCTAGAGAACTTTAGCTAAGGGGATATCCCTGCCTTTGTGGTGTTGTCCAATAGAGAGTTTTAGCTAACATTTATTTATTCAGCATTGACAGATGGAAATAATGTGGCTCTGGGTGGAGAACCAGGCCTGTGGGTGAGAGGAGGACAAAGAAGAAGAGGAGGAAGGAGGAAGGAAGGAGGAGAAGAAGCAGCCAACCTAGGGAAGGCTATGATCACAGTTCACCTTTATGTAGAGATTTAAGGTTTGCACGTAGCAACAAGGCCTAGAGTTGGGGAGATCTAAGTTCAAATCTGACCTCAGATACTTCCTTGCTGTGTGACCCTGGGCAAGTCACTTCACCCTGTTGGCCTCAGTTTCCTTATCTGTAAAATGAGCTGGAGAAGGAAATGGCAAACCAACCCAGTATCTCTGCCAAGAAAACCCCAAATTGGGTCAAGAAGTCAGACAAGACTGAAATGGCTGAACAACAAAATTACTTATGTGGTCTCTTTGGACAATGACAATTCCCTGGCCTCAGGGAATTGACAGTCTGTGGCAGGACTGCAGAATGACCAAGGATAACAAATGTTTATTAAGCCATAGTGAGTGTTGAGCCTTTCGCTCAGGGAGCACACAGTCTCGTGTGGAATTCCAGAGTAACATCCTGTTATGATAATCAGCTGTTTTAAGCTCGGGGGCAAAATGATGACCCCCCCCCACCCCCAAGGACTAGATCTTCCCTCATATTACTGTGAGCAGTTTCAGTCATGCCTGGCTCTTCCTGACCCTTTCTGGGTCTGTCTTGGCAGAGATACTGGAGCAGTTTGCTGTTTTCTTCTCCAGCTTATTTTACAGATGAGGAAACTGAGGCCAACAGGGTGAAGTGACTGGCCCAGAGTCACACAGCTAGAAAGTGGCTGAGGCTGGATTTGAACTAAGGTCCTCCTGGCTCCAGGGCCTGCATTCTATCCACTGCAGCGCCACCTGGCAGCCGCATAAGGGAGTTTCTTTTAGATGAAATGCTTTGACTTTAGTCACAGTTGCTCCAAGCCCCGGTTAAATCCCTAATCCCTCGGCAGAAGCTGGGATGGCTGGACCAGTTTAGTCCTTTCTCCCTTTGCTGACTAGTGTTCGGCATCTCCCCTTCTGCTGTACAAAGGCTTGGAGCCATGCAGGGAGGCGGACAGGACCTGCTCACATGCCCTTCAGGGTGTCTGAGTCACCCAACGAATGTTCTGCCTCCATGAAGGCACCCAGGGGCAAACGAGGTGGGCTTTGCTATACAAGGACTGTCTAGGAGCTCCCAGAGAGAAGCATGGCCTGAGGGGCAGAGCCCTGGGACAGGCAGCCCAGGTTCGGAGTGGACAGCCCACAAGGGATGGACTCAGAAAGTTCCCGGCCAGGTACCACAAAATAAATAAAGATGACCCCTGCTGCGCGCACACCTCCCCCCCCCCCCCACCATGCATACACATGCTCCCCCCGCCCCCACCACGCACACAAACACAAACAGCCCTCTGTCCTCCCCTGACCAGCTGCCGCCTGGCTGCCACAAGCCAACAGCTGCACGCGGGGCTCCCGGGATCCAGCCCTGCCCCCTCCCAGCTGGGGAGATGGAGGGGCGCATGCGGGGGGCAGGGGCGGGGCTGGGACCCTGAGCATCCATCCCCCAGGACACCCGAGGTCCGTGAGAAGCCAGGGCGGTCTCCGGGCAAAGCCAAGCCACCGCCCCCTCAGGACTGTCCTACCCAGCCTGGCAGGGGCGGCAGAGATGCGAGCGCCTTCACGTGCCTGAAGACGCATGTACACAGCATGTGGCTTCAGGCATGGACCTGCCTGGTGCGGGGAGGCCCTTCCTGCTTGGTGAATTACAATGTAAATGTCTCCTTTAGAGACATCATTTTACTTCCCTATGGAATAATGCTAGCTGGGGTGACGTAGCGCTTTTAACGAAATACAGCCTCACTCCAGCCCTGGGAAATAGGGAAGCCATCATTATCCCCATTCTGCAGAGGAGAAACTGAGGCTCGCTGACTCAGCCGGGGCCGCGCCGCTATAAGCCGCATCTGAACTCGGGCGGGTTTCTTGCAGCACGTCGTCCACAGCGCCACCTGGCGGCCTCTTTGCTCATTGCCTGCATTTCTGTCCGCGCTCTTCCCTAGTCATAAAGATTTTAAAACAGAGCAGGGAAAGGCAGGTGGCTTACGCAGAGCTCCCCACCCAGAGTTCCCACCTCAGCAAGGAGGCGAGGGAGGTACATTGCTCATCGTTTCTTTGGTACCAACCTTGGTCATTCTAATGCGTTCAATCTTCTCCTCTTCCCTCCCGTTTGGTCCCACTCACGGATAAGCCCCGCAGTACAATGCCGTCATACATGTGACGTCATACAAACCATTTCCATGTTAGCTATGTAGTTGGGGGGGGGGCAAGAAAAATAGAATAAAAGTATGCTTCGACCTGTACTCGGAGTCTTTCTCTTAAGGTGCTAGGCTTTTCCTCATGAGCCCTGCACGACTTGTCTTGGATCATTGCATGGATTAGAAGTGGTTATAGTGTTGTTACTGTGTGCAATGTTCTGGTTCTGCTCACTTCACTTTGCATCAGCTCATGCAAGTCTTTGCAGGCTTTTCTGAGGGCATCTGTTCATGATTTCTTATGGCACTATAGTATTCCATCACAACCATATACCACAATTTGTTCAGCTGTTCCCCAGTGGATGGGCATCGCCTCGATTTCCAGGTGCCACCACAAAAAGAGCTGCCATAAATAGTTTTGTACAAATAGGTCCTTTTTCTTTTTGATCTCTTTGGGATACAGACCTAGTAGTAGTATCACTGCATTTTGACTCAGTATGTGCAGTTTTATAGCCCTTTGGGCATAGTTCCTAATTGCCCTCTAAGGGTGGTCGAACCAGTTCACAACTCCACCAACAATGAATTAGTGTCCCAATTTTCCCACATCCCCTCCAGCATTTGTCATTTTCCTTTTCTGTCCTATTAGCCAATCTGATGGGTATGAATATTCATTGTTTCTTCCAGTATAATAACAGAGACTAAGAGGGAGGAAAGGACTGCCCCAAGATCATTAATACAGCAAACCAGCAACTGGGAGTGAGGAAAGTGGAATTAGAACACAAATTCTCTGTACTATTTACTCTGCACCCCTGAATTTCCCCCTTCCCCTCCTCCACTGAATCTCATCCCTTTGTTATTATGGTTTATTATGAAGGGGAGAGAAGATGAAGCCAGATGTGGGGCTGGGTGTTTACTACGTGAAGGTCACTGTGAAGGCACGTGGGAGGATGCGGAGCTGAATACAATGACGCACCCATAAGGTACATGTGTAAAGTCACAGTGACAGTCTTCTTGTCAGTTCCATTACTCTCTGTGCTCTGCACACAGTAGGTGCTCCATAAGTAACTGCTTGCTAAATAACGGACTCTTAAAAAATTATTAGCGATAATATTGAACATCAAATCAACTCATTAACCTTGCCTTGCGATGATTTACATTTACGTGGCTGGAATTCAAAGCACAAAAAGCCACACTCTTCATTCACTCCCTCCGTTTTCTACTCATCCCTGTTTGCTTTTCCTCTCATAAGGTATAACTAGTGCCTGCTCTGCTCTTCTGGTCCTGCTTTATGCCCTTTTCTGCGTTATTTCATAAAGAGCTTGCTAGATTTTTCTAGATTCCTCCTATCTATGACCTCACAGACTGAGAGTTGGAAGGGACCTTAGAGACCATTGAGCCTGACTCTCAAGTTTATAATTGAGGAAACTGAGGAATGGAGAGTTAAGTGGCTCATTCATGGTATTTTATTAATTAACTATATATATATATATATATATGTATGTATGTATTTTTTTTAAAATCAGACTTGTGATCCAACTCACTGTGAAGAAACTCCTCTCCACTGATGCAGACTTGTGCCTAAGATTTCTAGTGTAAGGTTGACTGCAATTTCCCACAGTCACACAGTCACAATTTACAGTTATCCCTAACACATTGTGACTTCCCCCATCATGTTTTCAATATGTCTCTGACTGGCATAAGAAATTAAGAATTTGGGGGGAGTTTTGTGGGAGCTATAGATGACATGAGTCTTATGACCAGATACTTAACCCAAATTTTACAATAAGATGGAAACACCCCATACAAGAAAAAGAAAAAAATGCAAACTTCTCTGGTAGAAAGGGAGGGCCAAAATTTTTTAGATGGATTTTCTACATAGGGGTGGGGGGTAGCACATTTCTAACCCCCAAGATATGGAAGGGATAACTATATAGAGGCAACCCTTGAATCTGGGTCTTCTGGACTCTGTGCTAGGCTCTATCCACTAGATATGGCTTCCGGTTTTTTTCCAAGTATAATGAATGAAAATCTTTGAATAGAGAGCTTTTTTTCCTTTTTTATATTTTAAATGGTACTTCCCCCCCCCCCAATTAAACGTAAAGACAATTTTAACATTCTTTTTAAATAAGATTTTGAGCTCCAAATTTTCTCCCTCCCTAAGATGGTAAGCAATTTGATATAGGTAATACAAGTGTAATCATGTAAAACATATTTCCATATTAGTCATGTTGTGAAAGAACAAACAGAACAAAAGGGGGAAAATCATGAAAAAGATAAAAGAAAGTGAAAACAGTATATGCTGATCTGCATTCTGTAGTGGTATCGCCATTAGTTCTTTCTCTGGATAACATTTTTCACCATGAGTCTTTTGGAATTGTCTTGTATCATTGTATTGCTAAGATCTAAGTTTACCAAAGTTGGTCATAGCACAATGTTGCTGTAACTGTGTACAATGTTCTCCTGGTTCTGCTCACTTTCACTCAGCATCAGTTCATGTAAGTCTTTCCAGATTTTTTAAAATTCACCTGTTTGTCATTTCTTATAGCTCAATAGTAATCCATCACAACTACATACCACAACTTGTTCAGCCATTCTCCAATGGTGGGCATCTCCTCAGTTTCCAATTCTTTGCCACAACAAAATAGGTCCTATAAATATTTTTGTATATACAGATCCTTTTCCTTTTTTAAAAAATCTTTTTGGGTTACAGTCCTAGTAGTAGTATTGCTGGATCAAAGGGTATGCACAATTTGATTGCCCTTTGGGCATTTGTTCCAAATTGCCTGAGACTGGGCCTGGGGATGTGACTTTTTTCTGTGACTTTTACTATGTACCAACAGACTCTTTTCCTAAACAAGTTGGCAATTCCACAAGTGAGGGCACCTGTTTCTCCAGACTCATTAGCATTGAGTTTCCTTTTCATTTTTGCCAATCTGATAGATGCAAGATGGTCTTTCAGTAGTGTTTTAGATTGTACCACTTATTAACAATTAACAATTGAGAGACTAAATTGATCGCCATGTCTACCATAAATTGTCTATAATGCCACATAAATACCTTTTCCCCCTATCAAAATGCTTTCTCTTGGGGGCGGAGCCAAGATGGCGGAGTAGAAACAGCACTTCCAAGGTGCTCTGCCCCACACCACTTCCAAATAATGTGAAAGGGGACTCCGAACAACTTCTGGAGCCTCAGCACCCACAGAACGACACAGAGAAACTAACCTCCCGATGAGGAGAACCCAGCAGCCCTGCAGGGAGCAGCGAGCTCAGCGCTCTGAGAGCAGGCAGCACAACGCACTGGGAACTGACAGCGCAGCACTCTGGGAGCGCAGCCCAGGACCTCGTGAGCCTCGGTTTTAGCCCCAGGGCAGCTGGGCCAGCAGCCGGCTGGAGGGACCCCAGAACACCAGCAGCTGTGGCGATTCCAGAATTATCAGCACAGATATGCCTAGGACCAAGTGAGAAGTTAGTGCCCTATGGACTTTGGGACCAGTATTTGGGGAACTGCCAGCTTCCTCCCCTGGGGGCGAAAAGCTGCTGAAGAAACGCGGCACAGAAGCCATTTTGCAGCATCAGTGGCGACTCTAGCTCCTAGTCTGCAAACTGTAGGGAGATCCAGCAATCAGTCTGGGGGTTAATCGCTCTTGCTTTAAACTGCCTGGATCTGGATTGTGGTCTGGGGGGGAGGTTTGGGGTGGGTATCCAATTTGCCAGAGCATGTGGAGGCTTTACAGAGGCCACCCAACCTGTGGAAGTTGTGAAGACCCCACATTTGGGATGGAAGCTCTCCTGTCTGGTGTCAGAGTCCTACTGTGGCAACAAGCCCCAAAATCAAGTAATTAAGTGGCAACATGCCTAGGCAAAAGAAACAAAATAAAAATTCAGAAAAATTCAACATTGGACTCCTATTTAAGGGGCAAAGAGGATCAAAGCATGGAGGAGGACTGTGAGGTCAGAACTCCTGCACCAAAAGCCCCAGATGAAAATACAAGCTGGCTACAGGCCACAGAGGACCTTAAGAAGCAAATAGAAGTGGGAGGAAAATTGGGAAGAGAAATGATAAAGATGCAAGAAAAGTATGAAATGACAGTCAACAGCCTGACTGAGGAAAATAACACCTTAAAAAATAGACTAACAGGGGCGGCTAGATGGCGCAGTGAGTAAGAATGCCGGCCTCGGAGTTGGGATGACCAGGGATCGAAACCGGCCTCAGAAAATGAGCACCCACACATAAATAATGACTAGCCGTGTAACCGTGAGCAAGTTACTTAACCCCAATTGCTTTTAAAAAAAAATAGACTAACTCAAATGGTAAAAGAGGCTCAGAAAGGCAATGAGGAGAAGAATGCCTTAAAAAGCCAAATTTGCCAGATGGAAAAAGAATCTCAAAAGCTCACTGAGGAGATTCATTCCTTCAGAGTTAGACTGGAGCAAATGGAAGCTAGTGACTTTATGAGAAATCAAGACGCTGTTAAACAGATCCAAACAAATGAAAGAATAGAAGGCAATGTGAAATATCTCATGGGAAAAACCACTGACCTGGAAAATAGATCCAGGAGAGATAATTTTAAAATTATTGGACTACCTGAAAGCCATGATCAAAAAAAGAACCTAGAAATCATCCTTAAAGAAATTCTCAAGGAAAATTGCCCTAATGTTTTAGACCCAGAGGGGGAAATAGAAGTTGAAAGAATCCACCGATCACCTCTTGAAAAAGATCCCAAAAACAAAACTCCTAGGAATATTATAGCCAGGTTCCAGAACTCCCAGATCAAGGAGAAAATACTACAAGCATCCAGGAAGAAACAATTTCAATATTGTGGAAACACAATCAGAAAGCACAGGACCTGGCAGCTTCTACATTGAGGGATCGAAGGGCATGGAATATGATATTCCAGAAGGCAAAAGAGCTGGGATGGAAGCCAAAGGTCACCTATCCAGCAAAACTGAGTATCTTGTTTCAGGGGAAAATATGGTCATTCAGTGGAATAGAGGACTTTCAAGCATTCTTGAGGAAAAAACCAGAGTTGAATAGAAAAATTTGACATTCAGACACAAGAAGCAAGAGATGCTTGAGAAGGTATTCAAGGAAAAGAAATCAAAAGGAACTTATCAAAGTTGAACTATTTACATTCCTACATGGAAAAACAGTATCCGTGTCTGATGAAACCTTTCTCATTATGAAAATAATTGAAGAAGGGTATATGGGCATATGTTTACAGGTATACATGGATAGAGGGCACAGGTTGAATTTGATGGGAAGGGATGATACTTAAGGGGTGAAGTTAAGAGGTGAGAGAGGAAAGTGGCAAGAGGAGATGGGGAGAGACTGGGTAGGGTAAACTATCTCATGTAGAAGAGGCAAGGGGAAATAGTTGCAAGGGAGGGAAAGAACAGGAAGGCAAAAAGGCAAAACCATATTCTCATTGAAGTTGGCTCAAGGAGAGAATCACATACATACTAAATGGGATATCTCACCCTGCAGGAGAGTAGGGAAAAGGGGGACGAGAGGGGGGGGGGATGATGGAGGGGAGGGCATTCTGGGGGGAGGGGAGGTTGGAAGTACCCACTTTTGAAGAGGGACAGGACCAAAGTAGGGAATGGACCAGGTGGGAGGTGAGATGGGTGGGAGGGAAATATGAGCAGTCTTTTACAAAATATCTACTATGGTAATGTTTTGCATAGCTATACATGTACAACACATACTGAATTGCTTATCTTCTCAGAGGGAGTGGGTGACAAGGGAGGAAGGGAATGGATCTGAAAATCGAAGTTTTAAAATTAAATGTTTCATAAGATGTCCAGGCATTGGGGCTCAGAGATTCACCTTGCCCTAACGGCAAAGTCAAAGGGGGTATGGGAGAAGATATGGGAAAGAGCAGATTGGATGAGGGGATATCTAGTGGGACTGCTATTCTGGGGTGGTGGGTAGGCGAAAAATGGGGGAAAAATTGTAACTCAAAATCTGGTGGAAATGAATGATGTAAACCAGAAGTTAATAAAGCATTTGTTTAATAAAAAAAAAGTGAATGCCAAAATAAAAAAAAAATGCTTTCTCTTCATTTTATTCCTAAGAGAAAGTTTATGTATTTATTCTCTTCATCATTCTATGGTCAAGGAAATGAAAGCCCAGAAGAGGGTAAAAGGTCAAATCAGATTATTTTATTTGAGTCAATAGAAGATGCAGATACAGGGGTTGGTCTTGTTGAAAAGGATCACCTCTTCATCAGAGCCTAGAAAAAAAAGGAGGAAATGGGAAGGTCGAGTTAAGAGACAAGGAAGAGAGATTATTGATTGAAGGGAAGGGGAGAAGGGTTTTAGGGAATGGCTGGATTTTTTTTTTTTTTTGTGAAGCCTGAGGGAAGAACCTCAGCTGAGAGAGTTGGGAGGAGATAACATACTGAAGGAGAGTGAAATGGAGAATAAATTAGGAATAGAAGGATTGCCTTGCTGCAGTGAGGGCCCATTTAAGAATAGAAAATTTTGTAACTTTTGTAACTTTTTTTGTAATTTTTGTAACTTTTCCAACCCTATTCAATTACAGTAGGAGTAGTGGGAGTCATTATGGATTAAATCCAGGAGAAGAGATTTGAGAAAAGAATGTAGAATCAAACCAGTTCACCTAAGGCTCAATATTGGAAAGAGGGGAGAGTGTAGGCAGAGAAAAGGTAATGGGGAAATGAAGGGGTTGGAGGTCACAGGTTTAAGAGTAAGGTAAAGAAAGAGATGAATTGTGGTTGAATAAAGGGAGTGAAATATTTGTGGATGTGACCATCTCTGTGTATAGCTGAGATGGGGTGGAGAAGGAGCTCATGGGAATTAAGTAGGCCAAGGAACTGGGAGGTTTGGGTATAAGGGTCAGAGTAAGGTGGAGAGACTGAGTCACATGGCCTGGAGACCAGTAATGAAGTTGGCTCAAGGGGAGAATCACATACATACTAAATGGGATATCTCACCCTGCAGGAGAGTAGGGGAAAGGGGGACGAGAGGGGGGATGATGGAGGGGAGGGCATCCACGATCTAAATTGGGTGATAGATCTGGACACTGTGAACCTCAAAGGAGAAAACATTGCTAAGTGATAGCTGTAGAGAGGAGTTTGGAAGTGGGCAATGGAGACCTCTGAGATTAAAAAGCATTAATGAAGTGACTGAGGGGAGTAGGAGAGAAGGTGCAACTGGCACTGGAACTGGAAAGGGTGGGCAGGAATGAAGTGTCATCTCAGCAAGAGCCAGTAGATGGAAGCAGCTGGCACAAAAAGGTGGTTTGTTAATCAGAGGGGGAATCCCAGAGGGCACTGTCAAAGGGGCGGAGGGGTGTGTCACAGGACATTGGAGGCTGAAATGAACGAGGATGAGTGGGCAGAGGGCTTTGCTCTTTGGTAGTCAACCTCACAGGGATGGGAACTTTCGGGGCAGGAGAACAGACACAAGGTCCTTGGAAGAGGGGGTTTCAACAATGGGGAGAATTCTTGCCATGAGATCTTCACCATTTTCCTCATGTCCATTTTAATGACAGTGGATTCCTAGAAGGGTGCCTGCACCCTCACAACCAGAAAGGGGTTAACTTCCCATATCCAATCTCATTAATTTCTTATTGCCAAGTCTTGTGGATTCTATTTGTGTGGCATTTCTTGCATTGGTGCCTCTCAACACCATTTTGGTTTCAGCTCTCAGCTCCTCATCCTTAACCCATTGCAGGAGCTTCCTACCTGCCTACCTGCCATACCCCTGCCTGAAGCTTTTAGTCCCCTTAAAAATCTGACAGAATCACCTCTTTGGGGCACTCAAATACTTTCACAACCTACCTCCCACCTACTTTCCCATCATACATTTGTTCCTAGGCCTGCTGTTTGAGGCCAAGCAGGAGGTGACAGTTGTTGCCCCATCCCACATCAGCCTCCCAGTGCTCCAACCAATTTTCAAGTCCCCCTCCCTGTTCTGGTCACTCTCCTAAGACATATTCATGTAGCAATCCCTTCCTAAAATCTGGGACCCAGAATGCAGGAGAATCCCTACCAGTGTGAAGAAAGGATTATTCATTATGAACTTGAATGGGGAGCAGCAGATTTAGGCAAAGACGAGGTTAAAGGTGAGATGGCTGCCTATGGGACCAGGCTCCCACTCACATGGATTGGGAATGGTGCAAGTGAGCCTCACCCTGGCACCAGTGACCTCAGAAGTCTTTTCCTTGCCCGTATCCAGATGCCCATTCATGAGGATGACTCTCCAAAATTCACTTCATAAAAAATAATAATTTATTGTCAACAAAGGGGTATGTACAAAGGGCAGAACTGGGGGAGGCAGGGGCTGGCAGCAGGGTGAAAAGCGGGTAGAACTTGGAGCCTCCAGAGCTACTCCCCCCAGCCCAGGGCCCCCCTGCTCTGCTGTGGGGGGATGGGGAAGAGGGGAAAGAGGTGACAGAACCCCTGTCAGGAGGGCCAGGAGGAGGTGGGGGAGAGGAGACTCCCCCGAGGTAGTAGAGGGCTCCAGTGGGTCCCCCCTTGTGACCACCTCCTAAGTAAGGCACTGTGCCGGCGGGAAGCGGTGAAGCAGGAACAAGGAAGGGCAAACACAGTGGGTCTCCATTAACACTGAAACCTAGTGCAAGGACGACAGTGGGCCGGCAGCGACCCAGACCCCAGACCCTTAGCAGCGTCCAACGGGAGCAGAAGCAGACTCTCCCCACCCTGCTCAAGTGCTTGGCTCCATCAGTGTCTTCTGAAGGACAGGCTGGTCTGCCAGGAGTAGGGGGGCTTGGGGGAGGTGCGGTGAGGTCCCCTTCCCCCACAGCAGCCCTCACACCCCATGCCTGGCCTCTGGCTGTTCCCGAGTGGCCACACCAGACTCCGCCACCACAGCAGGCCAGCCTGGGGAATCATCAGCTCCTGCTCCTGTCCGGGGTCCCTGGGGCAGCTTGGACCAATCTTGAAGCAGGCTGACTGCAGGGGACTCCTCCAGGCGCACACGGATCACCTGCAGGTCCAGTGTCCCTCGGAGCCCCGAGGAGGGAGCTGGGGAGGGATGGAGAGAGAAGTGTTAGAGCCACAAGGCAGGAGGCAGCCATGCCAACAGTGACACATTTTGAGTCTCTGCCACTACTACCTGTGTGAGTGGTGAGTGCCTTCAAGTCTCTGGGCCCCAGGCTCCTCATCTGTAAAATGCAGAAGCCAGACTTGACCACTGAGGCCCCATGAACGTTCCTGGCTTTGCTGCCTCTAGACCTACTGGCCTCTCTCCAGGCTGACCAGAACGGCTCCTGATGCAAACTCCAGAATTCAGTCCTATCTTCAGAAGCTCGTTAGGAGCTAATGTGGGCCGCCATGGGAGGAAGGACAGGGACCTCCTGGACCCACCAAATGGCTCCTCCTTCAATATCTCCAATTCACTGCACTTTAGAGGAGGGAGAACCCATCACCTGGGGATGACTCTCCTGGCTAGAAGGTTTCCCCTTGGTGCCAGGCCTACCCTGTCACTCCTGGTTCTGCCCTTCAGAGGGCTTCCCAACCCCAACCTGGGGTAAGCCTCTGCCAGAGGCCCCTACCAGTCTCCTGTCCTCCTCTCAATACTCCCCAGCGGATCAACAGCCTTCCTAAAATGTGGCTCCAGAACTGAGCAGGCCTCTAGGTATGTGTGGGCTAACCAGGGCAAGATGCAGTGGCCATCAATCACCCCTCTGTTCCTGGGCACCATGCACCACTCGTTACACCCTAAGATCACATTAGGATTTGGCTACACATCAGCCTGTGCTCTCTGCAGCCCACAAGCCCCTGGGCCTTGTCCACAGGAATGGCCAGGACCTGGTTTTCTCTGTGCCCTCCTCCCCAACTAAGATTTCTTCTCCAGGCTTTATCTGATGCTCACGTGTTATGGACCAAAGGCCCTTCCCCATCCTGGCATCCTTTCTCTGGACACCCTGGGTTCATCATCGTCTTCCTTTGCTAAACTGTGGTGTACCTGCTGGAGTCAGACCAGGTTAAGGCACAGAGGGGCTTTCCAAGTGCTTTAGCTCAGAAGCCTACAGCTTCCTCCCATATGTTCTGGGGTCACAGTCTCTCACTTCCTTTGGAGTGTGATGACAGCCAGGATGTCTCCTCTCTGGGAGCTCATCTACTCACTTAGTGCCCAATCACAGGGAAATTCCAAAGGGGAAGAGGGTCGCCAAAGAGAAAGGTCTGTGACAGTTCCATCCTCTGTCTCACGGGATTAGGGTTGTTCAATAAGCATTTAACCAGGGCCTGCTATGGGCTTGTGTTGGATTCGGGATCCTCTAGAATCCAGCATCCAGCTTGGCCTAGAAGCCAACTTTCCTAGATGGGAACCTGAGTGTTGATTCTGAGACCAGACCAGGCTGCCAGGGCTGTGGAGGGCCACAGCCTTTCTCTGAAAGAATGGTCACTCTGTCATGGAGCCAAGAAAGAGCCCTGGGGGGAAGGGGGCAGAGAGGGAGGCAGGCCTCCCTTCCTGGGCCAGAGTCTGAGAGGCTTGTCCAACAGCTCACCTGGGGAGGGACTCTGTGGCTGCTTGGGGCTCCCCTCAGCCGGCTCTCCCTCCTTTGATGAGGCCCTGTCCTGTGAGGTTTTCAGCTGGCTATGAGAGAAGAGCTGGAGGACAAAGCCTGGCGGGAAGCTGCCGTCCGTGAAGTGTCGGACTTCAGTGGGTGCCGAGAAGGGCTCTAATGTGACATGTGGAAGGGGGAGGAATGCTGTGGAGGGACAGAGAACAACATGGCAGCCGCTTTCCTTACATCTGGACACTGAACAGGCTGGGCTGGCTGGCTCCTAAGGCTGGAGCTCTGGTGACAACATCATCACCATCTTCATCATCACCACCACCACCACCATCTTTGTCATCATCTTCATCACCACTATCATCACAATCTTCATTATCACCATCTCCATCATCATCACCTTCACTATCTTCATCACCACCATCATCACCATCACCATCTCTATCATCTTCATCACGATCACCTCCATCATAATCACCTTCACCATCATCATCACCTTCATCATCACAATCATCATCATCAACACCACCACCATCAGCATCTCCATCATCTCCATTACCACCACCACCACCATCATCATCATCATCATCATCATCATCTCCATCACCACAATCATCACCACCATCACCATCACCATCATCGCTAGCATCTATGCAGTGCTTTGGGTTTGCAAAGTGCCTTACAAAGATAATCTCAACTTACTGTTACAACAACCCTGGCAGGAGGTGCTATCATTATCCCCATTTTAGAGCTGAATAAACTGGGGTAGACAGTGATTAAATGACTTACCCAGGGTCCCAGGCAGATTTTCCCACTTCACTGCATCCCCTAGCTGCTTACACACTACCGTCTATGATTTCAGCTGCCTTAGGTCCTTTTCCTCCACAACCTGGCATTCCCCAACATTCCCCACTTAATCTTATTCAGGTGATTGCCCACCTCATCATCCTTTATCCTTCTAATTTTTCCCACTGATTTACAAGCCCTAAGCCTGCTCTTGGTCCTCAACAAGGTCAAGGTAGCCATCCCCCAGTTTCTTCCCTCCCTTCCCCATGGTGAACCAGTTCAAGGCTATCCCCATCCTCTTCTCTCAGATTCTGTGGATCTCTAGATCTCTCCCACCACCCCCTGCTGCTGAAGGAAGCTGGAGACCCTCATAGAACTCTGTTGACTGGATCCACTGCTTGCTTATATCAGATTATCTGAACTAGGCACTCCCTGTGCCACTCCCTAGGGCAACTCTTCTAAAATTTTCATCCCTCCTGAAGCCTCCCACAGCTTCCTCTCAGCTGAGACCCTTGTTTCCTGTTATATTGAAAAAAATGAAGGCCATTTCTCCAGGACTCCCTTTCTCCATGATTCTCATCCCTATCCATCCAGCCCTGACTTCTGTCTTCACTATCACTGAAAACCTTCAAGCCATCTCAAACTGGATGATCCATAGGCACTGCAGATGCAGCCTGTCCCCAATGGGCTCTCTCACACCCCCCCACGCCCTGGGCATCAGGTTCAGCTGCTCACTTATACTCAGGCCCCACATCCAAACTGCTGGTCAAAGCCCCTCCCATATATGTCCCCTTCTCTCTACTCACATATACCCAAGATGACAACAGCTCAAGCAGCCCGGCTCCCAGGGCTCTGGCAACCCCAAGTCCCCCTTCCAGATAAGGGCCTCCCTTCTACAGGACAAGCTGACGCCCCCATGCTCTCATTGCTTCCTCAGTTTCTCCCCTCTGGTCCTAAACCTCAGGCTCAGCCCCCCTTACCTGGGCTTGGGACTGAGGGCCTGACCATGGCCTTAGCCCTGGTGGAAGTTCGGCCCCGCCCCTTTTTCTTCTTGGGAGGGGCTTCCCCAGACAGCTCCTTACACCTCTGGTTCCGAAGCTTCTTGGCTCCTCCTTCAACCACTGGGGAAGCTGCTGAGAGCCCCAAAGACAATGTGAAAGCCCCGGAGGGGGCCTGTGGATGCAGCAGCCCACCTAGGCCTAAAAGTCCCTCTCCTGGCCCAGGGGTCGGCCCCTGCTCTGCCTGCCCCAGATCCCTCTCTTAGGGGTCTCACCTGGAGGCTGGAGGGGCCGGAGTCCCCGGGGCCTGTTCCGAGTTGACTGTGATTCAGGTTTTTCCTCAGAGTCCAGAAGCACCACAATCTCAGCTGGTGTCTCAGGAGGGTCTAGGGCAGAGAGAAGAGCCCCCTTAGGACTCTTGATCCCCCCCAGTTCTGCCCCACAGCTTCCCCCCCCCCCCCGCCCCCGCTCAAGCCCCTCCTACCTACCAGTGCTGGGGGATGATGGAGACTCCAAGGAATCTAGCAAGGCCACACCCTCACTCCAGGCCTCGAGGATGTTGCTCTTCTCCCCAGGGCTCAAGCCCAGGGTGTGGGGGTGCTGGCGGAGGATGTGCCTGCGGGCGCTTCGGGCAGAAGGAGTGTGGAGCTCCTGGCCACACACCAGGCACAGGGCCCGGCCGCTGCCCCCAGGGCTGCTCCCCACCAAGTACTCTTGCTCCCAGGACTGCAGAGGCTCGGCCTCCTCAGTAACTGCGGCACTGGTCTCAGGCTGGCACTGCCCAGGGACAGGGCTGCTCTCAGGTTGTCCCACTAGGGAAGGGCAGAAGGGAGAAAAGGGAGTGGGTTGTGAGAGGGGCCCAGGTCTCACACCCAGCGGGAGGGCCCCTTCCTCTTCACCATCATCCCCACAGGCCCTCCCCACACCAGCAGCCCATGAATGGCCAACATCTGCCTCATGGAGCACTCTTGCACTCACACCTGGTCCCCCCAACCCAGGGGGCTTCATCCTGGGTGGGGAGCTTGGGTGGAGTTGTGCCTTCCAAAGTGGCTGACGATCCCTATCTCCAGACCAGCAGCCTTTGCTCAGGCCTCATACTCCCAGACTACTCTGCGGGGACTCTTTTCTTGGGGTTTTGGGGATACCCCCCTATTCTTGTGCCTCTCTGACTGCTCCTTCTGTCTCCTGCACATGACCCCCCCAGATCCCACCCCCCGAGCTTGGTCCCAGGCCCTCTTCTCCCTCCTTCCACACTCATCCCCAAGGGGATCTCAGTATCTCCCCAGGTTCAGTGATCACCTGTGAGCTGAGGATTCTCAGCCCTAACCTCTCTCCTCAGTCACCGCTGGACCAGACGTCCCCCCGGGGCTTCTCCCATGATCCAAAGGAGAAGCTGCTCTCCTGCCATCTCCCACACTTCCTAGCAGAGTCTGGGCATGGGGTGTCGCCCTCAATCCCTTGCTCACAATTCCTTCACAGGGAGCCAGCAGATTTGCCCCTCTCAGCCTCGTGATACCCCTGCCTTGATGCCCCTTCTTGGGTCTGTGCTCCACGCAGCTGCCAAAACAACCTTGTGCCAAGGCTAACGCTTTCACTCTGAAGCCCACAGGGCCCTGATGCATCTGGGTCAGCTCCCTCCTCAGTGATCCCCCTCTGGGGTCCCCTTACAACCTCACCAGGATGGCTGCCCGCCACGGGCCCCCTGTTCTGACCATGGCATCTCCCACCTTGGCGGCTCAAGTGTTCCCCATCTCCCAGACTCAGCTTGGGTACCTTCGGAGACAGGACCCTGCCATGGGTGCCTTCCCAACATAATTAAGTCTGTGTGGACTTTTATCTATGTACAGGGATGGATAGACAAGAGCTGTCCAGGATGGGCAGCAATCTGCACCAGAGGAGGGAATTCCTGAGCCAAGGAGGTCACAGATGCTAGGGGTTATCTCGCTTTGGTCTTGGAACCCCCAATGCCCAGCACATACAGGAGCTTCCCACTACAGGGCTACGTGTGAGTGCAAAGGGAATGGGAGGGAGGAGACAGCTGGCTGCCAGCCCTGCTCCATGTCTCCAGGCCCCACCATACCCAACGTCTCCTATCCCTAACTCTGCCAGGCCCAGAGGAAGGAGCCCCTGTGGCTGCTCGGGCCCAGTCTCCCAGAGTCCAGGAGCACACTTTTGTGGCACCTCTGCTCATTCCCTCCCTGGCCTTCCACATGGCCCCCAGCAGCTTTCAAATGTCCTACAAAAGCCCCCACTGCTTAGAGACTATGAACTTACAAAAAACTGCCTGTACCCAAGTCTTGGAAGAGGCGGCAGGCTACCGGGACAGGACGGGGCCCACCCTGCCAGAAAACAAGGGCACACCGAGCATGGTCTAACTGCAACGGGCAGGTCTGCTGCCCACATTCCCCGGCTCCAGGCCCCAGCACTAGGCAAGGCCTGACCCAGCTCCCAGCTCACCCCAATCAGGAGCTAGGGGCTGCCTCTGCCAAAAGCCCTATTTTATCAAAGGCCAAAGGCAGAGCACCTGGCCCCTGGTGTCTCTGAGGGGATGCCCATCTCACCTGCTCTGGTGGGTTCGGCCATGCCCAAGAGAGGCACTGGGGAAGGAATGAGTGGGGCGGAAGGGGCAGGGAGAGGAGAGCCAGAGGGGGAGGGGAGCAAGAGGGAAGGGAAAAAGGAAGGAAGGGGAGGAAGAGAGAGGGGGAGAGGAAGAGGGAGGGAGAGGAAGAGGGAGGGAAAGAAGGAGGAAGGGGAAGAAGAGAGAAGGGGGAAGGGAAGAGGAAGGAGGAAGACGGTATGAGGGAAGGGAAAAGGAAGGAAAGGGGAGGGGAGGAGGAGGGAAGAGGGTGGTGAAGAGGGAGGAAGGAAGGAAAAGGGAAGGGGGAGGGAAGAAGGAAAGAAAAGGGAAGGGGGAGGGGAAAAGGAAGGAAGAGGGGGAGGGGAAGCCACAGCCCCACCAGAGCTGCTTCCCTCTCCAGGGGATGTGTTCCCCCATCAGAATCCCTTTGGTAGGAGCATCCCCAACCCTCAGAGAGGCCGCACACAGTAGGCACTTGGTGAGTCTTTCTCATTCATTTATAACCAAATCCTAGGTCCCTCCAGGCCAGTTCCCTACAGCCCCTTCCCCGCCTGTGACCTTGCTGGACCCCAGCTTTCAGATGTCCCCTGCCCGCCATACACACGCGTGTGGTAGAATCACACACCCCCATCTGTGTGTGCACGCATGCTTCCGTACACGGGAATGCACGCGTGCAAAGGTAAAGTCACAGCAAACCTATGAACTGGGTGCCTGCCCTCCCACCAGCAGAGGCAGGTGACCACACCCACACCTGTCCGAACGCTATGCAATGCACATAGACACGCCACAGACACCTCCTAACTGTGTGACCCTGGGCAAGTCACTTCCCCGTCTGCCTCAGTTTCCTCATCTGTAAAACGAGCTGGAGGAGGAAATGCAAACCCGAGACACCCCCAATGGGGTCACGGGGAGTGGGGCGTGCTGAAAACAGCCGGACAGCAGCAGATACAAGCACAGACACACTGAATGCGCGTGCAATGACACGCGTGCACACGCACGTGCGCAGTTACATAAAGACAGACCCTGGGGGCGGGGCCCGGCTTGGGGGTCCCCCTCTCCCCCCCCACACACAGCACCCACACATGATCACGCACACGCGCGGAAGGACCACGGGCGGCGGTGGGGGGGGGTGTCCCCGGGCAGCAGAGGAAGGGGAGGGGCGGCGCGCCTCCACGCCTCCCTCCCTGCAGCCCCCTCCCCTCCGGACCGGGCCCTCCCCCGCCCCGCGCCCGCGGCCTCACCTCGCAGCACCGGCTCCCGCAGCGCCGCCGGGATGGGGATGGCGGGCTCGGCCGGGGGCCCGGCGGGCGGCAGGGCGCGGCGGCGGCGCGGCGGCGGCGGAGGCCAGCGGCCCGGGGGCGTCTGGGCGCGGGGGCCCCGCTCCTCGCCCTCGGCCCCGTCGTCCTCCACTCGCACCTCCTCCACGTCCTCGCACTTGAGCGTCACCTGGATGCAGTCCAGCGGCGCGGGCTCGGCCTTCAGGGCCATGGTCCTGCCTGGCGGGGGGGGCGGAGAGCAGGGTCAGCGCGGCCCGGCCGCCGCCCGGCCCGACCCCCGCCCCTCCGGCGCGGCCCGGCCCCTTCCGCTCCCGGCCAGCCCAGGCCCGCCGCCCGCTGCCCGCCGCCCGCCTGTCGCCGACCTGCCGCCGCCCAGCCCGGGTCCTCCCCGCCACCATAGAGTCTCCGGACCCCGGCGGGGGGAACGTCCTCAATCCGGGCCCCTCACCCAGCGCCGCTCTCCCGTCTATGGCTGCTCATTGTCCGAACCGGGGCCCGGAGCCCGCCCCAAGGCCCGCCCCCGCAGCCGCCCGCCGCCAATCGCCGCCCGGCCTGGGCCGCCCGTGCCCCGCCCCCCGCCGCCCGGCCGGGAAGCGCAGGCGGGGCGCTCTCGGGCGCCCCCAGGCGGCTCAGAGGCCGCAGGGCAGCCCTCTCAAGGCTCCCCTGGGGGAGCAAAAATTCAAGCGGCCGCCGGAGCTGAGTGCAGCCAGGGCCCGGCGTCTGGGCGGGGGGAGAGGGGGAGGGAAGGGAGGCCCTGGCCTAGGCCTCCGCCCCCGCCTAGCCTTGGGGCGGAGCATGCCCAGGCTGAGGAGGAGCGCTGGTCTGGAGCGGGCCCAGGAGCACGGGTTAAGTGCCTGCCGTGGGCCCAGCCAGGGAGCACTTATTAAACTCCCACTGTATGCACAGCCAAGGAGCATTCATTAAGCACCCACTTGTCTGCCCAGCCAAGGAGCACGGGTTAAGTGCCTGCTGTGGGCCCAGCCCTGCTCTAAGTGCCCAGAACACAGAGGTAAAAAGGAAGTAAGCCAGGCCCTGCTCTCGGGGTGCTTGATCACGCTAGGGACAAGGGGAACCACAGCAGAAAAAGAGGGCTCTGCTTACCTGAAAGTGAGTGCTGCATTCGGGAAGCAGCCTCCTTCCGAGCCAGCTGAGCCCATGGCCGGTCATCCAGTGGGAGCCCGCCCCTCAGGGCTGGAGGGCTTTCCGAGGGCGCCCTGAATGCGCTGGCCGCACTCCTGCTGCGAGCGGGCTGAACGCAGTGTGTCCAAGCCCCAGCCTCGCACCGCCGTCTAGTTTGGTTGCGTGGCCCGCATTTCCACGTGCATTTGTCCCTCCCAGAGAGGTGCGGAGGAGCCTTGCGTAAGCAGCCACGTTTCTGGGTAATTCGCCCTTTTCTTCAGGGTGGCCGGCAAATAAAGGCTAGGCGTTTGGCCATCTCTCAAGGACCGAAGAAAGATGATGGCGGCCCCTTGATGCTTAGTCGGTGCTGGAGAGTAGGTGCCAGACAGCTGGCAGTCAACTCCGACTGGTGAACAGCGAATGAAAAGGAGGCGTATTACAGTGAGAGGCAGGAGCCCTTACTCCCGGGGCACTCTAGACAAAGGTCTGCCTGGACCCAAGCCTGAGCAGAACAAGTTGAGAATGTTAAATCCAATCTCATTGTCAGCACCATTGAACCTAGGAGAGAATGAGGAAATAGGAAGGGAAAAACCTTAATCCTGACTCAGTAGTTGTTTAATAAAGTGAAGTTCAGGAAGATCTGAGTTCAAATCTAGCCTCACATACTGAGTGACTATGGCTAAGTCACTTAACTTCTGTCTTCCTCAGTTTCCTCAACCTTAAAATGGGGATAATATCACCTACCCCCTAGTATTGTTGAGAGGAGAAAATTGGATACTTTAAAGTAGCCGGTACTTTGTTGTCGTTCAGTTGTGTCTGACTCTTTGCCACCTCATTTGGGATTTTCTTGGCAGAGAAACTGGAGTGGCTTGTCATTTCCTTCTCCAGCTCCTTTTATAGCTGAGGAAACTGAAGCAAGCAGGGTCAAGTGACTCGCCCAGGGTCCCACAGCTAGCAAATATCTGAAGTCAGATTGGAACTTGACTCCAGGCCAGGCACTCTATCCCCTGTGTCACCAGCTGTCTGAAAGAGAAGGATCTGTTAGACATGTATGTCCTAGCTATCGTCACTTACAAAGTTCACACCTCCATCCCCTAGCTTGAGGGAGGGCTAAGGATCCTTATCAACCACACCTCCCATATCTCTGGCCTCAGGTGGGATTCAAAGAAGCTCAGAACAAAAGTCCTAAAGGACAGGGCTGAGCTAGCCTAAAGTCCCAAGCAGAGCTGCTTCCACTGCTCAGAGCTTCCCATCCCCTTTCTCCTAAGACTGCACAAGACAGGCCATGTTCTCACCTACGTCGCCCCTGGCTTCCATCTCTCTCTTCTCGGCAAGTCAAGTGTTTGCCAACTGAACTCTTCTGAGGAATCTTTTAGTCTCTTTGTTGTGACAATTGTTGTACATCTTTTAAAAACACAGAGCCCTTTAAGTGTTAGGAGACGTGCTAGGCACCAGGGACATGAAAACCCCAGAAACACTCTGCCTTTGGGAAGCTTCCATCCTATACACAGGAGTTAGAAGGAACCTCCCTTTCCCCCCCTCCGGCCCCCTTTCAACTTTCTTGTGTGGGTTGAATTCCAGGTTAGATTGCAAGCTCCTGCAGAGCAAGAACTGTCTTTCTTTTCTCCTATTTGCATCTTGAACTCTTAACCAACAGTCAATAAATATTTATTTGCTATGCTTCAGGCATTGTGCTAATAACCGAGGGTACAAAAAGGAGCAGAACATAGTAGGCATTAAGTAAATGTTTATCAGCTGACTCACTAGTCACCTTGTAAGTTATGGAGTCCAACATGCTGGTCTGAGATTCCCCCTGCATACATCATGTTCATGTGCGTGTGTGTGTGTGTGTGTGTGTGTGTGTGTGTGTGCGCGTGCGCGCGCGTGTGCCCTGAACAAGCTAACCTCTTCTTGCCAGAGGTGCCTATCCAAGCACTTCACTGGTTTTGCTCCCTAAGGGAGACGCTTCGTCAGAATCAAGTGGGGATACTCCACTCCCTTTATTCTTTAAGGCACAAGTGGCTGCAGGAAATTCCCAGGAGCAGGGACACGGTGAAAAAAGCTTTCCCTCCAGCTGGTGCAGGAACAGGTGTCTCCTGCTGCTCTGTGTGTGTCTGCTATAGCCTGGCTGGTAAATCCCCTCCTTGCCTCTTTGACGCTTCAGAAGGGGAAAGAAGGGGGGAAGAAGAAAGGGAATGTGTTGGAAAGAAAAGAGAGAGAAAAGACATCTTGTTTCCCCCCTCTGTCCAGAGGGCAAGGAAAGGGAACAAGGTTAACATCTCCTCTCCTGCCAAGCACCTGTTCATTTTTTCTTCCTTTGATTCCCTCCCTTGTCCTCTCCTCTCTTCACAACATCACCCCACACCCTCTCTTTTCAGTTTTCTTCCCTATGTTGTTTTTCCCATTAGACTGTGAGCTTCTTGAGGTCAAGGACTGTCTTTCCTCAGCACAGTCCCTGGCACATAGTAGGCACTTAATAAATGTTTTTTGGCTAAAGGAAAGGGCTGACCTAGTTCTTTCTTCTTGCAATCATAAACCACTGGGATGGGCAGGTAGTTCTCAGTCAACCAGTCATCAAGAGGCAGCTCCCGTCTCTAAAAACCAAGCCATCTGGGGGCGGCTAGGTGGCGCAGTGAGTAAGAGTGTCAGCCCTGGATTCAGGAGGACCTAGGATGGTTCTGGCCTCAGAAAATGAGCACCCACACATAAATAATGACTGGCTGTGTAACCTTGAGCAAGTCACTTAACTCCAATTGCTTAAAAAACAAACAAACAAGCAAGCCATTTGGTACCAGAGGGCACACTCACCCTCTCACCCTTTTTGGAAGCATGCCAAATGCTCCATGCCTATGCCCCATGCTCTAGTTTTTGGAAAAACTCCTCAGATTGACTGCTGATCCCTCTGCTAATCCTCGATGGTCTCCCCCAAGTCAGATGGGGGTGCCCTACCCCCAATCCAGGCAATTGGGGAGGGGCACAATTGTCCATTAGGCACAGTCCTTGATTGACTGCCCCTCCCTCACCCCCCTCCATGCCATGGGTCCCACAAAGTCTAAAATGCCCAATTTTTAGACATTCCCCAAATTAAATCTGGTGAAAGTGGTCATTTATCATAATTGGGGGAGCCTAGAGCTCACAGCCCTGTTTCCCCAGTGCACAACTGGACAAATTCAAATTTTCAAAATTCTCATAGCTCACACCTGTGTTAAGTTGAACTCTGAAAACAACACCTAAGGACAGCAAATATAGAGGAAAGAAAAGGGAGCAGATGGGGAGAAATTGCCCCTCCCACCTCTATCTAGCCAGATGAATTTCCAAGATATGTGGGGGTCTGAGACTTTGGGTCAACCTCTCACCTTCAGGGGAGTAACAAAACTGCTTGGGATAGAAACTTTCTCCAATGGATTCCTGCATTGCTAGAGTAATCCAAATGGAGTGAGCCTGGAGAGTTGGGGCTGATAGGGAATCAGCCATTTACCCTCTTGTCACATTTTAAAAAATGAACTGAGCCAGCTTCCCCTGTTAAAGAAGGAATTCTTGGGTCATCTGGATACACTCTTTCTACAGAACTCTGGTCCCCAAGGGTCCCAGACAAGGCATCCAGATGCATGGTATAAGAGGGTACATTGTCTAGCACTGCTCAAAACTGGAACACCCAAGGGGAGGCAGGCCATTGAGGCCATGGAATATGACACCTCTACAGCTGGGTAAGTCGAGGCACAGCTTGTCCAAGACCTTATAGCTAATTATTGTCTAATTATTGTCATTTGAATCCAATTCCTCTGAAACTAAAGACAGTGCTCTTTCCAGCATCCATTGTCCCAAACTGTCTCCTTTAAAAATAAGGGCATTGATCACGTGGGGTCAGCTGGAAATCCATCTAGCCTTTCCAGCCCAGAAGAGCCTGGCATGGGTCAGGATCTGGCCTGGGGGCTGGTCCTGTTCACTGGAGAGCTCCTTCCAATGTAGAAACAGAGGCTCAGAAAAGGAAGAGCTCTGTCCCAATCACAGGGGCAGTGGGCAGCAGAATTAGGATTCAAACCCAGGTCTCCTGGCTCCTAGCTAGACATTGTCCATGGTACTGCCTTGCCTCCTTGCAAGGACAGGCTCCTGACTTTTTTTATGACCAGAGGCTCACTTAAGGCCTGGCATACAGTAGGCACTTGCTGGATTCTGACCCTCTACTGCTCCCATTTGCTCCATCCATCCTAGTAATGCAGGTAAGTGACTGGTCAGGAGTCTTGGCTTTGGGCCAGGTAATACTGAGTGACCATGGGGTAAATCCCCTCCTCTCTCTTGGCTTCAGTTCACTCATCTGTGAAATGAGGAGGGAAGTCGTTCCTGAGGATCTGCCAGTTACAGTACGGTGTGCTGCACTAAGCAGGAGAGACAAATGGGAATCCCACGTCAGACCTTTACTTAGGTCCCTCCAGGGCTCTGACTCAGTCTCCTCCTCTATAAAATGGACACAGTGATAATTGTGTACCCAGTGCACCTCCCAATGGGACAAACAGGAGTGCTGGCCCCCAGGGGAAAGGACACAAGAAACTTGTCCAAGGAGTTCCCAGTGACTTGGGCTGTCCCCAAGACAATGGTGACAGGTGATATCTAGCACTCACACAGCACATTAAGGTTGCAAAGCCCATAACGTCTCATACAACAAGATAACAGTAATAACTAAAACACGTACGTGCCTACTATGTGCCAAAAAGAGGCATAACAAAGTTGCTGACCTCAAAGAGCTCACAATCTTAATGGCAACAGAAAATCTTCCCTCTCTCTAGAAGGCCAAGTGCCCAAGTTCTCAAGCTCAGCAGCTCTCGAACTCAGGACAGCCGTGAGGTAGCTTCCAAGGTGGGGACTTGTATTTTTGGGATCTCTTCTCTCAGGCTGCCTCCTTCTGCCACGTGCTTACGAGGGAAGTCAAAGCAATGCTTACTGATCAATTAGTAATTAAGGCACTTGCTAAATGTTGATGGATCGATGCACCGAGAGACCCTCTGTTGTCTGCCCCAGCCCCTAAGAGAACAAAGACAGCGAGCTGCTCACTCAATGAAGGGGATGCTTGTTCACCAGCCTTAAGGTCCCTTCTCCCTGCGGCATGGGGGTGACCAGTGCACAATTTGCTAGTTGTACAATTCTATGTTTGTTCTGCACTCCTGGAAGTCCCTGCTATCTTGCCCTTCTTTTTTGGGGGGGTGGGGAGCATGAAATAAAGACTGTTCCCCACCCTAAATCTATAGTATACATGGAGTTCCTAAGTGGAACTTGGGGACCCTGTTACCCACATTTAAGGACAATATAGATATAAACCATACCTGAGCTTTGTTTTAGAGATGGGTTTGGGCCAGAGCCAAGGAGAGAAAATGCTACTTTGGGGTCTTTTCTGTGATCTGAAGCAGCCCATGTGAACTGAGAGGCCTGGGCTGAAGGCCACAGCACCAACACCTATCCCTAGGACACTCAGGGTGACATGATAAGGGCATTGGAAGAAGCAGGAATACAGGACTGCCTGCTGTTTCTTCCAACTTCCCCTGGCCAACTGGAAGAATCTGGGGCAGAAGTCTGAGACCTTCTGGCATCCTCTACTTCTTCCAAAGGCTTGCCATGTTCACAAATTTCCTGAAAAAGAAATCAGGACTTGGGATCTGACAAAGCACATAGTAGGTACCTTTCTTCTCCATGTACACACGTGTGCATACATACATATCTATATGCATGCACATGTATGCATACATAAGTGCTTGTGTGTACACATTGATGTGTGGGCATACATGTGTATGTATAGAAATGTCATTAGGCACAATGCCCCGCACACAGTAAGTGCTTGTTGACTCCATGCATTTTTGGGGGTGGGAGAGGGGCAAAGCCACATTAAAATAGATTCTGTCTCCCTGAAAAGGACTGCCCTAGTGGTGTCTCTCTCCCCTGGGTTCTTCGAACATTTGTCAGATATACTCTCTCCTCTTGGAAGCCTTTCCTGGGTCTTCAGGCAGAAGCACTTTCTCTGCACCCAGTACTCCAGCCCACTCTAGTCCCACAGGGTCACAGACTGGGCAGGGACCTCAGGGGTCATTTAGTCTGATCTGTAAAAGGCCCTGCCCCTCAACCATCTTCTTCATGGAGATACCCAGCAGGGAGAGTGCACTGAGGCCCTCCAAGGATTCCATTCCACCCTCAGAAAGCTCTCATGATTGTCAAATTTTCCCTGCTATCCAACCTCAGCTTATCTCTTTGCTCCTCCTACCCAAACCATTGGCTGGGTTCTCCCTTCTGGGTGAATAATAGTCCCAGAGCACATTGATCTAACACTTTTAGGTTCACAAAGCACTTTATAAAGATTAGCAGGAGTATCTCATTTGGACCTGGAAACAACCCAGGGAGGTGGGTTCTATATTATCCCCATTTCATGGGTGAGCAAACTAAGGCAGAAGTGTTGAGGGCCTGCATCTGGGTGGGGCAGTGACAGAGGACAGGAGCCATCATCATCACCATCAGCCATTTTTCAAGGCATGTCTGACCCTTCAGGACCCCATTCAGGAGTGGTGGTTCGTGTAAGATGTTAAGAAGGCTGAGATGACGGAGCTTGAACCTGACTGGGTCTGGGAAGGGGTGATAGAGGGAGGAGGTAGGGGTGACACCTGGGCTGGGCACCTGGATGGCTGCACCCTCAGCCAAGACTACTGCCTTGTGCTCACTGCTTCCTTTTCTAAATAGTCACCAACCATCCCTTTAGTAATAGACTCTAGAATTTTGACAGGAATCAATGTCAAGCTAATTGACCTATAGTTTGTAGACTGCATTCCCTTCCCTCTTTCTGGAAAATCTGGACAACTCTTGCCTTTTCCCAGGCCTGCCGTGCCTGTTCTTTCCTCCACAATCTTTTAAAGTTCACCACCAATAAATAGAATGGCCATCCTAACTGCCGGACCCTTTCATCCGATAGAATGGAAACCTTTTGATCCAGGGGGTTGAAATCCACCCAGGGCAGCTAGATGTCCTCCTACTAGGTCTCCACCAATCTGATCCATCCTCAATTTGTATTGGGATCCTGGGGGTACATTTTCCACCTTCACAATAATAATAGGATTTAGAACATCTGAGATTACTTAGGTCAATTCCAGTGTGATGCAGGGGAGAGTGCAAAAGATATTGAGTCCTTAGAGCCTCAGTTTCTTCAGCTTCAGATTGGAAATAATAACACGTGTGCTCCCTAACTCTACAGTGCTGTGAAGAAAGTCTTTGGGATGTTAAAAATGAATGTTATTCCTCAGTGTGTATCTGACCACCAGCCTCTTACTCTTCATGCTGCTTAGGCCATATCACCCAAGGTTCTCTGTCTCTATCTCCCAAAATTCTCATTTCTGCCTGAAAACTTGATGTATCATTCTCAATAAATACTGTCAGAGCACTGGGGGTTGAATCAAGTTATGAACTCAAATCTAGGCTCCAATATTTACCCACTGCTGATTCTGGGCAAGTCAACCTCTCTCTATCTGTTTCCTAGAAGAATAACAACACTTAGATCCTTCGATTGCTGTGAAGAGTAAAGGAGATAATATTTGTAAAACGCGTTGCAAACTTTAAGGCACTATATAAATTCTAGTATTATAATTTTGTTATTTTCTTTGAAAACAGAACAGTAACAGACTTGTTACATTTGTTTTCTAGAAAATGTCTGCCAAATACCCAAGTCTGAATAACCGTGGTTTGTTCTTTCAAGTAAAAATGGTGAGGCATGAAAAAGTGGCTAGTTCAGCTGGACACTTAAACCATCCCATGACAGCTTTTCCTGGAGATGATCATCACTTTGGTATGCAGAAAAAATACTTGGTGAGAACTTCCCATTTCATCCCAAAGAATATTTAAAGGATGTAAACCCATGGGCCAACATCTAATAAAGCTCATCATTTTTATTAGGACATCCTTAAGTGAGATTGGCATTTTTTTAAAGCTGCAAGTGCCTGCTGTTGGTGACTGTCCAGTTTGGTGCCTCTGTCCCTATTTGTTCAAAAGCACCAGAAGCTTTACCCACCACGGCTGTTCTCCCACCAGGGCAAATATCACTTCAGTTTCAGGATAAACCATGAGACTCAAAGCATTCTTCAGTCTTTGACTATTTCAGTACCACTTGTGTCTGTTACCAAGCATTCACAGAAAAAAGATATTTCCCAGTGATAAGCTAGTGCTTCATCCTGGACAGCAAGTCCAGCTGTGTTTCAGGATCTGCCCATTTGTAAGGCAAAAGGACAATTCGACAGACAAAAAATTAACTCACTCTTTGTGTTTGCAGTTCAGTCATTAATTCACCGGGGTTGTAGCCCCTGGAAAACTCCACCATATGGTCATGAGAAAATGAGAGTAAAAAAGGCAAATAATGTCTTAGAATTATTATGCTTATTGTTGATACTGGTTTGGCTCTCTGGGCCCTCCTGACAGGGTGGTGGAAGCCACACTTTGAAAACCACCAGGCCAGCCAAAATGGTGCATTTCCGTGCCTTTGTTTGGGCCCCTCCTCATGTTTCCCTCTTTCGTGTTCTTCCTCTTCTCATGGAGTCTTCAATGGGCTGCTCTCCCTCAGGCACAGTCTCTGCCCAATGGGCTACTGAATCTACAGTTCCACTCCCCAATATCTCCCTCTTGCTGGAATCCAGTCAGTTTTCTTCTTGAATGAGAAGAGGGGGAACCAAATCCTCCCCATTGCACTGAGAAAAATTCAAGCTTAGGCAGCCTAGCATAATAGCTAAAGAGATAGCCTTGTTGTCAGGGTAGCCCCCACTTAAGGAAGCCTCCTTTCCACACACAAGATTGGGGACAGACATTGACTTCTGCCCTCCTAGGCCTGAAGAATTAAAACCAACCATGATCTTTTAAAAGAGATAATATCTGATGTTATTATGAGCATATCAGGATTTAGGGAGAAGGCCTCTATCTGTACCTTTACTAGGACTCAGCTGGTAATTGATAACACCATCAACACTTCCCTCTCTCCCTCTGCTACTGACTCATTCCCTTATTAAACCATCATGTGGGTTCTAAGGCAATCAAGGGGTACTGTGTGTTCTGATATTTCCTCACAAAGTGATAGGAATACACAATATTTCCCATTAATTTTTTTGTAGGCAGCTAATTGGTACATTGGATATGATAGTAGACTTGGAGTCAGGAAGATGCGAGTTCCAATTCCGCTTGAAACACTACGAAAAGTCACTTAACCTCTCTCAGCCTCTGCTCGATGTGAGAATCTGATGAGACAGCTTATGTGAAGCACTAGATAAATGTGAGGGATCACTATGAGTTCTGAGCCCCCGCCCTAGTTTATAAACAGAGAAGACTTTTTTCCCATCAGCTTTCATTCCTTTCTCTCTTTCTTGACCCCAAACCTCCTGATCACAAAAGCATTAAAAATCCCCATATCACTGTTCCCATGATTTCTTATGGTAGCAAACAATAATTTGAAGGACCAAACAAATATTTCCAATGTATCAGCAGCAGTAAAAGCTCACAATCAGGGATCACTCTGTACTCATCAAAAGCAGAAGAAAGAGTCCTGGGATGAAGTCTTCTCACCCACCACCCCCATGAACTATTCCCCACTTCTGGAGACAGTCCCATGTTCAACAACAAATCAGAGATGATGCTCCTGTAGCTCCTTGGGCATCCTCTCACAAACTACACAAATGAAAATTAATTCTTAGTCTCAACCACTTCTGAAATTCTGGGTAACGCTGACGGTCTTTCCCTAAGGAAACAGCAGTTTAGGGATAGAATTCTTCTCTCACAGCACCTCAACAATTCTTCTGTCATTCAGTTAGCCATCAATCTGCCAAGATTCTCTTCCCTCTTAAAGGCAAAATAGCCATCCCCAGTTCCCATGGGGAAGGCTATTAAAGTTGGCATTACCTAAAGGTGACTTCTGCTTTCTGTGTTCAGGAAGAACTCCATTTGGCAAACACCTACTATGCACCCAGTATGGAAGAGGAAGAGTGGGGAGAGGAGTAGACAGAGGGCCAGTTTTGGAATGAGGAAGACCAAAGATCAAGCCCTAATTCTGACATTTATTGACTGTACACAAGCAAGGAACTTAACCTCCTAAGTTAAGACAGGCAGTCTCATGTCTTAGAATTACTATGAAGATAGTTTGGACTTCTGGGACCTCCTGACAGCATCATGGAGCCCAGACAGCTTGCTCTGCATTGGTGAAGGGAGATCCCTCCCTAGACCATGAAACCACAGTCCAGGCAAAAGTAACAAAAAAGTGGAAAGACTTTGGAGTCAGAGGACCTCATACTTACTACCTGTGTGACTGCGGGCAAACTGTGGGTGTGGCCTCAATTTCCCTACCTGTAAAAAGAGAGGGTTGGACCTTCCAATTCTAGATAGATGACCTTAGCAGACTACAAATAACAACAACAACAATAATAATAAATTAGAGAACTTGCTGGTCTGCATCAGTGAAGTGAGATAATAGGAAATAGAGTACAAATCTGAATTCAGAACCTGTGACTCTGATCCAATGGCTTCCAATTGCTTCATGAAGACACTGTCAAATGCAATTTACTAATTCAAATCAATGGGGTGATGGAAAAGCAAAAAGCCAGTTTGAGGTGCTGAAATGTTTTGTTTCATTAATGCTTTTTTAAAAGTGTTACTTGTGATTCAGTCACCTCATAAAAGAGCTCCAGCTTTGGACTGATTTCAGTCCTGGTGAAGGTTGACCCCAAAGGGAGAGAATTCTGTCTCCCCACCTCCCCCAATCTCTCAGCCCTCCTACACACATATAGGCACTCTCTGATTCATTATACCTCCACCCTGGAGTAGGGAACATATCTTCAACAAAGCTCAGGCATGGCCAAAGTCTAGGATTTCCTGTAACAGGTATGAACAGAAAAGGATGCCCAGTGTACAAACAGATATCACGTAGAGGACAGCTTAAATGCTTAAAGCACAGGTGACTCTAAAACCGGAGAGTAACATGTATTTGAAAAACATAACAAATAACCCATCATTTCTATGATACTGTCCTCAGAAGTAAAGACTCCTGGGAGATTTGTGGAGATACTTAATAGATATTCCATATTTGCTTCTGATCTATACCATCTGAGTACCAATTCAAAGGCTCTCTATGGCAGCCAAAAAGGAGTGCAGAGCTAATGATCTTGGTGGGGTTTTGGTTTTCTCTGAGAAAGGGGTAGGAGCAAGGTGCAACCCCCCATTGGATATGTGCCACTGAATTTGGTCATTCCCAACCTTTCTAGGTTACCATCCAGCCCCAGAGTGATCTGTGATCTGTGTTCATAGAAATAAATACCAAACTGAAGAGGTAGCCAGGGGCTGGAGGTCTCAGGTTTCACATAGCCAAGTACATGTTCTTCCAGCCACATATTCCTGTCTCCCATAACTGCTGCTGGGGAGGGGGAGGGGAGAATTCTCACTACTCCCACACTCCCACTGGGGAGGCCAAGTCCAAGGGAGAGCAGACTGAGTCCCAAGTGATAATCAAAAAAGAGAGGACGAGAGGGAGGAGGGGAATGTTGAGACTCTGACCTCTCCCTGCAAAATCTTATAAGTAGGTGGCCATTCCTGAGTCAGCTGACCATCTTTGACACAGACCGGGGTCATGGAAATAAATCACAGAAGTTGGCCACATATGCTAAAGCAAAGGGCCAGAGTTTATGGGGCTCGTCAGACAGAGGTGCTAGGGCATCCCCATACATGATCAGTGGATAGCCCTGCTACATTTATATCACATTCCTATCCAAATTTATTCTTCCATTCTTCCCTAGTAAGCCTTCCTTTGAGACAGTTTTTTTTTTAAGTATGAGATAAGGAAAACCACATTATGAATCAACAGTGTACAACAACATATATAATATTCCATATTCATAAACCACCCCCTACCACCTTCTAATCAATTACGTGATCATTTTAATTATGTGAGATTCAGTTTCTGTTTACATTGTAATTAATGCGTATATCACTTTCCTGGTTCTGATAGTCACTGCATCAGTTCATAGAAGTCTTCTCATGTCTCTCTGAATTCCTCAAATCTATTGTTTCTTATGGTTCAATAATTCTACATTATATTCACAATTGGAACAGCAATTTTATACCAGAATAATTTAAAGGAAACCACTTTCAGGCACCTCCAATGATTCAAAGTATCCAAGCATTGCAGGTAATGGTTTTGGTCAGCCTGTTTTAATAGAGGGCAGCTAGGGGGTGCCATAGTGCATAGGGCACTGGGTCTGCAGTCAGGAACCTGAGTTCAAACTCAGCTTCAGACACTCACTAGCTGTGTGACTCTGGGCAAGTCACTTACCCCTGTTTGCCTCAGTTTCCTCATCTGCAAAATGGGGTTAATAATAACATGGACCTCCCAGGGTTGTTGTGAAGATCAAATGAGATATTTGTCAAGCACTTTGCAGACCTTAAGTGCTACATAAAAGTTAGTCCTATTATTCTTGGGGTTTTTTGGTGTTGCTTTTTGAGGCAATTGGGATTAATTGGGTCACATAGCTAGTAAGTATCTAAGACCAGATTTGAACTCAGGCCCTCCTGATTCCAGGACCAGTGCACTATCCAGTGAACTACCTTGTTGCCCTAGCCCTATTATTCTTAACACGTAGACAATGTGAGGAAAATGCAGCCCCCAGGTCACACCTGAGGTGCTGCAATGGAAATAGCAGCCCTGACAGAAATGCAGGTTGCCAAATAAATAAATAAATAAAATTTTAAAGCTCATGGACCCCAGGTTAAGAATCCCCACTCTAAAGTTCCTTCTAATGATCAACCCATGGTCTTATGATGTTTCTTTAAGAACAAGCATCACTTTTCGTGTGTCTCTACAGTCTTCACGTTCGTCATTTCTGGCACTACAATGATATTCCATTGCATTCATGTACCACAATTTGTTAGCCATTCCCCAATTGGTGGGCAAATGTGATATTAAAATTTGATACGTATTGTTCTGTTTCAATAAGGCTTAAGTTCAACCCTTCCTCACTCAAATCCAAGTCAACTGCAAGTCACATCATCATACCCCGAAGTCATGGTCCTCTTTGAGAAGGAAGGACATAATCAATTTACTATCCTCCTTCATTATGTGAGCATTAAACTCCTTAAACCTACGACTATAGTTCCATATTTCACTCTTATAAGTCACCCACCAGGGACAGCTAGGTGGCGCAGTGAGTAGAGCGTCGGCCCTGGAGTCAGAAGGACCTGAGTTTGGATCTGGCCTCAGACACTTAACGCACACACAAACAGAAACCTAGCTGTGTGACCTTGGGCAAGTTACTTAACTCCAATTGCCTTCCAAAAAATAAATAAATAAATAAATAAGTCACCCACCACCCACTTCTAGGAGAAACTTACTGAAGATAAAGGTGTATTCCATGAAGTATTACTGGAAGAATCCAAGAAATCTAAGTTACTGGTGGCCAGGCTGGAAATCTCCATTCTCTGACTCTACCTCGATAATGTCCTCATTGCTAAAGATTTTGTCACTTTCTATTTTGGGGATCCTCTTTTATAACAATAGAAGGACTGCCGTGGAATATAAGGGGAGTCCTGGGTTACTGAGAAGCCTTGGATCCCATTTATTGGCAATTGGTCATTTTGCTAATAAACTGATTGTGCTCAGAACTTAGTTGCCTCAGATTCTCTTATTCACAGATTTCAATCATGAAATGTCTATTTAGTTTCCAGTTTTTTGCTATCACAAAAAGTGCTGTTATTAATATTTTTATATGTCCAATATATATTCTTCTCAATGGTTTCCTTGGGGTAGTCAGTGGTGAAGTGGATAGAGTGCTGGCCTGGAAGTCAGGAAGATTTCCTGAATTCAAATCTGACCTCACACACTGACTAGCTGTATAACTGTGGGTAAGTCACTTCACCCTGTTTGCCTCTGTTTCCTCATCTGTAAAATGAGTTGAAGAAGGAAATGGCAAACTACCTCAAATGAGATCATGAAAAGTCAGACACAACTGAACAACAATGGGATCTCTGGGTCATGATCAAAGTGTATGAACATTTAATCACTTTATTTACATAATTCCAAATTGCTTTCTAAAATGGTTGCATCAATTCACAACTCCATCCATGATTCAAAAGGGTGCCTATCTTCCTCAAACCCCAACGCTGACTATTCTCATATTTTTTCATTGTTGCCAATTTTCAGGATTGTTTTGATTTGTGTCTTTCTTATTATTAGTGATTTGGAACATTCTTTGATATATGGTTGTTACTAATTTGCAATTCTTAAAACTGTCCATTCATATCCTTTGAACACTTATTTATTGGGAGATGACCTTTGGTCAAGTCTATTCATCTATCATCTATCTATCTTTCTATCTATCTATCTATCATCTATCTATCTATCTATCTATCTATCTATCTATCTATGTTTATCTATCTCTATCTGTTATCTATTTATCTTGGATACCAAACCCTTATCAGAGAAATTTGATAAAAAGATTTCCCCCCCATTTGACTGCTTCTTTTCCTATGCTAGGAGCATTGATTTTGTCTATGCAGAAGATTTGCAGTTTTAAGTAATCAAAGTCTTCAATTTTATCTTTGGTACTTGTCTCTATCTCTTGTTTGGTTAAGAATCCATCCCCTACCCATAGCTGTGACAGGTATATAAACTGTTTATCTTCTAATTTTTTAAATAATATGATCTTATATTATATGTCATATATCCATTTAGAATGCGTTGTGGAACATGGTGTAAGGTATTGATCTAAACCAAATTTCTGCCAGACTTTCTCTAGTTCTTCCAGCAGTTTTCATTAAATAGGGTGTTCTCTCCTAAGTGATTTATGTTTTCTGGTTTATGGGACACTGGATTATTGAATTCCATTGTTAACTGATTCTCTCTTATCTAGTCTGTTCTATTGATTTTTAAAGCAACACCAATTTTTGATCACTGCTGTTTTAAAAGATAGTTTGAAATCTGGAAGTGCTGCTCTTCCCCCTTCATCCCCCTGCCTTTTCATAATATCCTTTGATATACTAGACATTTTATTTTTCCAAATGATTTTGTTATTATTCTGTCTGTAAAGTATCCTTTTGATTATTTGATTGTATATTAAAAGTGTAAGTTAACATTGACAGTGTTGTCATTTTTATTATATCGACACAGCCCAGCCATGAGCACTGAATATTTTTTCACCCAATTAAGTTGCTCTTTATTTCTTTAAGGAGCACTTTGTAATGAAATCTATACAAGCATTTTGTGTGCTTTAGTAGGTTGATCTTTGGGTACACTATGTATTTTATAATTATTTGGAATGAAATTTGCTTTTTTATTACTACCTCAGATTTATTATTATTATTATTATTTAGAAATGCTGTTAATTTTGAGAGTTTATTTTGTAGTTTGCAACTTTGCTGAGTCTATTATTTGTTTCAATTAGTGTCTTTGATGATTCCCTAGAATTTTCTAAGTAACCCATTATATCATTAGCAAATAGAGATAATTTTATCTCCTCTTTATCTCTTTTAAAATTTTAATTTCTTTCTCTTGTATTATTGATATTGCTAGTATGTCCAGAACAATATCAAATAATATTGAGAAAAGAGAGCATCCTTGCTTCATTCCCATAATTACTAGGAAAGGTTCAAGTATATACTCATTCTTTTTTTTTTTTTTTAGAGGGCAATTGGGGTTAAGTAACTTGCCCAAGGTCACACGGCTAGGTTTTCATTTGTGTGTGCGTTAAGTGTCCGAGGTCGGATCCGAACTCAGGTCCTTCTGACTCCAGGGCTGACGCTCTACTCACTGCGCCACCTAGCCGCCCCTATACTCATTCTTTATGATACTTGCTTTTGGTTTTAGATAGATACTTTTTATGATATTTTATATCATAAATATATATATATATATACATATATATATATATATAAAGTCTCTCTGTACCTGTACTTTATAGGTTGTTTTTTTTTTTTTAGCATAAATGAGCATTGTACTTTGTCAAAGGTGGAGTTTTTTGCATCAATAAAGATGATAATTTGGTTTTGGATGTTTCTCTTTTTTATATGATTAATTATACTGATCATTTTCTTAATGTTGAATGATTCTTTCATCTTTGATATAAATCCAACTTAATTGTAATGAATGATTTCTTGGATAAATCACTACAGTGTTGTTGGCTTTTTTTTTACAGGATTTTATTTAATTTTTTTGAATCAATTCATTAATGACATTGGCTTATAGTTCTGTGCTTTATCCTTCCCTAGTTTAGGTATTAGGACTATACCTCATAAAAGGAATCTGATACTGTGCTTTCTTTCTCAATTTTTGAGAATAATTTATATAACATTGATGTTCGTTGTCCTTTAAAAGTTTGATAGAATTCTTCTGCAAATCCATCCAGACAAGGAGGTTTTTCCTCCCCTTTGGGAGTTCCTTCACAGATAGCTCTGTTTTCTTTTCTGAGATGAAGTTATTTAAGATCCTATTTGATCTTCCATTACATTGGGCTGTTTATATTTTTGAAGATATTCTTCTATTTCTTTGTGTTCTCAGTTTTGTGTGTATATAACTGTATGATGAATTCTGATTTTTAAAAATTTCTTCTAATTTTGTTGCAATTTCACCTTATCTACTTGCTATTTTGTTGATTTTCTTTTCACTTTATTTTCAACCAGATTGGGTAAAAGTTTGTCAATTTTGTTAGTCTTTTCAAAGATCCAGCTTTTAGTTTTATGTAGCATTCCTATTTTTTCTATTCATTTATTTCTCTAGTTTTTAATATCTCTACTTTTTACTTATTTTAGGATTTTATTAGTTTTCTAATTTCTAAATGCACATTTAGTTTATTAATTCCTTTTTCTCCCCTATTTTGCTAATGTATGTTAGTAGGGATATGATTTCCTGGAGAACTGATTTAGTTGCATCCCACGTTGTTTCATTGTTACAATTTTCTCATACATAATTATTAGTTGTTTCTTTGACTTGTTCTTTGACCATCTTGGCTCCTTCTCATAACTTTAAATATGATTGAATTAAACAATCCAATAAAATGAAAAAGAGTGACAGATTGGCTAAGAAAACTACACAATTACTTACAAGAAACACATTTTTAAAAATATAAAGAAATACACAGAATCAAAATGAGAATCTGGAAAAATTTTATTATGCATAAAGTAAATCCAAAAAAGTAGGAGTTGCAATCAACCTATCAGATTTTTTAAAAAGTCGATCATTCAAAATATGAGAGGACTAAACAAACTATATTATGCTAAAAAGAACTATAGACAACAAGCCAATTACACTTACATGCTCTAAATACTTCAGCATCTACATTCATAAAAGAAAAATTAACTGAACTGTAAAAAGATAGAAACAGTAACACAATGGTGGCAGGAGATTTCAATGTCCCTCCCTCAGTTTTAGATAAGTCTAACAGAAAGATAATCAAAAGAGAAAATACAGAATTGAACAAATTGTGGAAGAAACCAGAGCTAAAACATTTATGGCATCTTCTGAATGAGGCTGCTAAAGAATGTACATATTTCTCAGAATTACAAGGAGCTATAATGCACATATTAGGGCACAGAGATATAACAAACAAATGTAAAGAGGCAGAAATAGTAAATACATCCTTTACAGACCATAACACAATAAAAAAAAATAGTAATCATTTTAGAAAGCACAAAGAAAACAGAGCCAATGGAGGTTTTTACAATGAAATCCTAAATAAAAGGGTACAAAAACTAGCTGAAGAAAACAATTCCTAAAAAATTAGAATTGTAGAAGCTAATGACTCCATGAGACAGGAAGAAACAATAATACGAAATCAAAAGAATGAGAAAAAATTAGAAGATGTGAAATATATCATTGGAAAAGCAACAGACCTAGAAAAGAGAGCAAAGAGAGAGAATTTAAGAGTTACTGGACGACCTGAAAGCCATGATCAGAGAAATCCCCTAGACATCACATTTTAAGAAATTATCAAGGAGATTGACCCTGATATCTTAGATGTAGAGGATAAAATAGAAATGGAAAGAATACACCAACCACCTCCTTAAAGAAATCCCAAAATGACAATTCCCAGAAACATTAGAGCTGATTGGCTATAATTATTGGAGTGGAGGACTTGGGTGGGGCAGAGCCAAGATGGCGGAATAGAGACAGGAGGGAGGATTTGGAATATGATATTTCAGAAGACAAAGGAGCTAGGATTACAAGCAAGAATAAACAATGCAGCAAAATTATGTATAATCCTTCAGGGGGGAAATAGGTATTTAAGGAAATAGAGGGATTTCAAGCATTCCTGATAAAAAGACCAGGGTTGAATAGAAAATTTTACATTCAAACGCAAGAAAAGCATGAAAAGATTAATCAAGAGACTCAATAAGGCTAAAGTGTTTACATTCCTATATGGGAAGACGATATGTGTAACTCCTAAAAACTTTATCATTAGGGGTGGCTAGGTGGCGCAGTGAGTAGAGCGTCGGCCCTGGAGTCAGAAGGACCTGAGTTCGGATCCGACCTCAGACACTTAACGCACACAAACAAAAACCTGGCCGTGTGACCTTGGGCAAGTTACTTAACCCCAATTGCCCTGCAAAAAAAAAAAAAAAAAAAAAAAAAGGACTTTATCATTATCAAGTCAATTAAAAGGAGTTTACATGTGGACAGAGAGCATGGGTGTTTGTCAATTATGCCAACCTAACGATGATCCAAAAAATTGACGGGGTGAGGAAGAAGGAGGCAGTGGGAGAAGAGGGAAGGGAGTGGCAGAATGAGGAATTTTTCTGACATGAAAGAAGACTGTAAGGAAGATTTTTACAGTGGGGGGGAAGATGGGAGGGGGAGCGGCAGGCAAGCTTTGAATCTCAATCTCATCAGAATTGGCTCAAAGAGGGATGTGTATGATAGTGTGTATGTGTATCTGTGTATGTCTCTGTGTATGTCTGTATATCTATATCTTTATCTATTGATATGGACATAGATATAGAAAGAGATATACTCAATTTGGTATAGAAATATACGTTACCCAACAAGGAAATAGGAGAGGAAACAAACAGTTAAGATAAAGGGCTAGAGTGGAATCTGTTATGCTTTAACTCAAGTAAGAAAGACAAGGTTAGCAATCATGATCCCAGAAAAAGCAAAAGCAAAAATAAACCTAATTAGGAGAAATAATCAAGGAAACCACATTTTGATAAAAGGTACCATAGCCAATGAAGTAGTATCAAAATTTTTTATAGCAAGCTTATCTGATAAAGGTCTCTTTTCTCAAACATATAGGGAACTGAATCAAATTTATAAAAATAATAATCATTTTCCAACTGATAAATTGTCAAGGAATATGAAAAGCAGTTATCAAAAGAAGAAATCAAAGCTATCTATAGTCATAAGAAAAAAAATGCCCTAAATCATTATTGATTAGAGAAAGGCAAATTGAAAGACCTCTGAGGTACCACCTCACACCTCTCAGAAATGACAAATGTTGGGGCGGCTGGATGGCACAGCGAATAGAGCACTGGCCCTGGAGTCAGTAGGACCTGAGTTCAAATCCAGCCTCAGACACTTAACACAAAAAACTAGCTGTTTGACTTTGGGCAAGTCACTTAATCCCAATTGCCCTCCAAAAAGCAATGAATGAATGAATGAAATTAAAAAAAAAAAGAAATGACAAATATTAGAAGGGATGAGGGAAAATAGGTATATTAATGAGCTGCTGATGAAGTTGTGAACTGGTCCAGCCATTCTGGAGAACAATTAGAAACCATGCCCAAAGGGCAATCAAACTGCATACTCTTTGACCCAGCAATTCCAGGACTAGGTCTGTATCTTAAAGAGATGGAAGGAAAAGAAAAAGGACCCATATGTCCAATTTATAACAGCTCTTTTTATGCTGTCAAAAAAAATTGGAAATGGAGGGGATGCCCATTTATTGGGGAATGGCTGAACAAGTTGTGGCACATGATTGCGATGGAATATTATTGTTCTATGAGAAATGATGAGGGGAATATGAATGTATAAATAGAGCCTATATTATCTTGGAGAGGGGGGAGGAGAGGGAGGAGAAAATTTAAAACTCAAAATCTTATCGAAGTAAATGTTGAAAACTAAAAATAAATTAATTATTTTTTTAAAAAAAGAAATGATGAGGGTGTGCTTTCAGAAAAACATGGGAAGACCTATATCAGCTGATGCAAAGCAGAACTAGGATATCTCATTGTACAGGATAGTAGTGTAGTGATGATCAACTATGAAAGACTTGACTACTCTGATCAATACAATGATACAAGATAATTCCAAAAGACTCATGATGAAAAATGCTCTCCACCTCCAGAGAGAAAACTGATGAACTCTGGGTGCAAATTGAAGTGTAACTTCTGACTTTATTTTTCTTGGGTTTTGTTTCTGTGTGAGATATGACTAATGTGGAAATATGTTTTGCATGATTTCAGAGGTATAATTGACATCATATTACTTGCCTTTTTAGTGGGGAGGGGTGCCAAGGAGGGAGAGAATTTGGAACTCAAAAAACCCAGAATGTTAAAAATAAACAAAGAAATGTTACTTTTTTAAAAAGTTACAAGAATGTTATATTATGCTTGAGATATTTTTATATGCCTATAAAAGTTACTGCCCTGTTATCTGTGTAAAAAAGAATGTCATTTTGAATCTCTTGCAGTCTATTGTAGGTTACTTATATGCATGTATATACTCTGGATGGCTTCTAATTTCCTCTTTTCAATAAACTATTATTTAAAAGAGTTATAAGACGTTGATATTTTCCTCCATTTGTCTCTAATATTTTTCTGAATTAGCATTTCCCCCCTCTCTTCCTCTATAAACACAATACTCTGTCTATTTGTTTACTTAAGTTTAATCTATTTTAAGGTCACACTATCCCCCTGGCTCTCTTCATCTCACTCTTGAGTTCTTTTTCCTTCTGTTTGTTAACTTCAAGCTGAATTAGGTTGTACTTTGTAGGAGTATGATTCAAACAGATTTGTAATCAAAGGCACTCTCAAGTCATTCATACCTTGCATTCAGATACATGGCAATGTATAAAAACTCTGGTCAGTGAAATAATCGACTGTGATTCTCGAGGACTGGTGATAAAGAATGATGCCCATCACAAGACAGAGAGATGATAGCCTAATGCAAAATAGGGAACACATTTTTGGACATGGCCATTGCTTGAAATTGTTTAGCCTGATTGTGCTTAAAAGATACAAGAACTCATTCCTTCCTTCTTCCCTTCCTCTATGGGAGTGGAAATGGGAGAGAAAAAACAAATATTTGGTAACTGAAAAAATTATTTTAAAAAGAGCAGAGAAAAGCACTAGGGTCACCAAAATTGATGTCTCGAGAGTTAGCTGAATTCTATCTCAGCTTGTACAACATCTGAGAGTCATCATCTGGAGTAAAAGAGCTTTAACTCAAAAACAAGTAACAGAAAGATATCATGATAGTCCAGATAAATGGTAATCGGTCTGCACAAGGGTGGTGACCATGTAAGGAGAGAAGAGGGAACGCATTGGAGAGGAGTTAGGAAAGCTATCTTCAAATCAGCAAGTTCTGACAGTATCGTGGCTGTGTGGGATGAGCACAACTAAGCGGTCAGAGCTGTCAGTCTGAGGGTCTGGAAGGCAGTGGTGGCTTCAGGGGTAATAGGAGACTTGGAAGTAGGCAACATTTGGGGGGATGAAGAGTTCTGATTGCATATTTAAACTTGAGATGCCTAGGGACAATCCACGAGGCGACGGTGACACTAGACTGAGGCTCAGGAGAGAGGTCAGGGCTGGACTTAGAGATCTGGGAATCCATAGATAATAACTGAACCCATGAAAGCTGAAATGAGAGCCAGGAGAGCTGGTATTGTTTTTGAAGCCTATTGTTTTTTGAAGAGTGCCAGTGACATCGAAGGGGGATGTGGTGATTTGCTCGTGAACTGCATTTAAGTGAGACAGAGTTGTACAAAGCCGCCAGCCTCGCCCTCTCTCTTCCAAAGCCATTGAAGTCCAGGGGCAGGACAGAAGGCAAGACAATCAGTGAGATGCCTCTGATGTCTAACCAAGTTCTCAGTACTCCATAGCTTCTGCCTGAGCTGCCTTCATCAGCCCATTCCACCAGGGGCTCTTCACATGCTTAGGGTTCCCACCCCCTGACTCACCAACAGGTTTGAAGCCTGTTGGTTACCCTCGATGTGGTGTAGCCTGTTTACCCAGACAGTGCCACTGGGGTGTGGCCGCTGCACACACTACAGCTTCTTGGAGTCATGGGTGGAAGTTGGGTGCCAGGCAGACCCCAAAGATGGGTGAGCAGGACCCTGCAGCTGTCCCAACAGAGGCACTGGTCCTCCCCAAACACCCTTCCTCTTGAACTCTGAAATCTCCTTCTCTGATCAGCATCACTTCCTGTCTTCCTGGGTCTCCCTGGACCTCAGTCCTCTCCAACCTGTTTTTTGTTCTTCCTGTAACTTCCGGTCCCTTCACCCCTCCCTGTTCTCCTGGTCCATTACTTCTTATCTAACCTCCCTTTTGTGGCTGTGCAGTCTGGACTCTACTCAACCAAACATTGTCCTCAAACATTGTCCCTTCCCCCTCACCCTACTGCTCATCCCCGCCTCATGAGCTACAGAACACCACTGGAGGGAGTCCCAGGACCATGCCTACTGGCAACACTGAAAACACAGGGGGTGTCCATATCCCACTTCCTTTTGCCCAGATCTTTGGGTAACAGAGACAGAAGGGCAGAGCTGTATTGTCCCCAAGAGGCCTATAATAAAGGGCAAGTGTTGGTGGTCACACATTGATGATGGCTCTTGGGTGAAACTTTTAGAAAGGACCAGACACCATGCTTTGGGGCCAACTCACTCTTGAGTTTCTGGCCACACTTGAGGAGAGAGGAGATTCAGAGAAGGAAACTGGGCTGTGTGGGCAGCCTAGGAAAGACTCAGGGCCAGCAGCTGAAGAATTTCCCTGCAGGTTTTGCCTGGTAGCCAGCCAGGAGCTGGGGTTGATGAGTACACAGTGATGGCACACAGTGGAGGTGAGGTGGGCTGAGTTAGGCCACCCTAAGATGGCTCCCCTTGACCCATGGGAGCAAGAATGCTTAGGAGAGACCATCCACCAAAAGAGACCTTCGGTGCATCTGTCTCCCCACGGCTTATGAGAGCCATGAGCCATGATCCACGAGAGGAAATGGGAGGAACCCCACACAGACTCTGCTGAAGTAAGCTGTGCTCAGAGGAGGACTTAAAAGTTGTTATATTTTCTTTTCCTTATTTTAGTCTATATAGGCCAAGTGAATGAGGTCTTTGTTCAATTTGCTGAGGAGGGAAGAGACTGGGTTCCAAGAGGGTGGGGCACCCAAGCCAAGAGAATTATGAGTTATTTTTGGAATTTGTCCATTCCCTTAGACTTTAAGGGGGCAGTCCTGGGTATGGTGAGGTGATTTCTGCACATGCACAGTGGATAGGTAGCTGGTAGCTTCAGGTTGGGACAGTTGGGCTGGTCCACGCAAGCAAGCTCAGGCATTTGGAAAAGAGCTGGTTATGCAAACCCTGAGCACCACCTGATGGCTCTGAGCATATATGACAGCTATTTCCAGCCATACCTTTAGTAGGGGAGAAGGGGAGGAATCAAAGTGTTCCCTTATCTAATCTCAGAGGGGCTCTCAATGCTGCAGGGAAATTTTGCCATTTTCCTCTACTGACTTGGCCACACCTCCATTCCTTCTCCTCCTTGGATGTTCCAGACCTCCCCATTTCTCCTTTGTGCCCCCAGTGTAGCTTCCATATCCCACTCCCTCCTTGACTCCTGCCTCCTCCTTTACAGAACAAAGAAAGGCTTCCTCTTACTCTAAGGCTCAAAACCTCTAAAATTGCCATCACTTTCCTCTTTAATGCTGTTTCTGGGGAACACGGGGCCCTTCTTCCTGCCAAGGCCAGTCTCAACCTCAAATCCATACCTTCCTGTCTTGTTCATTGGCTTGTTCCATTCATTAATCATTCTCTCTCTCTCTCTCTCTCTCTCTCTCTCTCTCTCTCTCTCTCTCTCTCATCTTTATTCTCTTCTTCTATGACTCAAACCTAGCCCAGGGCAGTATCTATAAACATCCTCAGATCTCCTTCATCCTTAAAAAAAAAAAAGCAAAAACCACTATCATTTGGCCTTGCCATTCCCTCAAGCAATGAAAAGAACATACTATGCAGAAAGAACAGCTTGGTTCAGGTGCCATCACTGACATGACCTATATGATTTGGGGCAAGTCACTGAACCTCTCTGGGTCTTAGTTTATCCATCTGCAAAATGAGGCAATTGGGCTGGATGAAATCTAAAGCCCTTTTCAGCTCTAGTCCTGTGATTTGTCTATGTGGAACAAGGCAATACAGTGGATAAAGCTCTGGACCTGGTGTCAGTACATTCTGAGTTCAAATCTGACCTCAGACACTTACTGGTTGTGTGACCCTGAGCAAGTCACTTCACTTCTATCTGTCTTAATTTCCTCACTTGTAAAATGGGGATGAGAACAGCACCTGCCTCCCAGGACTGTTATATCAAATTCTATAATATTTGAAGGTGCTATATAAAACTATAATGTTGTTATGGTTCAGTCAGTCATTTCTGTTGTATCTGACTCTTGGTGACCCCATTTGGGGTTTTCTTAACAAAGATATTAGCCATTTCCTTCTCCAGTTCATGTGACAGAAGAGGAAACTGAGGCCAACAGGGTGAAATGACTTGCCCAGGGTCACACAGCTAGGAAGTGTCTGAGGCCAGATTTGAACTCAGGAAAAACCATAAAGCTATTATATACATTAGCTAGCTATGAGCCCTCATTTCTAGCTAAATTTTACTGTAGAGGTTAGGAAATGCCTCCTCCAATTTCCCCTTCAGTGTGTCTCCAAAGCAGTTTGGTATTGGGAGATCATAGGAACATCTGAGTTCACTGTGTGACCCTGGGAAAGTCCCTTTCCACCTCTGGTCCCAGTTTCCTTCTCTAGAGTCTGAGGGGCTGCACTAGATGCCCACTTGGCTTCCTCTGGGTTCTTAAGCCTGTGTCCTTGGGGTCTTCCTCTGTCAAACATCAGGGCTTTTTGATGAGTAGCTTTATCTTATTTTCTTCAGCTGTGCCCTGGAGGTACCGAATTGACTGATGGAGAGACCCTAGGGGTCTCCTTCCCCCACCCCCAGGCATGGCATCTATTTGCTTCCATTCTAGATGCAGGGGGAAAAGTCTCCAACACTGGGAGGTTGTTTTTTTTGTTTTTTGTTTTTTTTTTGCCTTTTTTGGAGGGCATTTGGGGTTAAGTGACTTGCCCAAGGTCACATGGCTATTTTTTTGTGTTAAGTGTCTGAGGCCAGATCCCAACCCAGATCCTCCTGACTCCACGGCCAGTGCTCTATTCACTGGGCCACCTAGAAGCCTCTGGGAGTTTCAAAGACAGAGATGCAGGAGTCAAGGAACATGAGAAAGCAGAATCAATGGCTAGAGGGCAAAGACCATTTTTCCCTGAAGCTATGTGCAAGGGTCTGTGACACAGAAGCATGCGTGGGTGCATGCATGTGTATAAATACTGGCACATTTGCTCTTGCTATAGCTTTGAGTAAACATGAAAAACACAGGCACGATAATCACTCCACTGCTTACCACACATGGCTGTTGTGAGGAAAGTGCTTCAGACCCACTTCCAGATACAGACTCCCTCCCTTCCTCCCCGTCCTGTGAGCCTTCTCTTGGGCAGCTAGGTGTCAAAAGTGAATAGAATGCCAAGTCTGGAATCAGGAAGACCTGAGTTCAAATCTAGTCTCAGACACCTACCAGTTGTGTGACTCTGGACAAGTCACTTCACCCTGTTGGCCTCAGTTTCCTCATGTGTAAAAAGAGCTGGAGAAGGAAACAGCAAAGGCTGTAGTATCTCTGCTAAGAAAACCCCAAATGGGGTCATGAAGGGTCAGACATGACTGAAAATGACCCAGCAACAATATTAAGCAAAACCATTTGAAGAGCCATGGTGTCTGACTTGGTAGCCCAGGCAACATTCCTCATCCAGAGTTGGAGGGCCACAGATTTAGAGCTGGAAGGTGCCTTAGAGGTGTGGTCCCTGCCTCCAATTTTACAAATAAGAAAATGGAGTCTTTCCCAGAATCACGTAGGGAGTAAGCATCTGAAGTGGGATTTGGGCCCAGCTTTTCTTGATACGCAGTTGACTGCTCTACTCTCTACCCTGACTCTCCAAGGAAATGAGGAAAGTGTCTTTCCCAACCTCTTCTAGGGCTAAGATTGGTCAGTAAAATCATCAGGTTTGACTCGGTTTTAGAGATCTTTACCCATACATTAATTCGACCAGGGACACATTGTTCTAGTCTCGCTTACTTTATTCTGTATCTATTTAGATAAGTCTTCTCATGTCTCTCCCATTCTTCAGCACAATAATATTCCATTATAGTTGTCATCGACCTAGGATTTTTCAGCCATGCCAAGCCCCCCAATTTATCTTCAGTTTCTTGCTACCACAAAAGTACTGCTATAAATATTTTGGTCGATTTGGGGCCCTCCTTTTTGTCTTTGGTCTCTGTGAAGCATGGATGAACACAACAGTGAGATCTCCTAGGGTCCGAGAATACAGACAATCCCATCCTTGTGCAGAGATGGGAGGGCCACAAGTACCACAAGTACTATATATGGAGCAGATGGATTTGCAGACTTTTTTTTTCAGATGTATCAATCAATTATACTGATGTTTTCCCTCCTTTTTCCATCTTTAAAAAATACTATTTGTTATGTTGATCTCTAAGAACAGAAGGGATACTGGGAGAAATGATGATGATAATTTCAGATACTTATGGTGATAAAAATACAAAAGACATCAATAAAAACTATTTTTAAAACTTTTAAATAAAATAAAAACAATAACTTTTGACACACACAAACCCCTCCCCCCCCAAGAATATGGACAGAGAAAACATTTTTCCATGATTTCTGTTTGCCTTTAAGACAGAACAGCTCAGGTCTCCCTGTTCAGCCCAAACTTCCTAGTCAATCTCAATGCTTCCAACTGGCCTCTGACTGGACTCCCTTATGGTCTATAGCCTCTGGCCCAGAGAAGCATGTGTTTCTGATTGCCAGAGGGACCTGGACTTCTTGGGATTCCAGCCTAGGACTCTGAGATGAGGGACACTGGAGTAAACCAACTCCTGGCCACACACAAAGATAAGAAACTACATTTAGTGGGTATGGCAGAGAAGGGTGTTTTTTTCTAGGTGAGAGAAAAAGAAAACCTTTCACTTGCCTGTTTTTCAAAATTAATCATGGGTTTATAATATTTTACATTCAGTAAATACAAAAAAATTTCTAAAAAGTAAATTTCCTTTTTCAAATATGAACAATTAAGGAGAGAGAAAGGAGGAAGGGCAGAGAGATGGGAGAAGGAAACACAAAGACTAAAGCAGAGAGGGACAGAGGGAGGGATGGAAAGGCTCAGAGACAAAGAGAGAGGAGGGGAGAGGGAGGGAGGGATGGAGAGGCACTACAGTCAGGGAGAGGAAAAAGGAGACAGAGAGAGGGGGAGGAAGGGGAGAGAGAGAGAGAAAGAGAGAGAGAGAGAGAGAGAGAGAGAGAGAGAGAGAGAGAGAGAGAGAGAGGAGAAAGACAGAGAGAGAAAGAGGAAGAGAGAGACACATACACACACAAAGAGAGAGACAAAGACACATACACAGAGACAGAGAGAGAGAGAGAGAGAGAGAGAGAGGAGAAAGACAGAGAGAGAAAGAGGAAGAGAGAGACACATACACACACAAAGAGAGAGACAAAGACACATACAGAGAGAGAGAGAGAGAGAGAGAGAGAGAGAGAGAGAGAGAGAGAGAGAGAGGAAACCTAAAGGTCCAGGGATGAATGCTTTCCAGTAGAGCTTAGGTCCCTCTCTCTGGTCACTAACACTGTGGAAATTGGAAGCAGACCAGGTCTGTTTTCAGTACCTAGGAAAAATTCACAGAGGCCTCCCACCAGTTTAGGACAGTTCTATCTGCACTGGGAAACAGATTGTCTGTTTCATTTTCAAATGTCAATGCTTATTTTTGAAATAAAGGTTTATTTTTCCTTGAAATCTGAATGCTTGGCTCCTGCATGAAGGAATCATAGGTGGGTCTTAGAAATGTTTTTGGATCTTTATGATAAATCAATTAATTTTTCTTTTTTTTTTAAAGAAAAATTTAAGTTGTACATTAATTCTTTAAAAAAAAAAAGTTATTCTCCGGTGTATTGGGCCTACCAAAAACCCAGTGAGCTTTCACTCACAACAAAGAAAATCAGTGAAACAAAAACAACTCCAGCCATCACATTATATAGGAAACACAGTATTCTGCACCCCTGCTCTCCCCACCTCTCAAGAAAAAAAAGGTGGGAAGTGCATGGCCTCATCTCTTCTCTGGAGCCAAGGTTAATAGCTATACTCAGAATCAGGCAATTCAGTCATATACTCTGGCATTTCTGAAGATTTCTTTGACATTCGTAAGCAGTGGGATCATTTTATCTTTGTTCTTTTAGTAGGGGAGCTTCATTCTGCAAGTGTCTGAATGTTTCACTTAGAACATTTAGCCTTGTTCTGATACCTTTTTCAAATAAAGTCCATATTGGGAGTTGAGTGGAAATAACATAGTATGAGCCACCTAAATCCAACATCAACCTGAGAAAGGTGTTCCCAGACCTTTCACCTGCTGTCATCAACACTTCAGAGGCTCTGCTCTGAATAGTAGGGCCATACCAGACCAGAAACATTATCAGAAAATATTTTCTGGGTAGCAGCTATAGAAAGGGGATTAATGTATGACCTAGAAAGAGCTAGTCCCATAAATGACTGGGGAGGTTTAGATCTGGGTGAAGGCTTGGGTGCAGGAAGAGAAAGGAATGGCTTGCTATAAAAGATACATAGTAGAGGAAGGATTTGTAGGACTGGACAATGGCTTGGACTTTGGGGACCTAAGAGAAGGTAAAGTTGCTCAGAATAACCCAAGGTGCCTGAGGTCAGTGGGTGAATAAGAGTGAAACGTTTTCCATGATGATCAGGAAAGAATGGGCACCCTTGGTCCATGAAAGATGGGACCAATCTAGATGAGTTATATCATCACAAGTTATCTGGTCAAACAGAGTCCTGAGATTTGGCACCAGGGCTGAGAACCCCAAAGAATAGCTGCCTATATCTCAACGTTGGTTGCCATTCGCCCATAGCTATTCCCTGTGATGTGATCTGCCAGGATCCCCAGCAGTCAAGTTGGGGTTTGTGGCTGGTAATGCCCCAGAGGTTCTAGAGGTTCTAGAGATGGAGGAGATCTTAAAAGAGGCCAGGAGTTCTTAACCTGGGGTCTGTGGACTTAAAAAATGTCAATATTGCATTTCACCATAATTGGTTTCCTCTGTGGTGCCATGAATTTTGTTTTATGCATTCTGAGAAGGGTCCATTGGCTTCACCAGCCTGACAAAGGAGTCAAAATTGGATGAGAGCCTAGTCCAACTCCCTAATTTTATAAATGAAGAAACTAAAGCCCAGAGACAAGAAATAATTTGCCTAAAGCAGGGGTGGGGAACCTGTGGCCTCAAGGTCTTTAAGTGTGGCCCTTTGAACAAATTTGTTCTGTCAAGTTTGGATTCAGCCAAAGGGCTGTACTTCAGGACCTAGAGGGTCACATGTAGCTTTGAGATCACAGGTTCTCTACCTTGGTCTAAGGTCTAAGCTGTTCAGTCATTTTCAGTCACATCCGACTCTGTGACCCCATTTGGGATTTTCTTGACAAAGAGACTGGAATGTTTTGCCATTTCCTTCTCCAGTTCATTTTACAGATGAGGAAACTGAGGCAAACAGGTTGAAGTGACTTGCCCAGGGTCACACAGCAAGTGTCTGATGCTAGATTTGAACTCAGGAAAATGAGTCTTCCTGACTCCAGTCCCAGCATTCTGTGCTCTGTGGCCACCTAGCTACCTAAGGTCTCAGCCAGGCAGCAAGTAGCAGAGCTAGGTCTCCTGATTCCAAATCCAGGAATATGCTTAGTGACTTTACCATCATCATTATGCTACCTGCCTTCATCTCCTCCCCAGTCTCCAAAGATCTCAAGGGCACAGATCGCCAACACTCACAAAAGGTCAAGGGCTCCTTCCTCTGTGCATGTGATAGTGGGGGTAGTGATGGGGTGAAGATAATTGCTATTTTTTCCTTTCCTTTTTCAAAAGTTGTGTTGGTGCCTTCCACTCTAACCTTGCTGCTCTTTTTATTTTTCTAATACACCTCCTTCCCCTCTTCCCCATTGAAGCTTCTCTTATAACAAAAGAAAACAAGCAAGCCAAGTCAACTAATGCACCAATCATATTTGATGCTATAAGTAGTATTCTGAACCCCTAGGCCACCACTGGCCTACTGTAATCTGTTTCATCCTCTGCTCTCCCAAAGAGAGACTGTTCATTAGAATGAATTCTAGCTCAGGTGAGTGATTTTCATTTCCATTGCTGTTTTCTCAGTCTTCCTCATGTCACATCATATCAATTCACATGAGTCTTCCCATTTCTCCTTACCTTCCCTCAGTCTCAGCTATTCCTGCATCTCCGTCCTTCCCTCGTGTTCACATATCACGTTTTGTGTGGCCACCCCAATCACTGGGTATCTCCTTTATCTATTACTAAAAAAATAAGTTAATAAAGGGAAAGTGCTGTTCTTGTTCTTTGCTTTTTTTCTTTTCTTTTTGCTTTTCGGAGGGCAATTGGGGTTAAGTAACTTGCCCAAGGTCACACGGCTACGTTTTTGTTTGTGTTTGCATTAAGTGTCTGAGGCCAGTACCGAACTCAGGTCCTTCTGACTCCAGGGCCTACGCTCTACTCACTGCGTCACCTAGTCGACCCGAAAGTGCTGTTCTTAACAATGGCAATTGCAGATAAGATTCTTCTGTCTTTGATTTCTCTGAAGTGTTTGCCCAGCAGTGGGATCTCTGGGTCACGGTACATGGGCATGCTGGTCACCTTTTCACACAATTGATATTTAGTGATCCTTGCATAATTCTTAGTTACTTTATAGAACGGTTGAACCAATTTCTAGCTGCTCTCTCTTGCTCCTAGTGGAAGCTTTTTGTTGGTGTTTTGTTTTTTTTTGTTTTTGTTTTTTTGTTTTTCTCCTAGCAGCCTGTTTGGTGCACTGGGTTAGGTTTCATACTGAGGAGTCCAGATCTGGGCTCTTGCCCTTGCTCTGTCACAAATGACCTCTACACTCAGCCATATAGCAGCCAGACAAGCCTTGAGCTCATGTAACTCTGTCCTTTTAATATAGGGAAACTGAGGATGAGAGCAATTAAGGGATTTGCCCAGGCTCACCCTGCTAGTGTCTGACTCCTAGACCACTGGCTGGGATCAGAGACATGACCATTACTTCACCGGCCATAGGAAGCCAATACAAAGTTTGGAACACAAGAGCAACATGACCACACTTCCCTGACAGACACTCCATCCTCAAATGTGCCTGAGGGTGGATGCTCTGTATCCTAGTAACCTGGCTCTCCATGAAGTGGTCTGTGTGCACCTTCTAAGACCAAAGCAGTCCTGTCTGCCCTCCCATTAAGGAATCAACTCTCATTTTTTTTCTCCCTCCCCCCCATCATTCTCTCTCTCCCACAATAGTCACAAGATCTGGGGTCAGGATTAGAAATCACCCTTCTTCTAGTGAATCTACATTTATAAGCACTTACTATGTGCAGGGCACTGTGCCAGGCACTAGAGATATAAAGAGAGGCGAGAAGAATCGCTGCTCACAAGGAAATCACCTTCCTTTGGCTAGATAAGCCTAACAGAAGGTAACGTGAGGAAGGGGAGAGCAGGAACAAATGGGAGGAACAGAGGGCTTCCTGGAGGAGGTGTCTCATGAGGCAAGTCTTAAAGGAGGCTGAGGATTCTGGGATGTAGAGATGAAGTGGGAGGGCATCTCTGGCTGGGGGCCATGCACTGCAGAGGCAGGAGCTGGAATATAGAATCAAGAGAGGGAGCAAAATGAACCTGGACGTGTGGGGAGAAGGCGGATTGTGAGCAGCTGCACATGGCAGCTTGAGGCATTTCCATTTTCTTCTGGAGGGAACACGGAGCCACTGAAGGCTTTGGAGAAAGTGGTGCTGGATTATGGAATCATTGCTTTATTGGTGGAAGGTACACAGGGGCCATCCAGTCCAAACCCCCCATTTTATAGGAGTAAACGTGTCAGATCTGTATGTTAGGAGGGCAATCTTGGCAGTTGTGAGAAGGAGAAGAGAAAGGTTGGAATGAAGGATATTAACTCAGATATTGCAACAGTCCAGTCAGAGGTGAGGGAGGCTTGAGGTAGGGTGGAGAGAAAAGGACGAATTCGAGGTGCCTTGTGGGGGCAGAATCTGAAGGCTTTAGCAACAGACTGGATACTGGGACATCAGAGTGGGGCAGGGAAGAGTGGGATGTACGCCCAAGGTTTCACCTGGGTGACTGGGAGGATGGTAGTGCTTTCAGCAGAAATAGAGAATTTTGGAGGAAGGGCAAGTCGCCCGGGATGAGTGGACAATGAACTCTATTTGAGACGTAGTTGGGGATGCTCATTGGGATATCCTGGTGGAGCTGTCCAGCAGGCAGCTGGAGAGTCAGGAGAGACGTAAGGGCCGGGTACGTAGGTGTGGGAGCCATCTGCAGAAAAGAAGCCGATGAGATCGGAGGGGAGAGACTGTAAAGGAAGACGAGAAGGGTGCTCGGGTTTGGGGGACTGGAAACCCAAGCGAAGGAAGAGGAGGAGATGGCCGATGATAAAGCAAAGGTGAATGAGAAGGGTCAGACAGGTAAGGGAGCCTGGAGAGAGTGACGTACAGGAGGGGAAGGTCGAGTGTCAAAGGCTGCAGAGAGGTCAAGGAGAATGAGAAATAGGCCGTGCGATCTGCCAGTTGAGAGATCCGTGTGCACCTTGGAGAGCGCCCTTCAGAGAAGTGGAGGCGGGTGGGGTCCGAAGGTGTTTCTCGAGATGAGAGTGGGTGGGAAGGCGTGCCCGGAGCCCTGGGTAGATTTGTTCTCCTAGGTAGCATCTTAACGGTGGAAGCGAGACGGGCTAGCTAGAAGGATTTAGGGTAGCTGGAGTAGATGGCAGGGTCCAGGAAAGGGTTTGGGAGGCAGGGGAGCCCTGGGCGCGCTTGTGACCGAGAGGAAAGGAGCTAGAAAATAGGGAGTCTGCGGATGGGAGAGAAATAGGAAGCCCTGCTGGGCAGGGGCCCCCGCCTCGGCAGCGCCAAGCGCGGGGACGCGGAGGCCTCCCTGGCCTTGGCCGCCGGAGGGTAGCTGGGGGAAAAGCAGAAGCCGGCCCCGCCAGTCTCCTTTCTGAATCGGGTCTTCCCTCTCCTTCTTGGGATCTTCAAGCGCCCCAAAGTCGGGGGGCCGAGGGAAGGGGAGAGAGAGCGCTGGAGAGCTCTCCCTGGGGTCGGTCTGAGTCACCTCTCTCCTCCCCTGCCAGGGTCCGCCTTGGGGACCGCTCGCCCTCCCTGCTCCGGTCCCGGGGCTCCGGGGGAGGCGGGGGTGAGGAGTCTGGGCCTTTCTTGGCTCGGTCTCTGCCCAGCCCCGGCAGGCCCTCGGGAGGCGGAGTCCACCCGCCCGCCCTTCCCTCCGGAGCCTCTCCCCTTGGGGAGGGGGCGCGGCTCGGCCCCCGTGGCCCTCCGCCCCCCGCGGGCTCCACCCTCTCCTTGGGGCGGCTGCCATCCCTCGGTCCGTCAGTCCTTCCGTCCATCGGTCCCGTTCCCCACCGCCCCCTCGAGCCCGATCCCCGGGTCTCCCGGCACAAAGCCCCACGCTCGAGGGGGGCTGAAACCCTGCGCCCCCTCCCCGGCCGCGATTCCCCGAGCTCTCCGGGGCTCGCCGCGGGGATGCCCCGAGGGGGCGGGGGCCGGCGCCGCGCCCAAGCCCCCCCTCCGGCGCCGCGACCCCCCCGGCACGTGGGAGGTGAGCCAAGGGGGCGGGGAGTGAGGCCCCCAGCCCGGCGGCGGGAGCCCGGCAGCGAGGGTGCGGGGGGCCGGAGGCCAGCGCCGCCTTAAGGACCCGCGGCCCGGCCGAGCCCCCCACCAGCCTGCAGGAGGAAATAGCGCGCGGCCCCTTTAAATTTACCCAGGAGCCCTCCAAGGAGCCCCAGGGGCCCCAGGCAGGAATCCCCACCCCGGCTCCAGCCCGCGCCGGCCGCCGAGCAGCGAGCGAGCCCCCCGGCCGCCGCCGCCCCCGCCGCCGCCGCCCGAGTGGAGGAGGTGTCCCCGGCGCCGGGCCCGGCGAGCAGCCGCGCCCGGAGGGCCGCCCGCGGCGCGCACCGCAGCCCATGGAGCCCGGCGGGGACCCGCGGAGCTGGAGTGGCGGCGGCGGCGGGCCCGGAGCCCCCAGCGGCCCGCGCCCCCCGCGGACCCCGGGCCCCGAGGACCAGGAGGCCGGAGGTGAGTGGACAGCCCGGCGGGGGGTGGGGTGGGGGCGGGGCGGGGGGGGGTCCGCGGTCCCCGGGCCCTCGCGGCGGCCGAACAAAGCGGGGGAGGGGGCTGGCGGGGCGCCCCCTGGCGGGCTCGGACAGCAGCTGCAGCCGGGGCTGGGGGCGGGGAGTGGGGAGCGGGCCCCGGCCCAGGGCCCCCCAGCCGCCGGCCCCGGGCGAGCCCGCTCCGCCCCTGCCCCCCGCGGCTCGGGCAGCACCTGGGCGCCCCCAGACCCCATCTCCATCCTGCTCCTCCCGCCCCGGCTCGGGAGCCGCGCTCAGCTGTTCTTAAAGGGGCAGGCCCTCCTTTTTGCGGGAGAGGGACCCTTCCTTAAAGGGACAGGTCGCCCGAGAGGCTCCGCCTGCGGAGGGGGAAGGGCCCCTTAAAGATCCTAATCCAACCCCCTCATTTGGCAGAGGGGAAGAGACCTCCCCAGGATCAGGGTTGGGGGCGGGCGGGTAAATGCCCTGTGGAGGGCCTCTCTGCCAACCTCCCCCCCATTTCTGCAAAGAAGAAAACAGGCCCAGAGAAGGGAGGAATTTAGAGACTATTTAGTCCAATCTCCCCTCTTTACAGATGAGGAAACTGAGGCCCAAAGGGAAGGGAATAAGCATTTATTACATGCCTGGCTCTGTGCTAAGCAGTATATTATCTCATTTGATCCTCAGCCTATGAGGTAGGTGCCATTATGATCCCCATTTTACAGATGAGGAAACTGAGGCAGGAAGCAGTGAAGTCGAGTTGCCTAGGGAGTGTCTGAGGCTGGGTTTGAACTCCAGGCCCTGGTGTTGTGTCCACAGATCTACTTTAGGCAGGGCCCCACCTGTGGCAGCCGGGTCCCCTGAACCCAAAACCAGTGGTCTTACTGCCCTTGTCTTCTCTCCCAAATGCTCCAATCTTCCAACAACATAGCCTCCTTTTGCAAGCACAGGGGCTCCCTGGGCCCGGGAAATGTTCTGCTTCCATGGGCTGATGTTTCCCTCTCATGACGATGCAGACGTAGCCTTCTTGGCCTTGAGCAAACCCCCTTCCCTCCCTGAGCCTCGGTTTCCTTCTTTGTAAAATGAGATGGGTTGACCAGGATGGTTTCCAAGGCCCCTAATACTTCTGTATCTGCTTCTCACTGCTGACTGTTGGGTATCACATTCTCCCTTATCCGTGGTACCAAGAAATCCCAGCCCTACCAATTAATACAGACCCAACCTTTCCCCTCACCGGGGCTGTTTTCCAGTCTGTACTTCGGGGGGACCTGAACGAGGTCTCTAAAGTCCCCCTCCCCACCTCTCCAGTCCCATAAATCCACAGCTTAGGGGAGATGCATGATCGTGGGATGCCGCCCTGATGACTTTGGCCAAGCTCGAGACCCCTCTGTCAGCCTCAGTTTCTTCACCTGTAAAATGAGGGGCTTGGGCTGGATGGCCGCTTTGAGCCCCATCTCCCTTCCTTTCTTCCAGGGACAGTGCGGGGGACCCTAACGATCAGAGCCCCCCTTTGACTTCGGGGTCTGACTCATTCCAGGCACAGAGACAATTCCTTAGGAACCTGAGAAAGATCTGCTCTCTTAAACAGTCCAGGCAGAAAAGAACGGGGAGCTCAGACTCGCCCCGCTCCCCGCAGTCCGAGAGCCCTCAAACCAAGTGGATATTAGGACTCGGATAGCGTTGGGGGGCCCCAGAGGGTCTGACTGCCCCACGACCCTACCTATTAAAGAACAGCCCATCCCCACCCTTGTTATTTAAAGAGACAAAGCCCTTCTCCTCTTAAAGGAACAGTACATCCTCCTTTGTTTAAAGTAAGATCCGAGTCGTTGGGGGCAGGAAGGGTCCTTGGAGGTCATGTATTCCAGTTCCCCCCATTTTACAGAAGAGGAAACAGGTCCTGAAAGAAGAAGAAGGGACTTGCCCGGGGTCCAAAAGCTCCTGAGAGCCGGGATTTGAACCTAGGGCCTCCGACTCCCAATTCCGGCACTACCATTGATTTCTTGGCATTAGGAACCCAGAAGAACATGGGTTTAACCGTCAACCCCTGGGCAGGTTATCCTCCTCCCCTTCTCCTCACCTCTGGAACCGAGGACTTTGGCTGGATGCACTGGGAGCCGGCTCCCAGCTCCTGACCAATTGTACCAAAAGACCCAGGGCCAGTGTCCTAGAATTGAGGGGGGCAGGGAAAGGGCGGAGTGAAGCCTCCACAGCCTGCCAGCGCAGAGGGTGGGGATGGCCTTCCGGGGTGTCTGGGGGCCCCCCCCATCAGAGTAGTGCCAGACAGCCACCTCTGCGCCCCGGGATGCCGGCGCCTTTAAGAAGTGGTAAGTTGCCCGGCTGACTTAAAGGGCCAGCTTCATCCTGATAGTGTCCAGTGGCCCCTTCTCTTTTGTTCTTTCCTGGGAGCCAGGAGGGATTCCTATTTAGAGACTTGGTCGGCCGGTTCCCAGAGTCTCCTCACGGCCCCGGGAGAAGGCTGAGAGTGCCGCTATTTTAGAGAGGAGGGAAAATGAGGCCAGTGACTGATGGAACTGGCCCAGCTTCCACTGAACGACATGTCAGCGCCAGCAGCAGAACCCGGGTGTCTTGACTCGCCTAGTCTGCCGCCTTCATTTTACTGATGAAGCCCAGAGAGGCATAGCGGCTTCGATTCATCAACAGGCATTTATTAAGTACCTACTGTGTGCTGGCCTCTGTGCTGGCTGATAGGGCTTCCAAGAAAAAAGGCAGGCAGTTCCTGTCCTGGGAGAGGAGATGAGGGGAAGGGAAGGAGACACACCAGGACACAAACAGATCTGGGAGCTCTAACTCTGACCCCAGTACAAGCTGCCCAGAGCAGCTTCTAGACTTTCCCTTCACACGAGACACTACCCGCCAGCCCCCCAAGCTACTGGATGCCACTTTCTTACAGCCCCCTGCTTGGGGTTCAAATAGATTTTTTTCCACCAAAGGGAGGGGGGAGCCTCTCTTCTCGGTTCTCCACTGTTTAGCTCCACCAGCGTTTCTTAAGCTAGGTAAAAAGTTCCCTCCCAGCTGACTTCCTCCTCCCTCTCCTCCTGGGACCCTCCTCTAGGATATTCCTGAGTGCCCCACCCAGGCCTGGAAGTTGGGCCTGGGACCAGTGGTAAATTGGCTCCTTTCCCCAGCTCATTTGCATTGGGTAGTGGTTGATGGGGAGGGGCATTTTTATAGTTCAAACTTGGCCCCTGGTTTTTCTTTCCTAGTGTTCTGTTCCGTCTTCCACCAGCCCTCCCAGACCCAGATCCCTGGGCCCCTACTTTAGAGCTGAGAGCAGGAAATAGTTGGGGGGGGGGGAGTGAGGGGATGGAGGGGGTGTTGGCAGGCTTTGCCAGCAGGGCCAGGGCGTTGGAAACACTGTTTGAGTTGGCCTGGGATGAGGCCACTCCAAAGGTACCCTGTGTTCTCTTACCAGGCTGCTGGCTTGACCACCCGACCTGCTAGGGTTGGCCCTGAAGGGCTTGGGTCAGCCTTCTGCAGCCTGAGCCCTGCCTCTCTTCTTCTGCCTTCCTGTCTCCTGGGGCTCCCCCTCTGGCCCCATCACCCCTTGTCTGGCGGGGGGGGGGGGCAGCCAGAAGTTCTTGCACCTTCCTAGAGTGTCCCCTGTCCCAGGGGCTTGGGGGTGGGTTGGAAGGAGAGGCCTGAACCCAGAGGAGAAGCAGCTGTGGTATTGGGCTTTGGATCCGGGGTTAGAGGCCCAGCCTTGAACTTTGCCACTTACATGGGCTTGGGCAGACTGCTCACCCTCTTTGGGCTTCAGTTTCTTCACTTGTACAATGAAAGAATTGGATTTGGTAACTTCAGACCGCTTCCAGCCCTGCCATTCTCTGTTCTGAGGTGCCTGCTAGCTCTGACATCTAATGTTCTAAGGCTCTCCCAGCTTTCACATTCCCCCTTCACATCTCATGTTCTAAGGTTCCCTCCCAGCACTAGGTCCCAGGAATGCCTCTCCACTTGGGGAGGAGGGACCAGGTTGTGTCTGCAGTAGTTACTAGAGACAGGTGTCCCCTTTGTCCAGCCCGGGTGGCCCCTTGTCCTAAAATTTCTGGCTTACTCTGGGAAGTTTCTCTCTGGAAGGGATCTTTCCTCCTAACTACTTTTCTTTAAGGAAGCCTAATTATTCTCTCTGTCCTAATATCCTTTTGTTTCCACTCCCTCTTAAACTCTGCCTTTATTCTTGCTTGTAGTTAACGGCCAACAAACCTTATTGCCCCCTAGTCCTCTTCCCCTGGAAGCCCCTAGGTCTGCAAAGGAAAAGAACTCTGAATCTGGAGTCAGAACCATTGGGTTCAGATTCTGGTTCTGCCACTGATTACTTTGGTTTGGCCTTGGGCAAGTCACTGTGGTTCAGAAAGTTTCAATCAATAAACATTTATTAAGCACTTAAACTCAGGCCCTGTGCCAAGCCTGAGGGCTACAAAGAAAGGTAAAGAGTTCGAAGTCCGATGGGGGGAGACAATAAGCTGCTGGACTCACCGATCAGTCTGTACCGATTGAGTAAGGTCCGGCTTTTCTGGAGCCCTGGATCGGAGGCTCCTCTTCCCATGTGGCGCCTTCCTAGAGTGGTAATACTGTCCATGGGGTTTTCTTGGCAAAGACACTGGAGAAGTTTGCCATTTCCTTCTCCAAATCAAAGACAGATAAGTTGGAGGTAATGCCCAGATCCCTCCTGGGCAAAGCAAGATTAGATGATGATATCTCTGAGGTCCCTCCTGGCTCCCAGTTTACCGCTTCCATTTATTTCTGCTTCTACCCCCACCCGCACTCCACTCTTTCATTCCCTTTCTAGGACCAGGGAGAAGTAGGACTCTTGGGGTTCTCTTTGAACTCTGGGTGAAATGGTCCTCTGCTGTACCTCCCCTCCTAGGGCAAGAGCCGAAGCCAGAGGGTGGTGCCTTGGGGTCCCTCCCTTCCCCCAGGAGCAGGGCTCCCCCCTCTGGCCGGAAGTATTCTGACCACTGTGAAGCCCGGGCCTCCCGCCCTGGCAAGAGCCGCATCCCTGGCCGAGACCATCGCAGATACTACCACGACCACTGGCGGCTGGAATACCTGATGGACTTCAACCCAGCCAGGCACGGGATGGTGTGTATGGTGTGCGGCAGCTCTCTGGCCACCCTCAAGCTCAGCACCATCAAAAGGCACATACGGCAGAAACATCCCTACTCCTTGCACTGGAGCCCCCGAGAGAAGGAGGTCATCAGCAGCAGTTGGGATGCGCACCTGGGGCTGGGGGCCTGTGGGGAGGCCGAGGGCCTAGGGGCCCGAGGGGCTGAGGAGGAGGAAGAGGAGGAGGAGGAGGAAGAGGAAGAGGAAGAGGAGGAAGGCCCTTTGTCCCTCCCTGTCTGCCTACCCAAGAGCACAGGTAAAGGCAAGAGGGGCGAGAGGGAGAGGAAGCTTGAGAACCAGGGGCTTCTGTTCAGCCCTCCCAGCCCCTAGGGACCTCAATTTCCTCTTCTTTTAAAGGAGGTATGGGTCCTTCCCAGCTGACATTTTGGAAGACATCTGTCAGGAGGCCCTTAGGGACTTGAGGGGAAGATAGTAAGATGTAGTCCTCCCATTTTACAGAGGGGAAAACTTGGGCCCAGAGAGGAAAGGACTTGACTAAAATCACACTGTCTATAGTAGAGCTGGGATCTGAATCCAGACCCCTCACTCCTGAACCTGGCAGTGCCCTTTGCTCTGGGGAGGTCATTAAGTAAGCTGAAGGAGTCTTTTGAACATGGAGAGTTGGGAGAAGGGCAATGGATCCTGGAGTTCCAGAAAGTTAGTGTGTGTGTGTGTGTGTGTGTGTGTGTGTGTGTGTGTGTGTGTGTGTGTGTGTGTGTGTGTGTGTGTGTGTGTGTAATGAGGGAGTGAGGGTGAAACCGAGGAAGTGCGGAGAGAGGTGGGGAACGGAGCTGCGCCGACAGAAGGTGGGAAAGGCAGCATGAGAACATGGGAAGGGGAAGAGAGAGCTGGAGGTTAGTTATGGTGAAAAGCCAGATGGAGGGAGGCACTGTGGGACTGAGGGGACTCTGAGTTAAGTCCCTGGGCCCTTTCCTGATTATCGGAGGGCTGCTTGGACACGGGGCCTTAGGGTTCCTTCCAATTCCGAGCCCCAGACCCTAGGAGGAAGTGGGGGTGGGGTGTGGAGATACGGGCGGGGCAGAAGCCAGCCCCCAGCCCTCTCAGTTCCTTCTCCCCCCTTGTTCCAGGCCGATCCTCCTCTGGCGGTGGGGGTGGTCGGCGCCGGAGGCGCGGGGGCCCTTCGACTCCGCGATGGCCCGGGGGAAGCGGAGGGCTAGGGGCTCCGAGGCGGCTGAAGGAGTCCCTGCAAAGCTGGTTTCGGGCCGAGTTCCTCATGGACTACGACCCTCGGGGCAACCGGCTGGTGTGCATCGCCTGCAGCCGGGCTTTGCCCAGCCTCCACCTCGATGACATCCGGGCACATGTACTGGAGGCGCACCCTGGCTCCCTGGGGCTCACGGGCCCGCAGCGCAGCGCCCTGCTGCAGGCTTGGGGCACCCCGGCTGCGGGGCCACCATACCCTCCACCAGGTGCGAGGCCTGACTGCTCCCCACTCTCGGGCGGGAGGGGGTCGCCTCCAGGCCACCCCTGGGCCTTTTGGCGGGGAGAGAAGAGGGAAGCATTCGGGTAGGACTGGTAGTCAAGGGGCTCCAGGCATGGGCCATCAGCCCAAGGCTGACAGCTAGGATGCCGGACACTTGGGCGGTGGGGTACAGTGGTATAGAGGAGCCTGAACTGGAAGGCAGGACACCCGGGTCTGAGTCCGAGGTCGGGAGCCCAGTCGGGTCTGGGCTGTCAAATGAGGGAATTTGATGTGTTTCAAAAGCGTTTCTTGGCCCCTTCCATGAGGCCCGGACCTCAGTGCAGGAATGCTTACCAGTCCCTGCCCTCGGTCTACCTGACCGTAACCTCTAAGCTTCTCTCCAGATTTAGAATCCGAGACTAACTGTGACCTTGGACAGATCACTTTTCTCGGCCTCAGCTGATAGCATCTTTTGCTAGGGGGCTAGGCTCCCTCAGCTCTAAGGCTCCTTCATTTTGTCGGGTCCTCGATGGGGTCAGGGGTGGGGGGCGGCTTCAAAGGGCCCCCTTAATGGGCCATCTCTCCTCCTGTCCTCTCACAGACGATGACCTCGGCCCTCAAGACTTGACCCGGAAAGCCCATGCTCCAGCCGCAGCCCTTTCCTCCCTGGAGCCGGCTCCCTCGGCCCCTGCGGTCCCAAGAGCGGCGGCGGCGGAGGGGGCTGCAGCGGCTGGAGCTTCCACCGGCCTGCCCCGGGGCCGCGACCATAGGCGCTACTACCAGGAGCGCTGGCGGTTGGAGTACCTGATGGAGTACGACGGCGGCCGCCGTGGCCTGGTGTGCATGGTGTGCGGGGGCGCGCTGGCCACGCTCAAGATGAGCACCATCAAACGCCACATTCGCCAGCGGCATCCGGGCTCCACGGGCCTCAGCGGGCCAGTCAAGGCCCTCATTGCCCAGGAGTGGAGCCGGAAGGCCACGCACCTGCTGGCCCTGGGGCTGCCTTTCCCCGAGGCCCCAGGCGCCCGAGGCGAAAGGGAAGAGGAGGAGCAGGAACAGGGGGGAGAAGAGGAGCCCGAGGAAGAAGAGGAAGAGGGAGAGTGGGGTGAGCTCGAGACCCGGGGTGCTCGAGGGAGAGGAGCAAGAAGAGGGAGAGGGAGGCAGGGACAGGATCCCCCCCCCCCCATCTGAGTTACTGGGGAGAGGAGGGCTATACACAAGGGTGAGGGGCCCCAGGAAGAGGGACTGATGGGGGCAGGAGAGAAGGCGAGGTGGGAGGGTCCAGAGGGAGGAGAAGAGCTGCACCGGCGCTAAGGACTGGGCGAGGGCCAGACTCCCATGCCTGGCCCTGGCCTCCCTCCCTCCGCAGTTGACCGGTCGCCCTCCGCAGAGGAAGATGTCAGCGCCAGGAGGCCGGAGGAGGAGGAGGGGGAAGAAGGGGAGGAAGAAGAGACCGAGGCTGCGGAGCTGCAGGCCATCAGCGCATCCCCTGCTCCGCCCCCGCCGCCCTTGCCCCCACCGCCCCCGCGCACCCGGGAGCAGCGGCGCAACTACCAGCCGCACTGGCGGGGCGAGTACCTAATGGACTACGACGGCCGGCGGCGCGGCCTGGTGTGCATGGTGTGCGGGGGCGCGCTGGCCACGCTCAAAGTCAGCACCATCAAGCGCCACATTCTGCAGGTGCACCCCTTCTCCATGGACTTCTCGGCTGAGGAGCGCAAGACCATCCTGGAGGCCTATGAGGAGGCCGCCCTGCGCTGCTACGGCCACGAGGGCTTCGGGCAGCCGGCGCCGCCCCCGGGGGGGGCCGACGGGGACAGGGACGGGGACGCTGTGTGCCGGGCGTAGTGCGGGGAAGCCCCTGCCCAACCCTCCACTACCCCCTCCACCCCCGTCTTCCTCCCCCAGGGAAAACCTGAACCCTTGGGGTGCCCAGACCCCACCGGGAGGCCCCGTCTTCCCGGGGCAGCCCTGCCTGGCCCCCTCTTGTCTGCCTCTCCACCCCTTCAGGGGCCCCTTTGCTTTCTGATGTTTACCTCCGTGGCCGCCCTGGCTTCCTTTCCTTGTCCCCCACCCACCCCCTTCTACCGACCAGGGCCGCGCTTCTCCTGAGCTGTTGATGTTTTCTCCATCCCAGTATGGGTCCTCTCTTTTTGGACCAGAGAGAAATAAGGAGCAGGCGTTGGAGCCCCAGCCGCACCACCCCGCAGGGCCGGGAGCGATGGTGGGGTGGGTCCCTGCTTCGGAGCTGCCCAAGGTGGTTGAGAGAGTGGGGGGAGGAGACCGGGGCGGCATGTGTCAAGACCCTAGGTTGCTTGGCCTCCCTGTCACCCCCACCTCCTCGTGGCCTTGTCTTCTGGCTCTTTCCCTGAGCGGTTTTAGGAATGTGAACTTCTGGGCCCTGGGATTAGGCATGAAGCCCAGTTGAGTGTGCCTGGCCCTGACTTCCCACCTTTTAGTGGGGTAAAGAGGTTAGGATAGTAATACAGACCCCAGGAGGTCTCAGAATAGAGTTCCTGGGGTACCCCAGACCTGACCTCCCCTTTCAAGATAGGTGTCCGTTGTCCACCGTTCAGTATTAGAGCCTCTGCCCTCCAGCCCTTTCCTTCTGCATGGGGGTGGGGAGGGAGGTGAGGGCTTGGCCGCATGACTCTGCTCCATTGCACATGACCTAGAAAGGAACCATCCCAGAAGGTGGCATTACAAGTCCCCAGCCCCACCACTGCAGGTAGATTCCCGGCACTGGGGTGTATTGATTATAGAAGCCTGGCCTCCCTGAAGTGGATGTGCTTGAAACGTCATTGCTAGGTATCTTCCTACCCTGCCCCGCTCCCTTCAAGTCCCAGGCTCTGCGGATGCCAGCTGGGTTTTGTGTGTGTCGTCGTGTCCCCCCCCCCCTCCCCAGCCCTGCTCCCTTTACCATTCCAGTTGGGTTTTCTTAGCTCTAAGCATGACAGTATTATGATGGCAAAGAGGTAGCCTCTGGGAGCAAGGAGGAAGTAGAGGGAGGGGCAGAGACCCTGGCCCTCAGTTTCTAAGTTTTAGCACTTTTTTTTTTTAATACCCCTTTCCCTTTCGTTGGGGTCCCATTGACCTCATTGTTCTGCCCAAATCAGTATGTCATTTCCCAGAAGCTGGAAGGTAAGGATCCTGACAGCTTGCCCTCTGCTTCCAGGCCTGTCTAGATGGTGCAAGCTTAGGGGAGGTGCCAATCCTGTCCCTTGTCATTCTCCCAGCCCTGCCCCTCCATCTCCCTAGGGTTGGAGGTAGGGGCAATCACATTGCTGGGACTGGGCAGGTCCAGAGAATTGGCTAGGTATTTGGGGCCTGAATATTTTAGGGAATGGGGATTTATGATCATCTTCTAGGCAGGTCCAAGTTTGGGGTGTTTTGATTCATTCTCTCCTGTGGAGAAAAGGTGGCCCCAAGATCAGGCCCTTGGATCTTTTTTATTTTATTTGGAAAACTATTTAATGCTTTTATATGAAGGGGGAGGGGGGGAGGGAGCTGGCCATCACCCTTACGTGCAAATGTCTTTATTTATTATTCGTGTATCAGAGATAAGCTGTGAGGTGCACCACAGGAGATTGTTTCTTACATTGCCCTTCGGGGAGAAGGCAGAATTCTGGACCACTGAGGGAGGGTGGATGTGGGAAGAGAATAGGAGGGTAGCTCTCCAAGAGATCTGATGCCAGCAAGGCCTGAGACTGCCCCACCACACCATGAGTGCTTCTTTGGGTGCCCAAGTTCTAACTCTTAGAAGGTGAGGCTTTAGAGACTGAGGGGCTTTTCCTCAGGGGCTGTCACTTTAGAGAAAGGCGATTTCTGAAGAGTATTGTCTTTGGGTTTCAGTCTGATGGGTTCTTGAGCCAATTCTGTACTGCTAAGCAATCATTAGCAGATTCTCTCATTGGGTGTTGTCCAGAAAGCATGGGAGCCCTTGTTGATGGGCATCTAGAGGGCCCTGTCCAAAGCCAAAGGCTTTCTTTCTGGATTCAGTCTACCTTTGATAGGAAACTGCAGGTTAAGAGCACAGGGCTGGATGTCTGGGAATCTGGAGTATCCTGGAAATGACCTTTAGCTGTTGGTGTTTGCCAAGTTTTCTAAAGGAGGGCTGCTTCTGTCTTGTCAACCTTTTTTCCTAAAGTGCCCCATCAGTGGTCCTCTTGAACAGGACTATTTTTACGCCATGGCAAAGGGGAAATGTTGTAGGTGGGGGGGGGGGGTTACTTTTGTTATGGAGGTCTCCAAACTAAAAATCCTGATGGCTGATGTTCAGATTTCAAATTCTGTCCACACTACTAGTTAGGAATATTAGTTGGGTCTATTCAATATATGTAAATCAATATAATCTGGGCCTATTCAAAAAGGGAATCACACATGACTACAAGTGTAGTCATCGTCAGCATGAGCCTGCATTCCAAGTTTTTTTTTTTTAAATTTGGTCTTTTTCTGAAAAATACCTTGCTTTCCTAAGAAGGAAATTAAATGGCCTGTGTTGGGTGGTACCATTCTTTCAATACTCATGGAATCCATAAGCATATTAGAGCTGGGAAGAGACTCCAATGATAACCAAGGTCCTTCCTCCCCTGTTACAGGTGAATAGAGGTTGAGGGACTGGCTCAAGACCATCCAAGAGCCAAGAATTGAATGCAGTTTTAAGTAGAAAAAAGCCAGCACTTAAGCTAATTTCATGGTGCCAACCCAATGAGTTCAGCTGCTTAAGGCAACCATCAGATTTTGCTATCCCCTAAAGCTAGCTCCCATCTCAGTTATGCCCAAGTGGAGAGCAGGCTAAGCCTAAGAAACCTCCTTTTGCACCCAGGGGCACCAGGCATACTGGGGTGGAAGGCCCAAATTCCAAGTGCCCCCAAGCAGGTGTGGGAAATTCTAAATTTCCATTCCAAGAGTGTTATTCGGTTCCCTGGCCTCTTGCCCAAAGTGGTACCATTTGCATTTAACAGAAGCTGTGGCAGTAGGGGAAGGGGCAGAGACTTGGTGCTCTGGTGGTTGAGGTGTGCTGCATGCCAATCCAACACTCTGCCTCAGTAGTCTGAACAGTTGATGTGTCTTCATGAACATTTTAAAAAACGGTATGCTTGCTGTTATGGCTAATATGTAAATGTTATTCTGAATATATATTTATATGCCATGTTACTACTTAGTGACATTATCCAAACATTTGTATGCGTATTTGTGAAGTTGTTTGCATCGATTTTTTTATATCCGCCTAAGTTTTGTAAAAGAGATATGTTGAATAAATTCTTTAAAAATTAGAGTCATGCTAGATATTTCTGTTCCTGGGTGGATGGTCCAGACAGATGGAGGCAGGAAATGAGAAGTTATGAAATTTCTTCAGTAGACCATATGCTGTTAGGACGTGGATCCCTACCCATGGCCATCCTTTTATATAGTGAGTGATGGCTGTGATTTTACTCAGGTCTCTCAAATTTCCATCCTAAGGCGGCTTCCAACCACAGGGTTCCATTTTTCTTTCAAGAGTGCCCTCTTTAAGATTAGCCCAGATTGGAAGCCAAACCAAGTGCTGGGAAATGTGGACTGTTTTCAATCTGTCAGTGGTCCCTGCAGCAGGAGAATGCACCAGCCTAAAGCAAACACCTCTCTCTAAATGTATGAGCAGGGATACCTGGGTACAATGTACCTAGTCCTTGAGGACGCAGGATCCCCTTCACACCAGGAGACATCAGAATTGGACCCTGGAAGAAGTAACTAAGCAGAGCTAAGTCCCTGCTCTCCTCCCATGCATCTAGGTGGTGATTAATATGTGCTGAATGACACTGATGGTTCAGCCTCTTGAGCCTGGCAGGTGGATCACCAAATGTGTTTGTGATCCAGGCCCAAGCTTCGGAGACAAAGAATTGAGTCAGCCAGCCAGAAGCACAGACATTGTGTTCTCTTTATTAATACCACATCAATTTGCAGTTTGACAGGAACCAAGATTCTCCAGGCTCCTTGGAAGGGCTGCTACTGGATTTTATGTTGCACGCACATACACGCACACACACACAGCTTCATTAGTAATTTTTTTGTCTACATTTTTTTCTTTAAAAAAAACAAAACAAAACAAAACAACAACAACAAAACCTGCCTGGCACAAAGATCTATCCAATGATCAAAACACAGCAGTAATAATAGAGCATACAGAAGCTCGAGGCATAGAGGCTCCAAGGGCAGGAAGAGGCCCATTGGAAGGGGGAGGCCTAGTGACCAGCTGGGCCCTGGAAGCTGGAGAAAGGCTTATCTTGTCAGGACCCGTCTGACAGAACCGACTGAAGAGGAGGGAGGGTGGAGGGAAAAGATGAACAGGGAGGGACTAATGCTGCCTCCAAGTTCCCAGCACCAAAGTCTTCCTACTACTCAGCTAAAATCTCTAAAAACGAGTTTTGCAAGAAAGGGAGGACTTTTCCTATGCTACTTTCTACTGAGCTGCAACTGTGGGCCTAGAAAAAAACGGGTCCATTTCCTCCAGATTTTTCACGTTGACTACTTAACACCTTTGGCAGCTCACACGTAAACTCGGCAATCAATGTATCACTGGAAATCAAGAGCTTCCCAAATCTACTGTCAGGAGAAAATGTGAGGAGGGAGGAAAGGTAGCCAGTGAAGAGCTAATAAATCCTCCCACCAGCAGTGGAGTTAGGACCCACCACTCTGCACCATTAGGGTCCTCCCCAACCCTGCCTCAGGAACCGTGGCCCTAGAGGCTTTTAATAAGAACTGCTTCATCACTATGTCAGGAGGGCCACTTTGGGCCAAGGCAAATGCTGAAAAGACATATTCTTCACTTTCCCCATAAAAACGAAGAAAACCTTCCAAATAAAAATATGTAACTTCCAAAATGCAGTTACCCTCAAAACAAGGTTAGACTCCATGTAAACCACAAAATGTACTTCTATAAACTAATCTGCATTTTGTTCTTCTGATTAAAAGGAAAAAAAAGGCTTTAATTCCTCCTCCCAATTGAAACCCCTTTGTTTTAAGGGTCAGAGGTTGTTTTTAGTACAGCTCAGGCAAACTGCTCCTTAGGGAAAAGATGAGAAAGGTACATGAGGACAGCCCAGCAGAAAAGATAGGGTAAAGAAGGGAGATGGAAGAGGTGGGTCATGTTTCACAAGTTCCTCTTAGCACATTCCCCCACCCTAGACTGAGATAGAATTACAACAACTGAGGAGGCCACATGCAGATTATTTTTCTCTAACAAGTTTACAGCAGTTACAGACTTTTTATTTCATAATAGGAAAAGTACAACCTTATTAAACTTGAAGTGAGGTGGGGGATAGGGAGGAAAGCACAATACAGGTATGAGTCATAGAAGACTAAAGTTCAGAACTGGTGTCAGAAAAGGCCTAAGTCAAATGTCTACTTCTCAAAATGGTAGTTTCCTAATTGTTTAGGGAGCAGAGAGTGGCAGGCTGATGGGGATCCCTTCTTTGGATTTCCTTCTAGTCCTCATTTTCCAGTACCAATATCTTGCTGATTAGACAGAGGGAAAATAATTACTATTTCTAAGTTATTAAATGGGACTGAAAGTTTGACCTTTTCAGAGGTCTCACTTATGCAGGCCCTTCCCACAGCAGGGCAGTAGAATAAAGTCCTTTCAATGACCCAAGTCTTTTCATGCCCATAATCCTATCCCAAAATAATTTGCCAAAAATAAAAACTGTTCTCTTTTAATTAACTTAAAAATAAGGGTAAGATAATGATGAGAGATTGGTAAAGGCCAGTCTGTGGGAATTGGAGTCAGCTTCTTCCTCTTTCCACCCTCCCCACCTTAGCCCCAACCCCTGCCAAACTAGCTATGGATTTAGCCTATTAATGTCTTTTTTTTTACTCTGGTAGATTCTAAGACATCAGTTCTTTTTAGTCCAGAATATTCTTGTGCTTGATACTGAGGGCAAGGATGAGGGAGGGAAAAATACCAAATTAAAAAAACAAACTTGGAATGCAGGCTCAAGCTGACAATGAGCATACTCCTTCATAGGTACAAGTAACAATGGTTATAACTATTAAATGGTGTTTTAGTAACTGTCATTGTTCCAGTTTCTGAGCTCTTATTCTGCCTTTTTCTTTGCAATTCCAGGCAGTTTTGCTTGGATCCTATGTGAGAAGAAAAACAAAAGAAAAATGAAACATTTAAATGCTAACCCTAGGTGAAAGACCCCTAATTTGTGATTTACATACTAAGTAGAAGATCCTCATTCTCATAAGGGGAGGGATTCCCCTGATATGAGAACTCCCATTGGCAACACAAATTTCAACCTATGACTCAGCTGATCTAGGCCAGGCTTACAGAGGGGAGTTACCTTGCCCAGAGTCACACACGTCTTCAGTGCTGAGGCAGAATTTGAATTCGGGTCTTCCTAACTTCAAACTCCTTTCTTTCTACTACACAAGCTCACCAGACACCATTTACCTCAGTTTCCTCATCTGCAAAATGAGCTGGAGAAGGAAATGACAAACCAGGCCAACATCACTGCCAGGAAAACCCCAGATGGGGTAGAGCCAGACACAGCTGGAGAGAAAAAATGCACTAAAGTGCCCTATTCTCTCACTGTTCAATCACTGGGTCACGTCGTCCACGAGGTGTTCTTGGCAAAGTGGTTGGTCAGTTCTTTCTCCATCAGATTAAGGCAAACAGAGGGTGAGTGACTTGCCCAGGGTCACACAGCTAGTGTGTATCTGAGGCCAGATGTGAACTCAGACCTTCCTGACCCCAGGCTCCATCCACTGAACCATCTAAGCAGCCCCACCCTATCAGCAGAGCAGGTCTTGGAATGTTTTGAGGGAAGTGATTTAAGTGTGGCCATGGCCTATTTTCACACTGTAGCAGTAAAAAATACTCACTTTGCAACAACCGCCTTGGTCTGATCACGAGCAATGCCAACATAATGGTCAATCTGTGTCTTTAAGGAAGAAAAACAGCACAATTGTAAAAGCAGGCAGAACACTCACAAGTTCTTCTCCCAAGCAACACCTCCCCTAAAGAAGTCCTTGTCTTCCAACACCTAAGCCAGGAGTAACACAATGTGGAAAAGCAACAGGAAGAGCTGGCAGTGAGCTCTCCCATCATCTGTGGGCCCATTCTGGAGTGCACTCACTGAAGGCCCAGGCCTGGGATCATCTCTACTGAGAGGCAGAGGAAGCACATTCTCCACGTCTAACACACTGAAATCAACTGTTCTACAATAACATTTATCTGAAATAGTCATTGCTTACCTTATACTTTTCATAGACAATTGGAACACTGAAGACCAGCAGCTCAGCTGTAAGAAACAATGTCATGTAAGGAGGAAATATGTGCCATAATCAAAGCAATTTATGCACCTTTCAAATCTGAATGAAAGAAAACAGTTCTGACTTCTGGTTCAAAATAACTCCCCGAAAAAAAAAATCTACATTAAGAATGTAATTCCAGCTTTAGAGAAATACAGGAAAATAGCAACATACAACTGTAAACATGGTTTGTGGCACAGTAATGGCAAGGACAAAAGTGACTGACAGCCTCTCAGCCCACTGACAAGCACGTCAGTCCCTGTACCAAGTACTGGTGATACAAACAAAGGCAAAAACAGGGCTGTGTTTGCCCCTACCCTCTAGGAGCTCCCAAATGGAGGAGATGACCTAGCACTAAGAATTAGCAAGACACATTACAGCACAAGTGGGATGCAGCCTCCTCCCCAGGGAAGTTCTCCTAGACTTAAGATTTGCAACCCTCCCCAAGCACTCTAGCAGCACCACTGCCTTACCAAGAATCAGGAGGGTAATCCCATTGAAGACTGCACCCACATATGTCATCAGCCACATGAAGACAGCCAGCTACAAAGGACATGGTCAGACTGTTAAAGGTCCAGCCCCCAACAGCTCTCCTGAGACCCCCCCGCCCCAGCTCTAACTGTAGTATCCATCTCCTCTAGTTCAAGGGTCAGAAAACTTCGGTCTGGGGTCTGTTTTTCTGTACAACTTGTGAGACAACAATAGTTTTTGCATTTTTAAGTACAAGGAAACTTTATTTAAATAAGTAAAAATCATTCTTACCTCCAAGGCAAACCATGGTAGCTTGTAGCCCCTGCTCCCAATCAGTACAATTTCTAAAGGCTCTCAAAATTTCACAGCTGCCATGGTTCTACAGCATACTTCCTCAAAAGCCAAATTTAAACCTAATTCTTGCTTATTACTTTCTCCCTTTCTACATTGTTTTAGCAGGAAGGTTTTTCTCCAGTCCCTTCCCGCCTCCCTTTGCAGACACAGTTAGGCCTAGGTTGTTCTGTTTCAAGGCTTCCTCTTGCCTTTTCCCCACTGAGTCCTTCCTACGCTCTTAAGATCCAACTAACCTTTAAGGAATCCACCAGATCTTCCACCAGAAAAAGACGGATGATGAGCTTGAGAGCCTTGTTGACATGCACCATAGCAGCATTCACATAATTATGGAAAGCTTCTGAGGACAAAGCAATGTCCACATCCAGGTAAGCCCTTAATGGAAAAAGAAAAAACCATCCATACATTTGACTCAAAAATTCAAATTAATCTGTAAACTCAGGGGTGGTTAGGTGGCACAGTGAATAGAGCACCAGCCCTGGAGTCAGCAATACCTGAGTTCAAATCCAGCCTCAGACACAACACAAAAAACTAGCTGTGTGACCTTGGGCAAGTCAAAGTTAAAAACCCCAATTGCCCTGCCTTCCCTCCTCCAAAAGATAAAAAATCTGTAAACTCATCAATTTGGATTTTCTTTTTAATAATGTAGACTGCAACCCACCCATGCCTACCCATTCTAAATCTTATCCACATCCTCCTACAAGATCACAATCAATTGCGTATCCAGCCAAAAGCTGGAAGTCTTCCTCTTTGCTTGCAAGGAAGTGTCAATCTGGTTTAGTGGGTGGATGGTGAATGGGACATAACTCAGGAACTCCTAGGTGTCTACTCTCAGCTCTGTCATGGAACTGTGATGTAACCATGGGTCTTTGTGTTGACTTTCTTCTCTGTAAAATCAAAGTAAAATTTTGCCTCAAAATGAGTTCATAAGAATTAGGGGGCAATCACTAGTTAGAGCATTTTGTTACAAAATAAACAACAACAAAAAAACCCACCATGTAAATTCAAAATGATGTTCTTAAGATGAAAAATGTGGCACTGAAAATGCACTAGCAGAGCAGTAATAAAATTACTTCTTTAAACCACGTTGCTTGCATTTTTTACAATCCTAAAGAACATGCTTGAGGTAAAAATTATTCCTTTTGTTTTCTTTAAATGAAACGAAACTAAGGTGCAGAGTGGCAGCATTAAATCTTGGGGCATCTCTGAATAAGAGTTTTTCCCTCCCTGGGAGAGCTCCCTTTTCTCTAAAAAAACAATCAAAATAACTGCCACTTCTTTTTCTCAAAGTAATATTTGAAGTGCTGAGATTTTCAACAGGAAAGTGTTAAGAAATCCTACGACATATTAAAAAAAAAAAGTCTTGAGTAGCCAGAAACTACATCCCAGATGACCATCTACCTGGCTTTACCAAACCTGACCTGTAAGATAAATTCAGCTAGGAGGAGGGGTAATGAGTATCAAGGCATTAACAGAATTAGGAGATGAATCAAGAACCTCCAACTTCTCCAGTCAACATTACCATGGATGGAAATGCTCTGCCAAGAATTAAGACTTATGAGTGCTCCGAGGACTAACTTTCAAAAAGGCCAAGAGCTGCATGTTATCCCATCTGTTCGATATTTCAAGCTGCCAGTTTCTGCCTGATGTGAGAGTTGAAAGGTTTTCTAGCCCACAACTATATCCTCCATAGAGTGCCCCTTCTTGAGGAAACCTCCCTCTGCAAGGAATTCACTAGCAGCACCTTACCTGGAAGGCACTTAAGAGCACCACACTAGAGCATGGGGATAGGCTCTTCCAGGATTTAGAATTATCACATTAGTCACTAAGCTGCAGAATTCCCTTTAAAATACTCTTTCACTCACTTGAATGGATGGCCTTCTTCTGACTTCTGCACAGCTTGGATGACAGACTTGTAGACCCTGAAGCTGATGGTGACAGATAGAAGGGCCAAAATGAGGTAAGAAGCCACACTGATGACACTGAAAGCTGCTAGGGACAGCAGCATGATCAATGTTGTGCCAAAGACGAGGCCAGTCTTCTTGACATCCCGCCAGAAGATGAGGTCGTGCACTGCGAAAGGAAAAGGAACATAAGCAAGTCCCTCCAGAGGGTCTGGTAACTTGTCTTTGTCCTGGCCAGGACACAGCACAGTCTCACTCTGTGAAAAACCTAACAACCAAAATTAAAGGGTATTATTAGAAATGGGTTTCATTAGACAAAAGGCTTTCAGATAAACACTGTTCCTTCTGACAATGAATTTGCCCAATTGAAACAGAATTCAGTAAAACCTCAAGTCTAAGTTAAGAGTTTAGATTCAACAGAACACCAAATGATGTTTATTTGAAGAGTGTTTCTGCATGGAGGAGAAACTTAGAATAAATACCTCTGCAATACCAGAATAACTAAGGATGTTACAGGATTCCAAAATCAGAGGAAGAAGCTTATTTCTTTAGAGTCTTAAAAGTATTACATGACAGCTAGCTACCACCAAGTCAGCTAATGACAATGACTGTACCTTGGCTAATAGAATAGTAATTGTCGTGTCTAGCCAAGGTACAGTCATTGTCATTAGCTCACTTGGTGGTAGCTAAATTAAAACTGTCCAGACTGTCATATCTAAGAATGTCATATCTAAAATCCAGAAATTCCCCACTTAAAAAAGCAAAACAAAACCCAGCATTCAGAAACTACAACCAGGTTCACACAAGGTTTGGCAGTTTCTACTAAAACCAAAGAAATAGAATACTGGACTACAATTTTCCGAAAGGCAATACATTTACAACCAAGAATACTATAATACTAGAGAAAAAGCACGAATCTTTATTAGAAGAGGACTTTTAAGTATTCCTGAAAAAAGGGCCAGAGCTACCAAGGGACTTTGAAATATAAAATATTAGAATTAGGGGCGGCTAGGTGGTTCAGTGAGTAGAGCGTTGGCCCTGGAGTCAGAAGAACCTGAGTTCGGATCCAGCCTCAGACACTTAACGCACACACAAACAAAAACCTAGCCGTGTGACCTTGGGCAAGTTACTTAACCCCAATTGCCCTCCAAAAAAAAAAAGCCAAAAAAAAAAATATTAGAATTAATAGAAATCTAGAAAGGGAAATTTATTTGGACAACTAAGAAGGAACTACAGGATAATATAGAACCTCCTAATGGTGAAGCAGAAATGAGTGTCCCTTCAGAATCTTCATGACTTAAAGGATATATAGTTAATATATATGTTAACTATTATATAAATATGTATTCCATGGGTGAACTGGTTCAGGTTTAGAGGATTTTTAAGAGGGGAAGGGAAGGAAGAGTAAGAAGAGTAATAGACTGTGTAGAAAGGAAGAAGGGGGTAAACTTGCTACTTCTCATAATGAGAGTACATAAGAATGTACAAGCAAGAGGAGAGGGAAGGAAAAAGTGGTCGTCAGATGCTGTCTTATCTGAATATAATCAGTTTGTTACAGAAATTGATCAAACTCAATAGGGAAACCAGTTTGGGGGGGGGGGGTTCAGGGAAGGTTAGAAGAGTGACAAGTCAAACAAGCTTCCTAATACTGAAGGGGAAATTAAGAGGGAAAAACAAGAATTATAATCTAAATGAGGGCCTTACTAGGGACAGCTGGGGAACAGCTGAACAAATTGTGGCATATTAATGTCATGGACGAAATTACAAAAGACACAGTGTCAGAGAACACCAAGCATTATGAAAGTAAGAAGGAAGAACCAGGATGATAAGTGACATAAAGACAACAATATTGTAAAAACACGAGAGCTCTGATCTAAGGAATCACCAACCACTTCCCCAGGATGCCTCTGACTACACCTGTCACCCGGCTTATGACAAAGAAGTGAGAGACACAAGATAAAGACAATACATTATTTTGGACATGACTACTATGAGGATTCATTTTGTTAGCAACAGTGATGGAAAAAAAAAGAAATGCCTTTTAGACTACGGAAAAAACCCCAGAAGGAAACACAAAAGGCTGGTTTTCAAAGTAATTTGTAGAATGTATTACATACTTTTAAAAGTCGCGAGATTGGGGCGGCTGGGTGGTGCAGTGAGTGGAGCGTCAGCTCTGGAGTCAGAAGGACCTGAGTTCTGATCCAGCCTCAGACACAACGCAAACACAAACAAAAACCTAGCCGTGTGACCTTGGGCAAGTTACTTAACCCCAACTGCCCTCCAAAAAGCAAAAAAAAAAAAAAAGTCGTGAGATTTCATTTCACATAGAATCCTCTGTGTTCTACGAATATGGAAATGCCCTTTCTTTGCACACTAAAGTTAGGACCAGACTTTGTTCCCTGGTGTGTATTTTAAAGCAAACTAGACATCAAGAATAGCCAAAATACTAAATAATCACAGCTTATCTTCGCTGAAAAAGGCTGAGTCAGCGAGCAAAATCTGAATGCTGATGCAGGAGGCACAAGTAAATGATTAAGGAAGAAAAAACTTTTACAAGATATGATGTTTACAAAAACCGCTGGTTTAGATGCTAACGATCAGACCCTGAGAGCACAGAGACGGAGGGGGCTGTTAAATGCTTAAGCATTTCAGAAACCCCACACACAAACTGATCCGCTCATCATTTTCTCTTACCACCCGAGAGAACTTCGTTAGTGTTGGCTTAGTGCTTGTTATTCTTTAGCAGGCCAGAGACAACCAAAAGAATGCCAAAGCTGCCTTTTGCTCCTACACCCTATATCCCTGATCTGAGAAGCTGTGCTGTTTATTCACTCCTGTTCTCTAGCCTCTCATCCATCCTCTTGGTTCGCTGTCCTGGACCTGACTTTGCAGCCAACCAGACACTGACCTCTCAGCTTCTCCTTTTACTTGCCTGCCCTTGGGTCCAGCTGCTGGTCACTGCACCCCCACCCCAATCTTGGAACTTTGCCTGGGCTCTCCCATCCTATGGTGCCAGTGATCATCCCCTGTAAATGACCTATTCACGTAACTATCTCCCTCTCAGCCTGGAACCTGCTCCTTTCCCTTCTTACCTCCATCTCTCAAAAGCTATCATGTCCCTCCAGATGTGGCTTTCTTTTTTGTACCCCCAGTGCCTGGCACAGGGTTTGAAACGTACTAGGCTCTTCAGTAAAAGACCCAGCTATCCAGAGGGTCAAGACAGCTCAAATGCAAAACGAAACTCAACAAACCACACCTAAGCTTTCTTCTCAGGTTCTCAACACCCATCCCCAAGCATTTATTAAGCGCCTACAATGTGCTGAAAACAGTGCTGGGGAGGCATATGAAACAGTCCCTACTTGCAAGTCACATTTGAATGGGTGTGAAAATGAGACAGAGACAGATTACTGAAACAGCTTCCCAGTTAGCCAAGATGAAAATTTAAGTCAACTGATTGTCCCCACTCACCCCTCACATCCAACCAGCTTTTACGCCTTGTTTAGCTCCTCCATACCTTGCTAGATTGACAGCTATAGGAGTCAGTAAGATCAGGTTTAAGCCCTGCCTCTTACACACTTTGGCAGTGTCACACCCTTCCAGTGCCCTAGGAAACTCTCTAAGACCAAAACACATTTGGCTTTACTGGTTAAAGGGGGTTTCTATGAGAAAATATGTATCCCACTCCCTACCAAAAACATTCTTTCTCCATTTTCTCCACTCACATGTCTATCCTTCCATAATTCCAATTTAGGCTGTTCCCAAATGGCAGTCTAGCTGCTAGACTCCAATGCACTCTCCACAAAGCAGCCAAGCAAATCTTCCTAAGACAAAAGTCTGCACTCTTGACTGAAACCTTCAGTGGTTTCATGCTGCCTACAGGATCTCACCCTGGCATCCAAGGCGCAGCACATGCCAGTTTCTGCTTAGCTTTCTATTACCCCACTGCTCCATCATTCCTACATTCTGCTGCCCTTCCAAATTCATGGATTCCCCATACTTAGAATGGCTCTTCTCCCCCATTTACCTAGGAAAACCTTTCTTTACCTTCAAAGCTCAGCATGCTCACCCTTGAGGGCATCTTTGTATTCCTGTCTCATGCCCTACAAATAGTAAGATGCATCAGTCACTGAAATAAACTTAAGTATCGGCTGCCACTCTGCCTATGGGGAAGTTTTCCTTTTAACTTTTGTTCATATAGTCTTTTTACAAAATTCATAGAAGAAAATTGTGTGTCATATTATGATGAGAGTACCCAGTAAGTCAAATTCTACTAAGTCACAGGAAATCAGAGGTTATGTTACTTAAATATTAAAACCATAACTAATCAGAACCCAAATGAAGTCAATGGAATCCTTCCTTTAACTAATAGTTTTGTTATCTGCTCTCATTGCAAGAAAAGACAACCTCTTTTCCAGGATATGATAAAAAAAAATAAATGAAAATGAAAAACAAAAGAATGTAACATGGGATTCTATTCCTTGGGTCAGTATAAGCTCAGTCCAAAGAGCATTCTTCCTTTGGCCTGGAAGCTTCAGATCTTGTTGATGTTTCCATGGGTTAAATCTGGGGTTTCTTCCAGAAGGAGTTTGGTGGGTTCCTTTTATTCTCTGTTTGCCCTCTTGTTCTATGTGTCACGTCTTCTTGATATATGATATCCAGGCTCTTTTTCTTTGGTTATGGCTTTCAGGGAGTCCACTGGTTCTTAAATCATCCTCTCCTTGATCCATTTTCCAAGTCAGCCATTTTTGATATGAGATACCTTAGATTTTCTTCTATTTTTCCAAACTTTTGATTTTAATATTTCTTATGTCTTAGGAGCCAACTTCTACTCGGCATATTCTCATTTTTAGGGGGTCTGTTACTTGGGTAAGATTTTGAACTACAATAAAAGGTCGAGGAAAAAAGTCTGTACTGTGTTATACTATTTACTCTTTCCAACTCTCCACTCCAAAGCTCTCATTTAGAGAAACTGACATAAAAAAAAATCCACCTTTTTTTTTGGGGGGGGGGGGAAGGCAAGTCAATTGAGGTTAAGTGACTTGCCCAAGGTCATACAGCTAGTAAGTGTGTCAGTTTGAACTCTGGTTCCTCCTGACTCCAGGGCTGGTGCTCTATTCACTGTGCCACCTAGTTGCCCCTTCACCTTCTTTTCCTCCAGCTTCTCTATACTTCCCTTGCTCCCACCACTGAGAAGGCAAGAAAAACAAAATGCCCTGTTACAAGCATGTATATAATCAAATCAAACTAAGTTCTGGCATTGGCCATGCCCCAAAAAAGTTTCCATCCATACTCTGGGCCTACGCAGTCGTCTGTTTCATCATGAAATTGTGTGGACTGTAGTTAATCATTGTGTTGAACAGTGTTACTAAGACTTTTAAAGTTGACTGTCTTTATGAGACTGTTATTGAATAAATGTTGTCCTAGTTCTACCCACTTCACTCTCCATAGATTCGTACAAGTCTTCCCAATTTTCTCTGAAAATATTCCCTTCGTATACCTGTATTTCCCAGTAGATGAGCACACCCTCAGTTTCTCATTCTTTGACACCACAAGAAGAGCTGCTGTATTTTATACATATGGGTCCTTTCCTTCTCTTTTATCTCTTTGGAATACAGACCCCCTTCTTTGCCTAGTACTACAGAAAGTACAAACTGGGGCCTGGAGGTCATTAACTGTCCTCATCACAGCTACCATTTATACAGCACTTACTAGGAGCCAGGAACTGTGCTACGCACTTTACAAATATTATCTCTTGTGATTCTCACAACTCTGGGAGTTAATGAGGAAACCGAGGGCAAACCGATTTGCCCAGAGTCACAAAGCTCCTAAGTGTCTTGAGGCCATATTTGAACTCAGGTTTTCCTGATTCCAGGCCCCAAATTCTTATCCACTGTGTCACCTAGCTGCCATAGAATCATAGGACAAATCCTCCCCTGCCCTCTCATTAGCTAACTTTAACAAATCAGAAAACACTTATTCTACTCACATTATCACCTCCTTCAGTCAATTACAGCATTCAAAGATCACGAAGCAACATCTGGAGATAGCACCCATCACTATTCTGGATTTCCTAAAAAATGCAAAACTATCTCTACCATCAGTCCTACACAATATGAGAAGACTGGGAAGTCCTCTTTGGAGCTGCCATACCACTGCAATCAAGGGAAATACAAACATCATCCCCACCTGGATGAATATGGAGGCCTGATCTTGTGGTGTCCCATTCCAATCCTTACCTGGCTGTAAGAAATATCCTTTCGGGGTGGCTAGGTGGCACAGTGAATAGAGCACTGGCCCTGGAGTCAGAAGGAGCTGAGTTCAAATCCTGCCCCAAACACTTAACACTTGCTAGCAGTGTGACCTTGGGCAAGTCACTTAAGCCCAATTACCCTCCCTTCCCCTCTCCAAAAAAAAAAAAAAAAGCAAATAAAATAAAGTATATTTAAAAAAAGAAAAGAAATATCCTTTAATACAGAATACCCTACAAGTCTTAAAACTGCGCCCAAACTTTGGGGACATATCTCCATGGGATGTATCTCCACTGGACATAGAAGTTTTATGGCCAGATTTCAAAGTTTCTGATAATGATCAGGTTACCTTGTGCCTAATGGAGATCTGGGGAGAGCCTCAATAGGAGGTATGCATGGGGGAAAGTGCTGGGGCTTGTTTCTCCTACCTAGTATAAACTCAGGACTATCATATAAATCATTCACTCTGAGAATACTCTGTAGTCAAACAAAGGAAATGAAAAATGCTATGGTAGGAGAAACCAATTAAGCCTCCTCATTTTAAAACTCTTCCAACTCCAGAAGACATCATTTCTGTTACTTATATGAGTAATCAGTATTTCACATGAAAAAAGATCTCAGGGTTCAAATGGTCTGCACTGCTCAATATGATTCAATAGTGTACCATAAACAGCCCAAAATATTAATGCTATCCTAGACTACTTTAAACGTCAGTTTCCAGAAAAGAGGTCAGAAATCTTCAGTATGAGGCGCCATGCAGAGCCCTGGGTCCGAAGTCTGCAAGACTCAAGTTCAAATCTGGTCTCAGACACTGAACTAGCCATGTGATCCAGATGCCTCACTTAGCTTCTGTCTCGGTCTCCTCACATGTAAAATGGAGGTAACAGTACCTCGCTGTAAGGATAAAACGGGGAAAACACTGGTAAAGGACTTTGCAAAACCCCAAGGACTATATAAGCGCCGGCTCTGAGGGCGAGTGTGCTCAGCGCTACAGAGCATTTTAGGATGGTGAAGTGACTGGAGACTGCACCAGCCCAGAGACGCACTGAAGCAATCCCAGTGTTCAGCCTGGAGAACCCTGGGGTCTTGCTCTTCTAACTCCAAGAGCACTCAACTAGGAGCAATGGGTCAAAGCTGTGGAAAAGAACTCTTAACTCAACATAGTGAACAATTTTCTAACTACCAAAGGTGTCTGAACATGGAATTAGCACACTGCACTGATGAAGAGTGGGTTCCTTTTCAACTTTAAAACCTGTAAGTTGGACCAGGTGATCCCTAAAAGATCTTTCCAGCTCTAAATCTATGCTTTCCTTCACTAAAGTTCAAGTCGAGGTTGGCTGAGGTTGTAGGAGGGATTCTTGGTCTAGTGCAGCTCAGACTAGACGGGCTCCAATATTGGTTCCAATTCTGTGATTCTGTGCAAGAGAAACATTCCATCTGCCAGGTAAATTCCAGGGACACTTCTCTAATCTTCATGTAGTATTACCTTTAACTCTAATGTTCTTATATGTCAAACTATACTACAAAGCAATCATCACTGAACTGTTTAACAACTGGTTAAAAAACAAACAAACCCAAGAGAGGAGATCAACAACACACAGCAGCAAACACAGTAGAACAGTGCTCCATAACCATAGAGACTCCAGATACGTGGGCAAAGACAAACACTATCAGAAAACCTGGAAAGCAGTTTGGCAGAAATGGGGTACAGATCAGCATCTCATACTATGTTATCAAGATAAATTCCAGGGGCGGCTAGGTGGCGCAGTGAGTAAGAGCGCCGACCTTGGAGTTGGGATGACCCGAGATCGAATCTGACCTCAGAAAATGAGCACCCACACATAAATAATGACTAGCCATGTAACCTTGAGCAAGTTACTTAACCCCAATTGCTTACAAAAAAAAAAAAAAGATAAATTCCAAAAACACATGAGACACTCAGGACCTATAAAGTCAGATCTAACTAACTGGAAAAATATCAATTGCTCGTGTCTGGGTCGAGCTAATATAATAAAAATGACAATTTTACCCAAATTAAACTATATATTTAGTACCATACCAATCAATTTACCAAAAAACTACTTTTTAGAGTTAGACAAAATAGTAACAAAATTTACCTGGAAAAACAAACGGTCTAGAATATCAAGGGAATTAATGAAAAGAAATGCTAGGGAAGGTAGACTAGCTATGCCAGATTTTAATCTGTATTATACAGCAGCAGTCATCAAAACTGCTTGGTACTGGCAGAGGAGTAGAGTAGTGGATCAATGGAACAGATTGGGCACAGGAGACCCAGCAGTTAATGAGTATAGTAATCTATCATTTGATAAACCCAAAGACCCTAGTTTTTGGGATAAGAATGCACTATTTGACAAAAACTGCTGGGAAAACTGGAATACAGTGTGGCAGAAACTGGGCATAGACCATTATCTAACACCATATACCAAAATCAAGTCTAAATGGGTGCATGATCTAGGTGTAAAGGATGATACTGTAAGCAATTTGGGAAAGCAAGGAATAGTTTACCTGACAGATCTGTGGAGAGGGAAAGACTTTAGGACCAAACAAGAATTAGAGAGCATTATAAAATGCAAAATGGATAATTTTGATTACATTAAATTGAAAAGCTTCTGTACAAACAAAGCCAATGTAACCAAGATCAAGAGGGAGGTGGGAAATTGGGAAAGAATTTTTACAAACTATGTCTCTGATAAAGGACTCATTTCTAAAATATACAGAGAACTGAGTCAAATCTATAAGAATACAAGTCATTCCACAATTGATAAATGGTCAAAGGATATGAACAGGCAGTTTTCAGAGAAAGAAATTAAAGATATCTATAAGCATATGAGGAAATGCTCTAAATCACTATTGATTAGAGAAATGCAAATCAAAACAACTCTGAGGTACCACATCTCTCCAGTCAAATTGGCTAAGATGACAAAACAGGAAAATGACAAATTCTGGAGAGGATGTGGGCAAATTGGAACACTAATGCATTGCTGGTGGAGTTGTGAACTTATCCAACCATTCTGGAGAGCAATCTGGAATTATGCCCAAAGGGTTATAAATAATTTCATACCCTTTGACCCAGCAATACCTCTTCTAGAGTTATATCCCAAAGAGATCATAGAAGAGGGAGGAAAACCCATATGTACAAAAATATTTATAGCAGCTCTTTTTGTGGTTTCGAAGAATTGGAAGTTAAAGGGCTGCCCATCAATTGGGGAATGGCTAAACAAATTGTGGTATATGAATGTAATGGAATACTATTGTGCTATGAGAAACAAGGAGCAGACAGTTTTCATATTTGCCTGGAGAGGCTTATACAAACTGATGCTGAGAGAAGAGTAGAACCAGGAGAAATTTGTATACAATCACAGACACAGCATATGGGTGATGACCAACTACGACAGACTGGACTTTTCTCAGCAATGCAGGGTTATAAGTCAATCCCTAAAGACTCAATGAAGGAGAGAAATGCGACATCCAGAGATATAACTATAAAGAACTGAGCTTGAATTCTGATGGAAGCAAACTAATTGATCTTTTTCTTTTCATTGTTTGGTTTTATTTCTTCTTTACCATTTTTCATCCCACGTAGTACAATACGCCTTTGTAATTGGACTAAGGTCTAATATGAAAGTATGTGCAGATCCTTTACTGGACTATATGCTGTCATGGGGGTGGGGGGAGGGAGGGAAAGGAAATCTGAAAATCAAGGAACTATGGAACTGAATCTTGTTAAGTAAAACTAAACTAATAAATTAATTAAAAAAAACACATGAGACTTAGACTTTTATGTGGTGACATCAAAAACAAATTACTGAGGAACAAAGAAAAAAATTACATTTCTGATCTTTGCATAGGGGAAGATTTCATAACCAAATGAGATCTCAACTGATAAATGGTCAAAGGATATGAACAGGCAGAAATAAGATGAGAAAAAAAAAGGGAGAACAAAACTGTTGGGAGGCTACAGGAAAACAGGGATACTATTACACTACTGGTGATATTCAGCTATTCTGGAAAGCAGTTTCTGAAACTACACCTCAAAAGTCATTAAGCCCTGCATACCTCTGACCCAGTAATAGGCTACTATTAGGCCTATACATAGTCCAAAGAGTTCAAAGAAAAAGAGGAAAGGACTTATTTGAACAATAATATTTATAGCAGCTATTTTTGTAGAAATCCAGGGAGTACCCATCAATTGGGTAATGGCAAAACAAATTTATAAATTTAATAGAATATAATTATGCCGTAAGAGGAAATAAATAATTTCAAAGAAACAGGGTAAGACTTGTATGAACTGATGAAGAGTGAAGTGAGGAGAACCCACTCAATCAGTCAATAAACATTTATTAAGTGCCTACTGTATGCTGGGCATTGGGTTAAGTACTGGGAATAGGAAGAGACAAGCCCTCTCTAGTAGCTCACAATCTAATGGAGGAGACAACAAGCAAACAAATATGTACAAACAAGCTATCAATAGGATAAAAAAGAGAATAATTCAAATAGGGAAGATTCTAGAATTTGGAGGAGTTGGGAAAGACTTCTTGAAGATGGAACCTTAGTTGGGACTTAAATGAAGGGAAACCAGCAGGTAGAAACAAGGAGGCATTTCAGGCACAGAGGACAGCAAGACAAAATCCTTGCAGCTAAGAGATGGCATGTATAGTTCATGGAACAATAAGGTCAATGTCATCTGATCAAAAAGCATTCATTTGGGAGTAAGATGTAAGAAGACTGGAAGGTGGGAAGAGGACAGGTTATGAAGGCCTTTGGACACCAGATGAGCAATTTATACAATATCATAAAGAAAAATGAGAGGACTGAGGACCAAAGACGAAGCATGCTATTCACATCCCAGCAGAGAAGGGAAAGGAACTCACAATATAGAATGAGATGGACATTTTACTATGTGGTCAATGTAGGAATGTGCTTTCCTTGACTATGCATATCTGTTACAAGGGTTTTTTTTTTCTTTTTCTTGTTTTTGTTCAATGGAAGTAAGGAGTAGGAAGAGAAAATAAATGCTTGTTAATTGAAAATTTTTAAACAAAAAATTTTTCAAGACAGAACATATAATGAAGATGTCATGGAAAAAGAATCAAGACCTGACAACAGATGGCATGGGGAAGGTGGATGAGTAATAGACTGAGAATGACTCAGGTTGTGAATCTTGGTTACTGGAAAGATGGTGCCACCCTTAACAGAACCACGGAAGGAAAAAGGAGGAGTTTCAGGGGAAAGATAATGAGTTCTCTTTTGGACAAGATGAGTTTGAGATGCCTATGGGGGCATTCAAAGGGATGCAGGTAATGAAGAACTGCAGCTCAGAAGGAGAGACTAGAACAAAATACATAGATTTATAAGTCATCTGCATAGAGTTGACAACTGACTCCAGGATAACCGCTTCTAGAACTAGTTACCTAGTGCTATTGATTCCATCTTTGTCAAATTTCTCCCATTAAAACATACTTGAACTATTACAATACTCCTCTAACTGGTCTCCCTATTTTCATTCTTTTCTTCATCAAATCTACCCTTTGTGCCACTAAAAACCTTTTTAATAAAAATGTTCTTTATTATGAATTTGACAAACATTCAGAAACATGGTGATTTCTGTATACAAATAAAAGAATTGTATATGAAAATATGAATTTCCATTATGGAAGGCTTGGTTTTTAAAACATGTAATAAATTTAACACAGTAGTTGCAAAGCTGTCTTTGACTCTTTCTGAACTTAGTTCTGCTCTTTTATGTATTTTCAAAATGTTTCACTGACATGCATCTTCCTGACATCACTATCCTTACTTCCCACTTCCCCAATCCCTCCTAGTATAATCAATCAGAACATTAATTTGGCTGAAAACCTATTTCATCCCGAACTCTTCCAGAACACCACCTCTTTGCTGAGAAGCAGGAAGCAAGATTCATCACTGGGGGCTTCACACAGCATTAATCAGTTCTCAAGTCTTTCAAAGTTGTACTCCTTTACAAGGCTGCAGTCACATTAACTTTTCTCATACACAGATCAGGGCCTGTCACTTGTCTGTTAAGTGGGTTTCACTGGCTCCTTTTTCTACTGCAAGGATCTTTAATGTGAGGTCCGTGGATAATATGTTTCAGGAGACCTATGAACCTGGATGAGGGGAAAAAATTACATCTTTATTTCCACTAATGTTTAACTGAAACTTAGCATTTCCATAAATTGCAAGGCAATAAAAGCATAGCATTCATTATCAACAGTATCCGTGACTATCACCAAGAAAAATCAGATATTTTCATGTGTTACATATTTACAGTTGCTTCACATGTACGTCTCAAACTAATGTTTATATTCTTCAATAATTTGTGATTTTATATATATATATATATATATTGCTTTTTGGAGAGGGGAAGGCAGGGCAATTGGGTTAAGTGACTTGCCCAAGGTCACACGACTAGAAAGTGTTAAGGGTCTGAGGCCAGATTTGAACTCAGGTCCTCCTGACTCCAGGGCTGTTGCTCTATTCACTGGGCCACACAGTCACCCCACTCTTCAATAATTTTAAATTACTGTTACTACAGCTTTTAACTTGCCTGAAATTTAGATATACCATTACATTATTTAATGCATTAATAAGGCACATTATTATATCAGAGTGGTTAAAATATTTTTGATAACTCTAATATAATAGGTTTCCTTTGCAATCCTACGTATTTTATTCTAATCATTTAAAAACATCATTCTGGGGGGCTCACTTTGAGAAGTGTTGTATGATTTGACCAGATGAGACTCTGGGCAGCCTTTGAGAGCCCCACCCCCACCCCCGCTTTGAAAACCCAGATGTTGATGCTTCCCTCTCTGGTAACTGTGATTTGGTATTGATATAATGGTTGGACAGTTTGGAAGCCTGTCTGCTTGATCTGTCTGTATACTCTGAAGGTCAGGGTGCTGACCTTTCCCCCCTGAACTAGGTAATATATGTTTGTTTGATTAAAGTAAGCTTGTTAACCCCCCCCAAAAAATAAATAAAAAATAAAATCATTCTGAAGAAAGGTCTATAGGCTTTACCAAATTACCAAACAGAAAAAAGGTTAGGAACCCTTCATCTAGTGAGTCAAGTTAAAACTGCTAGCATTCAAAGACTTCTGGCTATCTGGAAGCATACAAACTATGCTCCTGATCAGCTGGGTTTATCACTGCTTCTAGGCCTACTAATATTCCCCAGTACACTTTTTTTTTTTTGCTTTCTGGAGGGCAATTGGGGTTAAGTAACTTGCCCAAGGTCACAAAGCTAGGTTTTTGTTTGTGTGTGCGTTAAATGTCTGGGGCCGGATCCGAACTCAGGTCCTTCTGACTCCAGGGCCGACGATCTACTGCGCCACCTAGCTGCCCCTCCCCAATGCACTTTTCCTTAAGATCCAAGAGGAGATCCCATTTTATTTTAAACCCTGTATCTTCTTCCACAATCTACCATAAAGCCCTGCTTACAACAGAAAATTAATATTTGTTTACAGGAAGTGCTAGTTCAAGTTGTGGTATATGAATGTAATGGAATACTACTGTTCCATAAGAACTGATGAGCAGGCAGACTTCAGAAAAACCTGGAAAGACTTAGACAAAATGATGCTGAGTGAAGTGAGCAGAACCAGGAGAACCCTATACACAGTAACTAACAGCAACATTATGCAATGACCAACTTTGATAGACTTAGCTCTTCTCAGCAACAGAAGGATCTAAGACAATTCCAAAGACTCGTGATAGAAAATGCTATCCACATCCAGAGAAAGAACTATGGAATCTAAATGCAGATCAAAGCCCACTATTGTCTCTTTTTTTGTTACTTTTTTCATGACTTTTCCTTTTGTTTCTAATTCTTCTTTACAATATGACTAATGTGGAAATGTGTTTAATATTATTGTACATGTATAAGCTATATCAGATTGTACACCATTTTGGGGAGGGGGAATGGAGGAGTGAAGAGGGAGAAAATTTAGAACTCAAAATCTTATAGAAGTGAATGTGGAAAACTAAAAACAAATAAAAATTTTAAAAAGAAAAAAACAAAGATATATTCATTTTGTATAAATGTTGAGATCTAAATGATGAATTAGAAACAAAATAGGAATTGTAACACAATCATGTAGTGTATACAGGTTTTTGTGGTCCCTGGAGAAATTTAACTTATTGCTATCTTTTTAAAATATTCACAATTCTTTGTTAACCCAGCTCACTGTACACATATGGAACATTTGAGCAGAAAAATATATTTAGAATTCTATGACCTTTATTCTTCCATTGTATTTCAATTAAAGATATCGTTTGTCTTAGATGTTTAAAAAAAGTGTTAGTTCTTGTTCTCCCTAAAATATTCTGGTGTAGGCTGTGGCAATTCATGGTACGAGACTAGTTTTCACTCAGGGGTAGGCATAATGCCAATCTAATTAACAGAAACTCTAAGGGAAAAGATTATTTCTGCTATGTTTATTACATGAGTTGTATGATACATTTAAGTAGTTAAGTGCTTACATTTTAAACAGGGAATAGAATCTTTCCATTAGCAGCCACTACACACCCTGATAGGGCTGAAGGAGTGAAGGAATAAAGATGAGGTAGTGACAGCTAGTGCCAGGAACCAGTACTGTTTAGGTCTCCTGAGGGACCACTGGTATCACTTCATATTTGAGTGGGAAATTGAAAGGCAAAAAAGGTATGTTCCAAGGAGGGACATGTGTGAAACTCAAAACAACCAAATACAAGCAGAAATCTAGAAAACTTGGCAAAGGTAAACAAATGCAAGTAAACTGACAAAACCTTCATTTCAATTTAAATCAAGTTTTCAAAATGTTCTTAAAATCTTATTCCCTTTACTCACAACAATCTCATTACAAATAGAGAGCACATATAAATGTTAAAAACTGTATTGTAGACATGAGAAACCCACAGATAAAACCTGGGTAACTTCTTCTGAAAGGCCACTGATCCCTAGCCCAGAATGCAGGTTTTTTGGAAAAAGAAAAACCAAGACAAGCCAAGAAATTTCAATTCAACAGCTTTCTATGCTATAGGAGCTCTGTTCTTTGTCCTTGTCAAATGAGTGAACACATGTAAAGTACTTTGTAAACCTCAAGGACCTATAGCATGTTGATTGTGATGATCACCCCTATCCCCAGTCACTGAGCTGTCTACCTGAAACTGTCACTGGAAATAATTTGGCTTACTTTAAAATTTAAGTGCCCTTTTATTTGATTTTGGAAAAAATAAAACCTATTGCAGTGTCCTTGGTCTTATTAAATCTTTTAACAGCAGAAACTGACTTGAAGATTCTGTGATTGCTGCCTTCCCTATCAAATGGACAATCTCCAGGTTTCTGCCTACATTCTGAGCACCTAGCACAGTGCTTTGCATACAGTGACTGATTAGTAAATGCCTTTTCATTCCTTCAAAAAAGTAGTTTGATGAGGAAACAAAAATTATACTTTTAGAAACCTGCATGGACATCTCTTAAATATTCTAATTAATATTGAATAAAATTTCTGACAAAAGATTAAACAACCTTTTCCTCCTAGACATTACTTATCCAGGCTTCCTGTAGTACCCCATCTACACTAAAGGGGGCAGCAACTGAAAAGTCAGGCCGAAGAAAATGACATTCAGCTCAATGCTTACTAAGTTCTAGAAATTAGCCCTTTGCCCTTTTTTAAACTGCTGCCACAAGAAGAGAACCCTTGATAAACTGCCTGTTTCAGTCACTCCCCATAGAGCTAGTTTTAATCCAGGTTTCCAAGTCTGCATCAGAGGACTGGAATAATTCAAATGTCCATACAAAAAGGAGTAAGATGGAATAAGTTTTAGTAGCCTGTTAGAATTTCCATAAAAAAATAATTTTTAAAAAGTCCACTACTAATTACCATCCACTGGCTCTTTCTTTCCTAATAACACAGAGATATTGGTTTACACTCTATCATTACATTACATTATGACCGGCATTCTTGAAGAAAATCCATGTTGATATAAAATGAAGATGGACAAGACAGCTAGTTAAATCATTTTATAACCCATTTAAAGAAAAAAGCAGCAGACTCTCACCCAAATTGTGACTTTCTTGTCTTGACAGCTTTTACAAAGCTTAGCCTAACCACTTTTAAAGTTGTAAATATAAAGAATTATTTTAGTCAGATATTTTAAATTTTAATTCAACTTTTGTGGGTGGTAAAATGGGTTAACAATCTGCTTTGCTATAGATTTGTTCAGCCAAATAAATCACCCTCAAAATGGCACAGAAGCAGCATTGACAAAGAGCACAACGCTGTTACTGTGGAGTATGGACACACATGCTCTCTTTCTATGGACAAGTCTGGCCACAGCCCAAAAATTTGTGGGAACCTATTCAAGCCAGCATTTCCTTAAGACTCAGAAAAAAAAATAGTTTTTCCTCCATTAGAACAACCCTGCCTCCCCCTCTGCACTCAAACTCAGATTTATAATACACAGAAAACAAAGTTATCATTGACTACCTCATACACAACAGAGCTGAGGGGTAAATACAGAAATGAATGAGAAAGTGCAGACTTGCCTCGCTTAAGGATCAAACAACAGAAGTATAATACAAACTTAAAAATACAATCCAGAATGGCAATTGAAATAGTGTGCACATGTGTGTGAACACATGTACACACCCACACACCCACACACCCACACACCCACACCCCTTCCAATGGTTTTTCTCCCAGGAAGAAATAAACAAATGGGATTAAATTTGGTTGGTAGAAGACATTAGGCCTAAAACTTAAGATTTAAATAAGAGGGGCAGCTAGGTGGCACAGTGAGTAAGAGCACTAGCCCTGGAGTTGGGAGGATCCAGAATCAGTTCTGGCCTCAGAAAATTAGCACCCACACATAAAAAAATAACTAGCTGTATAACCTTGAGCAAGTTACTTAACCCCAACTGCTTTAAAAAAAAAAAGATTTAAATAAGAAACAAATGCCTTGGCCTTTCGACTATAGAAAACTCCTCCAATGTATAGGCCTGTAAGCTTTCTGCACCCCAGTCATAGAATGAGATAAGGGATAAGGTTATATGAGAAGGGGAAGCCAGGTTTCTACCAAGAGGAAGGGAAAGGGAGAGCATTCTTGCTATGGCACTCACTTATACAAAGACATGGGAACAGGAGATGGAATGTCCTATATAGAGAAGACATGGATCAGTCTGATCGAAACGGTCAGTTGTAAAGACAAAAATAAACACCAAAGTTCTTCCAGTGATGCTGCATAGCCACAAAGTACAGACTATCATAATCTCCAAAGAATCAAACTATGGGTTGCCCAAAAGGCAGCAGTGGCAGATATAAGTATAGTATATCATCAATGACAACTTAAGTAAGTAATTTTAAAGATGTAAATGTTAATCAGAAAAAAAAAAAGCAGAGTCAATGATTTAACAAAAGCAAGCAAGGGATGACCAGAGAAGAGCCCCACCCCCAGCCCCTCTTACTGTCACATTGGGTAGCACTGCAGAGAATTCACAGGAGGGCCCAGTCCAAAACTACACCTGATGAGAAGCCAGTCTGTTATCTACACCACTAGAGTAAATGCACACAGAAACAAGTAAAATGAAAAATATAAATAGAAAATACAAATAGAAAAATATTTATTATATTTTAAATAAAATTTAACTATTTTGTGACTTCACAATATTGTGGCAGAGTTCTCTTTCCAGTTAATATGGGGGAAAAGATAATCTGAGCAGGGGCAAACTAAGAAAACCTTAGAGATCTGAGGTAGTATTATGAGGAAGATTGGGAAGGTTAGCCTGAGAAGGGTTCGTGAGTTTCAAACAGTGTTTTAGAGTAAGGATAAAGCATGGTTTGTAGAAGACATGGTACCTCCCCTTCCACATGAAGTAAAAAGCTAGCTGGGAGAGAGGATTCTGGGAAGATGGTAGAGTACACCAAAAAATTCCAAGCAGTCAAAAGTTGCCCCCACAAAAGAGATAAAATAGCACCTTAGGGTGAACAAAGTGCTGGGTAAAAATAAGAAAGAATAAGGACACAACAGGAATCTTTCTGGGACAATTTGAAAAGATCAGAAGAAAAACCCCAGGACAAGTTTTGGTCCCAATGAAGAGTAAACACCTCCAGGCTAGGGTCCCCTTTTAACAACAAGCAGCAAGTTGCCTTGGCCCCAGACATAGGAACTTTTATGCCTGGGACAGTGAGAGGAGCTGGGCATCTGAGCCCAGAAAGATCGAAGGAACCTCTTTTGACAAGGAACACCAGACCCAACTGTGCTGTGAAGAGCTGCCAGAGCAATAAGGAACCAGCACTTGCCCAGTGAGTGCAGAAAGTCACTGGCTGTGAATACTTACAGGAAGTTGGAGGTTTGGCTTTGGTTCCAGGTTAGAGGGGAGAATTGAAGATCTGGGGCAAGAGGGAACATCCCCCATACCCCAGGGCTAGAGGTGATTGCAAAAATTAAGCTATTACCACAAAGAATGTACAGGCAAAGGAGAAAGAATCCAACTACAGAAGCCTATAATGGGGATAGAGAAGACCAGGGTCCATCTTCAGAGGAGGATATTGAAGCAAAGAAACCCCCAAAGAATGTCAAATGGTCACCTGCCCAAAAAGAATTTATAGAAGATTTTTAAAAAGACTTTAGAAATCAAATGACAGAGGAGAAAAAACCTAAAACAAAACAAAACAAAACAAACAAAAAACCCACATATATAAGAATAGTCCAAGAAAAACAAGATTATGAAAGCAAAGTCAACCAATTAGAAAAGGAGACACAGAATCTTAAGGAAGAAAATGACACCTTGGAAATTAGAACTGGGCAAAGTGAAGCCAGCGAAATTATAAGAAAGCAAGAAATAATTAAGATATGAATAATAAAAAAAATAGAAGAGAAAGTAAAACATAGGAAATACAGATATGGAGAATAGATCAAGAGGAGAAAACATAAACATAATCAGATTAACTGAAAGTTATGATCAAAAAAAAAAGGATCTTGATAAAATAATACAAGAAATAATTCAAGAAAATTGCCCTGAGGGGCGGCTAGGTGGCGCAGTGAGTTAAGAGCACCGGCCTCGGAGCTGGGATGACCCGAGATAGAAACCGGCCTCAGAAAATGAGCACCCACACATAAAATAATGGCTAGCCGTGTAACCTTGAGCAAGTTACTTAACCCCAATTGCTTTAAAAAAAAAAAAATTGTCCTGAAGCATTAGAACAAAGGGGGAAAAGTAGAAATAGAAAAAAAATCTATTAATCACCACTTAAAAGAGATCCTATGAGGAAAACTCATAGGAATATCATAGTCAAATTCCAAAATCCCTAGCTCAAGGATAAAACATTTTAAGTAACAAAAATAAAACAATTTAAATATGATGATGTCACAATTAGACTCATACAAGAACTAGCAGCAGAGACATGAAAGGACCATAGGTCTTAGAACACTATACATCAAAGAGCAAAAGAACTGGGGTTCCAGTTGAAAATATCATACCCAGCAATAAGCATAATCATGAATGGGGGAAAAAGGGACATTTGATTGACTTAACAGTCAGACTTTCAAGACTTTGTTTAAAAAAACAAAAACAAAAACAAAAACCAACCACCACAAAACCCTGAACTTAATAGGTTTGACATACAATTTTCAAGAGAAATTTTTTCTTGAAATGAAAATTTAGTTATTTGTATTTTGCCTCTCTTATGTTCTGCTATGCACATGACAGGCTTTCCCCCCACCAACTTTGTATTTAAATTCCTATATTTAAGTTTCTGATATGTTTTGTTTCTTTTCTCTATTCTGTATTTGTGTTCTGGCCTTTGAGTCTAAAATAAAAAAATTTTAAAAAGATAACAAGAAGCAGGTATACTAAAGCTGTTAACAAAGATGTTGTAAGCCAACTGAGATTTATCAGGACAGGGGAGGTTTGTCAGGAGATTAGCAGGGAGTTGAAGCCCAACCACTTAAGATCTTGAATTTTCTACAAAGCAGAGCTACTCTTAAGTATCTGAACAGATGTGATCAAAATGTTTACATAGCCTTGAAGGAGGAAGTACCAGCAGTCATTTGTAAAGAACTGGACATTCTCTTTTCAATCATTTCCTCTATAACTATTTTTTTACTACAAGAAAAAAAAATGGATGAAATCCAAGGTTAAGTCTTCTCACACCATATCAATTTTCTCTGAAAATATGACAATGTCAATGAATTTTTTAAACAATTCTTAGCAATCCTAGAAGGTAACATATAAGATGATTTATAAAAAGCTCCAGCTTACTTCACTTTCTCTCCTTCCTCAGCGATCAGTAATGGGTTCAGTTTTCCCCTCCAAGCTAACTTTTCTTATCCTCCTCTTTCATACCATCATCCTTGGTGATTTCACACTCAAATTAATGAAAATTCTAAACACCAGGGTAATGGACTTATCCATCTCAGTCACCTAGGATGGAAGGCTAGGCTGAGATTACATCTCAGACCTCACCATCACCTGAAACTGTTTGACCTCCAAGATTCAGATCTTGAAATTCTCTCTGATCCCCATCTCTGGACCTTTCAATTCTCCTCTCATTACCTCTGAATCTGCTTTTACCACATGAATTCTAGTTCTTTGAACTCTTTAATCACTGTCCGGTTATCTAAGTATAAAACTTTACTTCTCTGCCCTTTAGTCTCAAGTATACAGTTATGTCATTTCAATTCATTTATTTATTTTTGCTTTTTGGAGGGGGGAAAGAAGGGCAATTGGGGTTAATTGACTTGCCCAAGGTCACATGGCTATTAAGTGTTAAGTGTCTGAGGCCACATTTGAACTCAGGTCCTCCTGACTCCAGGGCTGGTGCTCTATTTACTGCTCCACCTAGCCACCCCAAGTTAAGTCATGTCAACAAGGCCTTGTCCTCCACTCTTGAATTTCTCTTGCCCCTTATCTTTCTATCCTGGGTCCTCATCCGTTTCTCTATATAATCAGCCCTCATAGGCCCCAAACACATCATTTTTATCAAGATGACTCCCAGAACTACACTGACAGCCCTTGATTTCCCTCATGAGCTCTAGTCCCATAATTCCACATACCTATTAAGCATTTCCAAGTGGATGTGACTCATTAGCACTTCAAACTAAACATGTTCAAACCAGAACAGTCTTTCCTTATTTAACTTCCCTTTTTATGTCAAGGCTCCACCATCTCACCAGTCTCCCAGAGTCATTCTCTATTTTCTCATTCTTGACCCCACTTCACACATCTCCAACCAGGCCAATTTAGTTACATATGTGCTATTCTGTGTTCCCAAATGTAAACTGCTGGAAGGCAGAAATTGTTTTTGTTTTTGTATCAACAGTACCTAGTGTACAGAGCCTGGCAAAAACACTTGGTTAATTACTACTATCCCTACCTTACTAATTTAGTCACGGACCACTTCAACTCATTACAACAGGGACTTAAATGTGTGTTGACTTCACTCCTACTCCATCCCTGAAGTCCAACACCAAAATAGGGAGTCACAAAGATGTGCTACCTAGAGTCCACTACAAATGTATGCTTGCCCCACCTGTGGAAAATAGCAATCCTGACTATATCATACTCCTCACTAGTTGTTTCAAATCTCTTCAAACTCCTAAATTTACTCGACAACACACTCAACAAATTACCTTGCTTTGTTTTTTACTGAGGAAGTTCAAGCTGCCCTTGGAGAACTTTATCTCCTCCAAACCTATCTTTATCCATCTTCTTTATTTAACTCTCCAGAATATAAAATGATCCCTTCCTTTTGCACTCCCTTTCTTTCATGTTACCACCCAAATAGGGCATGAAAAAAAAGTATCCAAATTATAGCAATTAAATTATATTACTTGAGTTGCTGGTCCAAGCTAGAGTTTACTCAAGGGGATAAAAAAACTTTAAAATGCCATTTTTAGAACCTGAATATATAGGTCGACATATAATATACAGCCCTTTTATAACCTATTAGAGCAAACTCATCACAGAATTATATAAGAACTTACCATTTGTAGCTCTTTCTAAAGCAATTTACAATTTTAACTACAAGTTATCCATAGGCTCTTATATCTGGAGCTGGAAGGGACCCAAGAGGACTTCTAGTCCAACTCTTCATTTTATACCTGAGATAACTGGAGTCCATCGAGGCTCAGTGACTGACTCAAGCTCAAAAAAAGAGCATCGGTGTTAATCACCATAGTAGTTACAGGGCTTTGCCCAAACAACTCTGGGATCATTTTAACCAAGAATGAAGTAGCAGTTTTGTCTAAGGTGAAGTCAAGTACAAGTGAGAGCTAGAATTAGAAATCAGAGTTCTGGATCATGATTTTACTATTATACCATTAATACATTACAGTATTGAAGAAGAATAGGAATAAAATCTGATATAATTTGCTTTAACCACTGAAAAACAGCAATAGTAGCTTTCTTTTAGTTTGTGAGATAGCAGCTAAGAATTACTCAGTTCAATGCATATCATTTGCCAACTAGGTTATTACTAGATATAAAAGTCACTTAAAATGCCTTTAAAATTTTTTATTCTGGGGGCACAGTGAATAGAGCACCAGCCTCAGGGCTGACTTCAGAGTCAGGAGGACCTGAATTCAAATCTGGCCTCTGATACTTCGTGTGACCCTGGGCAAGCCACTTAACCCCATTTGCCCTGCCTTCCCCCCTCCAAAACAAATTTTTATTCTGAACTTTTAACATCAAATAAAGTGGACATTGCTATATACATAGAATGAAAAAGAGAACTGTACACCAAACTGTGGATCTCTATTGTGTACAATTTGCTTTTCTTTTAAAAATCGATTTAACACCTAACTTTCAAAGTTGTCTTACTTGTCCATAATATTCTTTTGGGCCTTCTATGCACTAAAAAAAAAAATGCTTCAAAGACCTTATTTTATTACTTTTCTCACATGTTAAAGGGAAGGCAAAGGCCATCCAAAGATCAAAATCCTGAAGTCATCTTTGACCCCCCTTCATCTCCTAAATCTATTCAGCCTGAAGTTCTGTTACAGTAGTTTTATTTTGTATTTTTTGCCCTGATTTCTCTCCATTCCCAATTCCTGACTTATCAAGGTCCTTATCATTTCAAGTCTAAATTACTGCAAAAACCTTTTTCTAAGGTTGATTTTCCTGCCTCCGGTCTGTTCCTTTCAGTCCACCCTGCACACTACAATCACAGCAATCTTTCTAGAACACAATTCTGACATCAAGGCCCTGCTCAAAAATCCTAACTCCCCAGTACATAAAGAATAAGGTTCAAACTCCTGAGTTTGTCAAAGACTAGCAACCTCTCTATCTAGACCTATTTGCCAGGACTTTCCTTCAGTAATTCTACGCACTAGCAAAATTGTATTATGTATGCATAAGCCTTCTTGTGTCTGATAAAAGGAAGCAATGTGCACTGGTGACATGTGTGGGCCTCATCAAATCTCTATTCTGCTCTGGGCCTCAGTTTCCTTATGAATTAGATGTGTGGGCTGGGAAATTTAATGTCTAATTATAATAACCAAGTATGGTCCTAGCGAGAGGTCTTTCTTTCTTGGCAGAGGCAGGGGACAATGGGTAGAGATTCAGTGACTATTTTTGCTACATTGTTTTTTCCTCCTCTTTTCCTTTCTACTCTCTATCACAAGGGAAGGCTATGCCATGGAAACAAGAGGAATGTTCAGAAATGACAATGATGTACAAACAAAAGATGCTACTGACTTCTTTAATGTGGGGTTAGGAGAGAAATTTCTAAGTTCTTTCCTAACTCTATACCCTATGACACTGCTGGCCCCTTTGGATGGAAAATGTCCTCTTTGCTCCCAATTCAACCTATCCAATTCTTATGCTTTATGCTCTAACTCAAATGCCACCATTTCCAAAAAGCTTCCTGTGATCCCTACAATAAGAAATAACTCCCAGTATCTCTTACCTTACATTTACATTCTGCCTTGTATTCTAGTTTTTTGTGTACAGAGGCAAGGTAGTGTGGCATACCATCCATCCCACCTCCCTTCCCTTCACTACTAAATTTCTTGAAAAAAATCTGTCAAAGCCAATGCCTCTATTTCCATACCAATCATAAGTAATCTGTCAAAAAAGCATTCTAGTACTGGTTAATCAGGCACTGTGCCAAGCACTGCAGATACAACAACCAAAAAGAAATAGTCCTTGTCCTCAGAGCATGAATTTTCTCTATGCCTTATGCACAAGAGGGCTCCAACAAAGTTACCTACTTTCAAGATGTGAAATTTCTCTGTGGTACAGGCCCAGATTAATTAAAAGTTCCATTTAAGTTTACTTCCCAACAAGACCTTCATTTTTTGTTCCTAAATTTATCTCACAAGTCTCATGTTAAAACCCCCCATTAAGAACTGTCAACAAAATAGTGATTTTTCAAAGAGTCATATAAAGGGATAAAGGCTTAATGATTCTAATGTTCTGGAGTTCTGAGGTGAATCACTTACTTATAGCCAAGAGAAGAAAACCTACATATAAAATCTCTTGCTGAGTGTCAATTTTTGTGACAAGAAAACTCCTTTTTAGGAGTCTACTAGCTTGTGGAAATGGCAAAAGCAGAGATAAACCAAGTCAGGCAACTACAATAAGGCTTGACTTTTTCTCTATCACATTTTTAAAAGGGCAATTTTATCAGCGTGGTTTATAGATTAGGAAAAAATATAATTTGATCACTTATCAGGATAGGAAAATTCATTACATGTTTTAATTCTAAAGTAAAGGTTACCTGAGAAGTGAGTGAGAAGTCTTGTTAGGAAATGCTCATTAACCTGTTCAGTCTTGCTAAGGCTGGACATCATTTCTACTTCAGTAACTTCTCGGGGAATTCCACAATCAAGGCCAGAGACAGTCCTGACATCTTCATCTCTCAAGATATCATGTGATCTCTCCGGCCAAGAAGATCCTGGAGAAAATGTTGAGATGACCATATTGGCTGAGGTTTGTATGAAGTTTTCTTCAATGGAAGCTTTCACACACTCTTGTGAAGGCTTTATTCTCTCATCATGTCTCCCACCCAATTCTTTAAGGGCCTTAATTGTAAGTTGCTCCTGCTCTAAGTCAAGAGATGCTACTACTGGAGTGCTCTGATTCAGAAAATCATTCTGGAGTTGACTGCCATTGGTGCTCTGGTTTGGTACAATGTATCTGTTGTCAGCATCTTTGACTCTATGCACAACTCCCAGAGGACAGGTGGTTTTCAAATTCTTGCCCTTTTCTAAAGCCATTCCAAAGGCATCTGCTTCAGCTGACACTTTGTTTGTTTGGGTTTCTGAAAGTATTGCTGCAAGGTCTTCTGGAGAGTCATCACTTCCATTCTCCCTCATGGAGTCTCCTCTTAATGCTCTTGAAGTTTCTCCTGTAGAAAGCTTTAGCTGCTCACTTCTAACAGGTAGGATTTCATCCAAATGACCCGGCAGCTTCATGTATTTTGTTGTGGAATTAGCAGGGATTATCTCTGGACATGAAATCTCCCTAACTGGACTTTCTCCATCATCTGGCCGAACTTGTAAAGTTTCAAAGTCATCAATAGACTCTCCAAAGTTCTCATGTGTTTTACTGGTGATGCCCTGACTGTCTTTATTTTTGATTTTCCTTTCATCTGCTTCTATTATAGTACTCTGAACAGAAACAGGTTTCTCTGCCTGAATTGTGATACCACCAGTAGTTTGGCATAAAAGCTTCTCAGAGTCTCGTTTATCACTTTCAAATGACATATCTGTTGTAATATCTTCAATGACAGTATCATCTGATTCACCAGAACTATCAGCTTCTATCATTTCTACTAACACAGAATTCTGCCCATTTAGTTCAACCTTCAGGGGGTCATCAGGTAAAACTACCTTTTCAGTAATCCCCTCAAGGCATGATGATGCACATTCTCCACCTTGAGGTTCTGGTAATCTGATAAATGTGCCACCTTCTTTCAGCACACTCCCTCCCATACCTTCAATGATGACTTTCTTTGAAGGGTCAACATGCCCTTTATAGAGGGATGCTCCTGATTCACTGCTAGGACCATTCTTGTGAATGGAATGTATAGGGATTTTCTGAATGTTCTGATGAGTACATATTTTAGGATGTGACACTGGAATGTCTGAAGCATATTCATTTCCATCTAAACTTGAAGCTTGAGCAATGTTTTCAGAAGATTTTTCTGACTGTTTTACTTGGGAAATTAAATCCCAAGTCAATATTTCATTGGTGAAGTTATGCATATCACTTACACACTTAGACACCTCTTCTAGGGCAGCAGTAGTTCGTGAAAACTGTCTGGTGAGCAGGGCAGAGGCTGGGTAGTGCCTTTCCCCTTCATTTCTCAGTGGGATTGTTCTGTCACCGTCCGGTGATTTATCTGTGGTTGTCTCTGGCTCAGCAGGCATCACCTGGCTACCAAGCTCACTAATGCTTTCCCTGTAGGAGTCTTTAAACTCTTGGTCAAATGTTGCTTTGTCAATAATGACTTCAAATGGGGATTCAGGAGAATCTGTCTCAACACCAGAAACTTCAGACAGGGACCAGGAATGGTTAATGCTGCCTTCTGCCTCACACCGTCCAACATGTAGTTTCTGATCTTTGGGCAAAGTGAACTTGACATCAGCATCTGAAGCAACTTTATCATCCCCAGCAGGTACTTCACTTTGGTTCTTTAACCCTTGGTCTTTACTTAGATGATGCTTAGTTGGCCCAGTTTCCTTTATAATAGCAGGATGTTCAGGAAAACTGGTTGGAATGGACAGATGACCACAAGGTACTTCTTCTGTGTCAAGGAATCCAAGAGTGGGAGCTTTAATCAAAGAATCTCTGTTGGACTCATGAAGTATCTTCGTCTTTTTATTAGCAGTATCAGCAAAATTGTCTTTACCTTCTTTTGACAAAACAGGCTGGATGTCTAATACCTGGCTCTTTTCTTCATGTAGTATCATGTCAGTGTTACGAATTTCAGAAGATGAAAGAAAAGTCATGGTTTCTGATGTGCCCTTATCAAAGCAGAAAGAGCCCAATCCCTCTGAAGCCAGGAGTTAGAAGAGAAAAATGTTTACAGAGTACAATATACATGAGCTAGGCAGGCAAAGCAGCATGCTTTTCATTTCAAATTTACATACGTATATGCACATATATGTATAAATGTGAGCAACAAAACAATGACCATACATCTTTCAAAACATGCATAAATCAGGAAGCTATTTCATGCTATGAATGCCATGGGGCAAAGCACTGTAGAGAAGCACAGGGAAGGTTTTGGAAGGCAGGGACTTTCTTTGCAGAAACATTAGTGAGGCAGCACAAACTGTAACACCACTTTGCAGTTTTAACTAACTACATGGTAACACAAAGTGTTGTGGAGTTTCTTTTCAGTTGGGAACAGGTGGGAGAGGAAAAATTTAAGATACAGAAATTGAACAATTAGAACACAGTCCTATTTCATTATAAATTTGCTGTTCTTTGTTGTGTAATTCTGATGACCAACCTTGGGTATTTCCCTACTTTTACTGTAGAGGTGACAGATATGGAAAAGCAATGTTGCCTATGTTCTCAGACATAGCAGGTTGATGCACTGAATAGTTCTGATGAATTGCTTTTTCTCTTTCAAAAAATCTTTGTTATAAAAGATGGCTCCTTGGGTAGAAATTTGGAAATGAAGATGATGTAAAAAGATAAGGTACCACTAAAAATCATATGACATTTAAAAAAATAAAATTCACTGTTCTAATCTGACTCAATCTTGTTAAGAAGGGTCCCTGGCAGGGCTGGTCTTCCCTCTTAACTGCAGAGAGCACAGAGCTAATCTCTTATGCATTAACAATCAAGAAGGTTCTGTTCTAGGATGCTCTTATACATAGATAATTGCTTATAGGGTGTAATTTCAGGGGTCTAGAAAAGACTCACCATCTCAAATATTTCAACCATTTGGATTTATTTCAGTTGAAGCAGAACCAATTGTCATCAGAAGTCAACTTTTAATATGCAAATACTCTTGCAAAGGTAACAAAGTTAGCCTAGTCATTAACTCCTCAAAGAGTACCTCAAATCTACTTGGTATCTTCCCATTAGGATGTAAATTCCAAAAAGTCAGAGGCGATTTTGCTTTAGTTTTTGCATCACCAAGTACAAAGAACCTCATAATAAATATTTATTTATACTCTATCAGATTATTTGCCAATTTTATAGCTAGCAGAGGTCCTACAAACAGATTTGGACTGGAGAAGGACAGAAGGAGTTCTTCAATCCTGAGATTAGGGAGCACAAAATCAACATATCAGGCGAGCTTAAAATCAGAGGATTTTTGGCAGATGTACTAAAAGAGGAGCAGGAAATTGCTAAACAAAGTTCACTTTCTTTTGCAACTTGCCTAGGGCTAGCATGGCAAATTCCACAACATCACACTCCTTTAGCATCTTTCATCATAAGTCAATAATTCCATTTTCATTCTCTTTTGTATGTGAAAATAATAAACCACCTACAAACATACTAAATAGCAACAAGTGAGAATCCTAAGTAGTGATTTTGTCTCAACCTACAGACAATATCCACACTTAAAAGTAAAGAAAAAGTGGCCAAATTCCATCAAAAAATCATAAAATACCACTGTTGCAGATACTCCTTTGAACTTCGTTGTAATGGGATCTACTAGTAGACTACAGTAATCATAATCTGAGGTCAGAGAAAAAACAAATTGTTAAAACTTAGTGGTACACAATCTGTGTAACAAGGATAAAAAACTTATGTCCAATTATAGTCCATACTCAGTACTAGTGAATAAAAAAACCCAAAACCCAAACACAGTACACATCTGCCAGAATACAGCATATGTATTCTAAGCATAAGATCAACTAAACTTATACAGATAAACTCCAATGTTATACCATAATAAGGCTTAGAAACAGTTTTCTCTATTACAAGCTATGGCAATAATAACTTTAGTAAACTGAGTTTTTAAAAAATGGTTGTATAGTTTAGATTACATATATGTAGGCTGGAAGAGAACTGCTTGGTAATTTCTTTCTTAAAGGAAGGGGAATTCTGAGTTTAATAAAAATGGTCTATCTAATACCACCTCTATACCTGGTTTGCATTATCTATTAAGTTATACATTTCTGGCCAAGAATCTTATTTAAGCTTCTTTTGTTTCCCATGACCCCGAACTCTGTTCTGCACAGGTAGGTAAGCAATGTATTTTTACTCCTATTTTGGCTATGGCTAAAATTTCTGAAAAGTCTGAAGCGTGTCATCTCGTAAAGAAATGGTTATAAAAATCAAGCTGGTAACAATGCTGAGGAAAATTTTTAAAATCTGGGTTGTATTCTCTGACTAAGAACTAAACTAAGTCCTGATTTTAACTTGTATAATTAACACAAATCTTTGCCTCAAATTCACTGAAATAACCAATTATAAGGAAAACAATGGTGCTGAAGAGAACCTACTAAATATGGCCATTATAACTCAGTCTGACCTGTAGTAGATACTTAACATTGCTTGTTGATTAATTACTGTATTTAACATTCACTATCAATGACATAAAATACTACACTGAATGAAATACCTGATTTTAAATAATTTTAAGGAAAGTGTTCTGCCTTAACTATTAACAGAATTGTTTTAATTTTTTTTTGCAAAAACTAACCCCCACCCTACTAATTTAAAATTTTGTTTTTATTAGCCTTTATACTTTTTTCAATTAACTTCCTCCCCTCTTTCTTCAACACATCCACAATTTCTAAGGCACACAGAGAGCAATTCCAATGAGACTTAAGTAAGTGGTCCTTCATCAGGTGCTGTGGACAAAAATATTTTTGGGCAATTGTCTGTTGGTCGATCTAGACTTCTCTTCAGATGACAAGTCAGCCAGTCACTAGTTTGGCTAAGACCTACCTAGCTTATGCTACAAGAATAGTTCACAGAACCCTACATCACCTCCTTGGTCCCAATAAGATACTGGAAGACTTTGGTTTAGTTCATATATTAATGAAGGGAAAAAATATTTTCTTCTGTTCTTTTCATTTTAATCATAGTGTTTGAAATTTCAGCACAGGATTGTATTAGCAGTTATAAAGAGTAAAATATTTGGTAATGCTAAAAGCACTAACAGACAAACAGAACCTATTTTCACGAATTAAAAAAATGCAAGTGAATGAAATGAAATTTAAATTTTTTGTGATTTTGTTAAAGTATTACAAATTAGTACAGAATTTAATAAACCATATTAAATAAAGTTTCTGATATGACTAGGTACAATTTCTACAAGCAAAGAACATCACATTTAGTGATGATGGAGCACCGTTGCCCTAGACTAGATGGCAATATTGTGAGGGTCATGAAAGGTTATGTTGTTGTTTTTTTTTCTTTTTTTTTTTCTTTTTGGAGGACAATTGGGGTTAAGTAACTTGCCCAAGGTCACACGGCTAGGTTTTTGTTTGTGTGGATTAAGTGTCGGAGGCCGGCTCCGAACTCAGGTCCTTCTGATTCCAGGACTGGCACTCTACTCACTGTGCCACCTAGCCGCCCCAAGGTTATGTTTTCTACAGCTTTCAAATTTCTTCACTAATGTAAAGGTTACTTGTTGGAAACAACTCTGGCTAATTTGTAATCACAGAGAAACAGCTACCTCATTCAGTAATCAGGTAGGAAAGAAACAGTGTCAAATATTGTTAAAATTAACTCTGAGTAACAGGATTTTTTTTTTGTTAACTAGAGTCCATTCCAGTAGCTGGCATTTTGTTTTCAAGAGGTATGAATGTCAATAAAAATCTCTACCCACTCAGACATGGCAAAAAATGGCTTTAGATTGAGAATAAAGTGAAAATGATGATGTTCCAAATTGTCAGACATATTGAGCAAAAAAGCCTTCAATCATCTTAAATAACAACACCTAAGGTAAAACTAGAAGAGTTAAATTAAAAGCTATTCTTTAAGCTTCTGGTCTACAAGAACACTATCACCACTAAAAGACAAATGCTGCCCTGGTTTCCATTGTTGATTAGCAAACATATAAATCTAAAAGAAATGTAATCTAACTCAAAAAATGTTTTTCCTAAAATTTCAAAATATGAAAAGATAGCAAATATTTAAGATAACTTATTTTTCAACTCTCCCTCCTATTCTCACAAACCTCTCCTGACCTCAAAATGTAGGACTCCAACCTATTTATTTTGGGGGAAGGGAACAGACTTGTGAAAAAACTTTCCATACAAATCTTAGGTTAGGCTCTTACCTTGCCATTTAGAAAGGTCAAGTATAAAAAACACATTTCACCTTTTTCTATTTGAAATGACACAACTTCTGTACATGAATATTTACTGTCTCTACAATATAACACTGTAAACCTGGGAACAAGTTATAACCTAGCTCACATATAGGTTATAATGAATTAGCCTATCACAAAAGGGCAATCACTTGAATGGAATGAGCAATATAAAGTACTGTTTCAGTATAACTTGATCAACTACTTTGTCACTGCCATACACAGACATACAAATATGCACATACATATATGTTTAGCTTGAAAAAAATATTCAGGCGTAGGTTTTCCTACACATGAATTTTTTTTATTAACAAAAAACAAGAGGGAAAGATAACTTTAAAGTTTAAAAACGTGCAAAAACGGTATCAGCAACTTTCAGCCATAGCATCAAAATAGGAAGTTAGCCAGCAGACGCTTTGCAGCTAAGCTATATCCAAAACAAAACAAAACAAAAAAAAAGGTTCTTTCAGACAAAGAAAAATGTTTTTTTTAAACTTTTTTTCATTTAAAAAGGCTGTAACTGGCTCGTTTTTTTTTCTCCTCATTGCTTGTCCCAAAGTTATCAGCGTTGTAACTTCCTATTCCAGATGCCTATACAGTACTGCACTGGCCAGACTGAATGAAAACATCTAATGAAGCAAATATATTTCCCATACTTCATGGTAAGGTTTTTAAAATTTGTCTGTTTCCCCAGCTCCAATCATTTTCTGCAATGTTTTCTGAAGACAAAAAGTCTCGTGGTATTTTCTCCTGCATCTATTTTTAGTGAAAAATATTCATTGTGGTTTGAAGAAGATAATTATGTATTAGTTGGCATTTCTGCTTGACGCAGTACATCTTTTGAACATTACTCTACTAGTTAATTTAGTGACGACAAGGTTAAACTAGCTACTTCTTCAACTGCTCCCAGGCTAACATGGTAACAGTAGAAGTGTTGTTCACCTTTAAAAAAGACCACTTAGTAAAAACATGAAAAAGCAGTGGGACTATGAGCAGCAAGTTGGTGATTAACTCTGGGCCTCTGCTGCTCCCTGTCTAAAATGGGCATCTCTTACCTGCCCTATGGCAGAGCTGGACCCAATAACCTGCTACAGTCACCTGATTAATAACAACTTCTTTTAACATAGTAAAATATCAGTCTATATTTCACTAACTTAGAATTCACCAGGAGAGGGCAGAAGCTTGTCCTTCTATAATTAAAAAGCATTAGTTTAGCAAGATTTATAAGGGTTTTAAAACTAAGATAACTTTCTTAAGAAACAGGTTAAGAAGGAAGTATTTCTAGAAATGTTTCTCTATATACAAAGTGTTTCCTAAGTCTTATGCATTTTTAAGCTTTAACAGTTTATATAGCTGTATAGTTGATACTCTACCTCAAGGACCCAAACTACTTACTTTGTTACTAAGCAGATTTGAACTTTTCTTTGAAAATCTTGCAATTTAGATTCCAAATTCAGCCAGGCTTCCCTTAGTCTAAATTAGTGACATCTAATATCTTCCTGTTATCTCCTATTCAAGCTGAAGGCTTTGGCTCTGTTCAATAGGTAATACTGAAGACCTCATTGTCTGAAGGGACTGAAGGGTCTGTGCCCCACTAATCTGGAATGTGGGGTGGGGGGAGAAGGGCGGGGTGGGGCACAGCTTTAAGTTTGCTATGCTCCAAGAAAAAGATTTTTTAAATAAGTTTTAGGGGTGGCTAGGTGGCTTGCTGTCAATAGAGCACAGGCCCTGGAGTCAGGAGGACCTGAATTCAAATCCTGCCTCTGACACTTAACACTTGTGACCTTGGGCAAGTCACTTAACTCCAACTGCCCCTGCTTTTCCCCCTCTGAAAAAAAACAAAATAAAAAAAAAGTTTTGTTCAATCTATTTAAGAAAACAAAACACAGAAGTGTTGTCTAACTAATTCATCTCCTCAGCTTCCATGTACCTTAGCATCCTCAAAACTAGAGTCAGTGATATAAAGTTACTCTAGATATAACTTTTTTTTTGCTTTTTAGACGGGGAAGGTAGGGTTAAATGAGGTTAAATGACTTGCTGCCCAAGGTCACATGGCTAGTTAAGTGTTAAGTGTCTGGGGCCACATTTGAACTCAGGTCCTCCTGACTCCAGGGCCAGTGCTCTATTTATTTATTCAATGGGCCACCTAGCCACCCCTATATGTAAGTCTTTATGTAATGGTTTGCCTCTACCCAAAGAAGTTAAAAATTTCCTTAAGGAATATAATTTATTCAAACCAAACAGACTGTTCCTGGTATTTTCCCCTTCTGTTATTTTACTGAAGTAAAGTGGAATCTAGCCAATTCATTTGTTGAGGGCTATTTCTCAATCAGCCTCCAATGAGTGGCACCCCACAGAAGAGCCACATCCCTGATATCTATCATAGGCCATTAGCAAGATCTGCAGGGCAGACAAAGGCAATTTCATTTCTTCAATAAACACAGCTGGGTAGCACTATTTAGGAAAACTTTTCCATCTCGGTATTTTCACTAAGGGGGGGAAAAAGTGCTATCAAAAGGGGCTGGGATTTTGAATGCTTCATGAAATCTGACACTTTCGTTCTTTGGATATATCAGTCCTATTAATTTTTCCTTTAACACTACCCCGAACCTACTTTCCTTGCCCAAAAAGAACTTTGTTACAAAAAAAGGGGGGGGAGGTGTTCTTCAGGTTTAAAATTATTCTAGAATTTGAATCAAGTTTTTGAAAATAAAACCTCCTATAAATAAATTTTAGATTAGAAAAATCCTTTTTTCTAGTCTATTAGAATATATCATTATTTTTCAAATGTAGAGTGTGTCTAAGATAGAAGCTACTCTTTTCCATTACGAAAATGACCATTAGTAAGGAAATTTTTTTTTATATAAACTGAGCACTGAATACAGGTTTGGGGTTTTTTCTCTCCCATCATTGCGTTCTTTCCTTTTGTGAATTTAACAATGTGGTCTAATACCAGAATCCAAATACAATGACATTCTTTTACAATGTAAGTATGTAATATAAGACTTATGTATAGTTGAGTTTCAGGGGATGTGATTTCACTCATGGTATTCACTCATGGTATACACAATTCTGTCTACCATAGTTTTTGTAAAGGAGATTAAATAGATAAAAAATTCTATGTTCATTCACTCATCTGAAGTTCTACGCTCATTCAGTTCTGTCCCATTTAAGAACAGACTCCCTAAAGAATTAGTGTAACTTTCAACATAGGTAATTCCAACTATGACCCAGCAGCCACAAAGAAAACTCTTTAAGTGGCCTTAAGCTATTTAAAGATAATTTAATTACACTTTTTTTTTTTAATGAGAGTTTTCCCCAGCCTACATTTGGGGCCCACAGCAACAGTACCAAGGAAGCTGTATTTATTTAGCAGGACAAATGAGCCAAGTCTACTGCTTCTGCCTCCACATTTTCCACACTGCTGTCCCAACCTTTGTGTCCCCAAATGTGAAATTAACCACACTGCCAATCTTCTCCCTTAGATGCCAGATTTAAAAAGGAAAGTCACAACAATCTCTAGGATTAACATGGCTTACCAGAAAGCCAAGTGACTTACTCCAGGGCCAACCAGGAGAGAAACCCAAGCTAAGACATTTCACAGCAAGCTGACTGATGCTTTCTGTATAGGCAGTGGAGGCAGGACTATATACTTTTATTCCAAATACCAAGTGTCCCAAGAGTTACATAACTGCTAGTCAATATCCTAAATTATGTAAATACCACATTCTGGAGTCGATTCCTGGCTCCCTCCCTCCAAATGGCACTTCTGTCCTAAATTTTAGTGGGCAAAGTCAATTTTGTTACTTAGGGTTAACACTTAAAAAGTAAACCTTACTTGCCTAGTGAATGTTTCTAGAGAATCATGAGCAAACAGCTGCTGAATATACACACAATGAATTGATTTCCTACTACTTTGGATTTTAAGGGATGGAGAAGGTGAGGGGGGATGGACAATAAGAAACTTGTGCCTTATATTCCCAGTTACAGCCTCTTTCTGAACATTTTTCTTTCATTAATGCACAAGAAAATTACAGACTTGCCTTGTGAGGTCGAAAATAGAGATACAGGCTGAGAGGAAGAAACAAAGGAATCTGAAAGAAAATATATAGGATGAGAATTTGACAACCTCACACAGGAATTTTTAAAACTTTTCCGCCAATCAGATTTAGTAATGCACTGCTAGAGTTCCACTCACCTGGCAGCAAAATTTTATTTTAACATTAAGAACCTCCAAAAATGGATCAGATCAACTGGTTTGCTAAACACATCCTTACCACTAAGGAAGTGCTGGCGAGAAGGATACCTTTTATGTAAGAATAATTTCAATTATAGCATTTATAGATTTAGAACTGGGAAGGAACATTAGAAATCACCTAGTCCAGTTCCCCTGATGAGCAAATGGGGGCTCAGAACTGAAAAACGGACTTATAGCTAAGTAAGGAATGAAGTCAAGATTAAAACACCATTATTAAGTCAAATCCAGTGCCTTTCCCCTGTACCACATTCCACTGTTATTTGTGGGGGAAAAGAAAAGATAGTAACTTATATTTGCCCTAGAGTAAGTTTTCAAGTGCCTAACAGGTGAGTAGCTAAGGGTGCAGAATAAAAACAAAAATCTTTTGGACATGACCAGTTCAAAAATTTGTTTTGCTTGACTATGACTGTTTGTTACAAATGTCTTGTTTTACTTGGAGGTGAGAGGGAAAGAAAATATTTTTGTTAATTGAAGAAAAATTAAATTTAAAAACATTTACAAGTGCATCTTAAGAGTAATTTATTGATGTGAGCAATTTGCAAATTATTGTGTGGTTTCTAGAGTTACTAACACATCAAGAATAAGGGATCCAAATATAATCTTTATTTTTAAAAATTATAGCTCTCCAAACCTACTGATTTCTATAGTTATAGGTTTTTTTTTCCAGTTTTGAATGTTTTACACATTAATCTTAACCATACAGAATAAAAATACTTAACACTGAAGAAACACTTTTCTAAAAGATAAGCCTATAGGCACTAATTATAAATGCCCAGGAACAAGTATGCAACATCGATCCATAAACACCCATACAGAATTCAGTTAATAAACTTTATACTACATACAAGTAAAATCAATAAAAATAAGCATAAAGATAAAATATCTTTCATATGAAATGGTGCCACAACTTTGGAAAATCATGTATTATTAATAATAGTAGCTAGCATTTATATAATCTTAAATTTTTCACATGTTTTCTCATTTAATCCTCAAAACAATACTGGTGTAGATACTGTTAGTGTCCTTATTTTAGATATTAAGCGACTTGCTCAGGCCACATAGCCAATAAGTGTCTGAGGCAGGATATGAACTCGTGTCAAGCCCAGCGCTCTCTCCACTGTGCCCCCAAGCTGAGCTGGTGTCTGCAAGCAGGAACTCTTAAGGACACACCTGTTCCAATTCTAAAGAGAAAACCAACACTTCATGTATTGCTACAAATATCCCTTTTCCTTTATTCTTTAATAAGCTTATTTACCTATTTCTTTAATGTTTCCAGATGATCTCACTCCTATATGTATTTACCTTCACCTTGAAATCTCTTGACAACTAGTGTTTGAAACCTGATCCAGAAAAACCAAATGGCAAATTCAATGCCAAAAATTAAATTAGGCTGGCATTAAGGGAATGAGATTCTACCAATTTGTCAGCTGTCTCTCCTTCTTTCCCCTATATAACACACCATTTTGGTGGAAAATTTTTAACATGAGACCATTAATGATGCACAGAATGTCTACTGATAGAGAGCAAAGATAATCAATCAGAATTTGCATCAAGATTGTATAGGCATGGGCAGGTAGGTGGTGCAGTGAGTCAGAGTGCCGCCCCGGGATTGGTTCCAGCCTCAATACTTAGCACCCACACATAAATAACTAGCCGTGTAACCTTGAGCAAGTTACTTAACCCCAATTGCTTTAAAAAAAAAAAAGAAAGAAAGAAAAAAAAGATTGTATAGGCATCTATTAACAGATGCACAGTATAAGAGATCTTCCAGACTTCATTCCATAAGGACAATTGGTTTATGGAGCTGGACTGAAGAATGGTGGTTTTGAGACTCAAAACTTGTCTAAATCCAGTACAAATCTCAAAGCCAAACTGTAGTATCTTGTCATAAAAACAGCATTCAAGCAAAACAGTTAGACTTATGGTATCTGTGAAATAACAGAATAGTATGCTGCAATGAATAACCAAAATCTAAAGGATCCTCTAAATTTTCAGGCAGGCCAGCTGTCACTTTAGCACTTATCTGAAAGATGTATTTCATGTAAAAGGCAGGTGGCTGTCTTACTCCTCCTTATCAGGCACCTAGCCCAGTGTCTTGAAAGTAGTAGTGGCCCAAAGGACTGGCTGAAGTGAATTACCCAATTTAGATTACTTATTCACATTCAAAGAATTAAAGTTTAAATGAAAAGCTTAAAAATAGACAGTGGAATTAAAAAGGCTTGTAACCAAAAAGAAGTATTTGTTTCATTTCCATTACTACATGGGGTAGATTACTCTGATAAACCCTTAATTGCATCCATCTCTCAACATTTTTCCTTAATGTGGCTTTCCTTAAAAAGATTTCCTTAGGTGGCATAATGAATAGAGCACGGGCCCAGGAGTCAGGAGGACCTGAATTCAATCCATCCTCAGACACAACGCAAAAACTGGCCATGTGACCTTGGGCAAGTCACTTAACCCCAACTGCCCTCCAAAAAAAAAAAATTACACAAATCTTCACACTATGATACTATTAAGGTTATAACTAATTACTAATGAATATAGAAATGAAAATATTAAATTGCAAAACTGGCCACGCATGCACCTATTACCTAAATAGACAAATTTGTTCAGTTGTATGGACAAACGCTAGCTTTCATAATCAGTGTTACTCTATGTTCAATTATTTTCAATTTTTAAGAAATTCTCAACTTAGATACACAAAAAAAACATTTTCACTTACAAAGTACAATATAATGAATACTAATGCTGTAAATGAAACCATAAATTTCTATCCTTTATCTTTTTTTAAAAGCACAATCCAATTCATTACTTTCAAAACTATCCTATGTTTCTGGACTTCCTTCTGTACTCTTCTGTAGACTTTTTAAAAGGTTCCAATGGCCCTCTTTTTTTTTTCACCATTGTTACTACTCCTAATATCCCTAATTCATTTAAAAACAAAAGGGGGGAATAAAACCAGTCAAGCAAAACAAATCCACAAGTGGTCAAGTCCAAAGATGTTTGTTTTGTTCAATTCTTTTGAAAAAGAATTGTACTTTTTTCACTTTCCAGAATAATTTTATTCTGTTATTTTTATTTTCTCCCAAGCCCATAATACTCTGAAAACTCACACACAATTTCAAAAACTAATTATCGTGAATTCCCACCTGGGACAATAGCTTCATTACAAAATCAGTAAACAACAATTAAGCTGAAGCTGTCTAGTAAAAACATCAACACCAAAATATTCCAATTCCAAAAAATAAAGTTTTGGAATTTTAGTAAAATATCTAATTCTCAAAAGCATATTCTTTGTCCCCTCATCCTCCAATCCCAGCTCTGTTGTGGGAGGGAAGAAGTTTGTCTGAGCTAGTGCAGTGGCTCTAAAACTTGGTCTCAGGACACCCCTTTAGAATTTTAAAAACTGAGGATCCTTGGGGCAGCTAGCTGGTGCAGTGAGGCCCCGGAGTCAGAAGGACCTGGGTTCAGATCCGGCCTCAGACACTTATCGCACACAAAAGCAAACAAAAAAAAAACCTAGCCGTGTGACCTTGGGCAAGTTGCTTAACCCCAATTGCCCTCCAAAAAAGCAAAACCAAAAAACCAAAAAACTGAGGATCCCAGAGATCTTTTTGTAATGTGGATTATATCTACTGATATTTACTGTATTGGAAATTAAAACATCTTAGTAGTATTATGAAAAGTAATATGACCTGGAGGACTCCCCCAACTCCAGTGTGAAAACCTGAGCTAGTGTAACATCACATTAGAGGCATGTAAGCACTAAGACTTTGAAAAACCCTGTGGTCAGTTACAAAGACTGAAGTACTATAGGTGGCTCCAGGGCAGAAGAATCAACCAAGGGCTGAACTCCTCAGTCTTAGTGCCCAGCTTCATGGCCTCTCCATGTTAGCGGTCTCCTCTGTTCAGTCTTCCCCGTGGCTACACTAGCAGAAGCATTTCACGTTCCTCTGGGGTTGATGATGATGTAAATATAAGAGGACTCAAACCCTTCTTGCAAAAGAATCCCCACTAGAAAGTGTGATGAAGCAAACAGGCTTCTGAGAGTGGTTAGCTTGCAGGAATCTGGACCACTAAAGCTTAAACAGGGCTATATTCATGTCCTATCCTCCCCAATCACGAAAAGCCAGTTAGATATGGCTGGCTTTTTGTCTGATGTAGGAACTTTGCCCACTAGAGAAGACCAATCTTTTATTACAGTCACAGAAACCTTCTGGGCCTCGGTTACCTCATTTGTAAAATAAGACTGGCCTAGAACTTTTAAGTCCCCTCCAGCTTGGATCATATGAATGAAATTAGGTAGATAATTTTTAAATTGTGTTAAGAATCCTTAATTAATGTGAATGTTTATAACAAATAAAATATAGCAATATGCCCTGGCAAATAAAAAAAGGGGGGAGGGAATGGAGGAGCTAAATTTATCTATAAATAAAACTGTATGGGAAGTTAGGGTCATGTGGAAGAACATAGTGGCCAACTGGTGCAATTTCTTACCTTACAGATTAAATAAGGTCATTGGTGGAAAAAAAACCCTATAACTCTGAAGTAAAATGATTTAAATAATGTAGCACTTTTTAAAGATAAATGCTGTTATCTTGAACTTGTACTCTCTCCTGCCCAATACCCACTGAATTATCCTTCTAAGAGTCCAAATTATTATCTGATAAAAGGTATTCAAATGGCAAACCCAGTTTAGTTTTCCTGGTTTTCATTTGCTTGAATAATTCAATCCAGCCTTTGTCAATAACTGATATTCTAAACCTTGAGGCATCAGTTTCTCCAGGACATGGAATATACTAAATTATGAAGCTTCAAGTCAGGACATCTGTCAATGAATTCATCCAGGTGACCCTGAACTATTTCCAACCCCCTTCTGCCTCATGCTCTTGCATCAATAAAATTATAATACTCCTCAACATTAAGAAATTTCAAGCTGATGATTAGGCTATACATTAATTTTTTTTATAGAAGTTACAGCATGTATTTTTATCAGTCTTTCCTAAAGCATAACCTACCTAAGGCAATCTTCCAAACCCACCTCCCCGCCTCTGCCAGCCCCAACACCAATCTGCACAACAGGACTGGTTTTAGGTCCTCCATAGTCAACCACAATGGCTTAAGGGTCATGCTTTTTTACTAAGTAGAGACTTTAAAATCAAAGATCAGAACCAGAAGGCTGCTGCTCAAAGTCATAAAAAAGAACTATATATCTAAGGACAACAGGTACCACTCTGAGACTTCCTGCAGTTACACTGCCACCATGACAAAATGCTTTTTGAACCACAGAAATACTTTAAAAGAACTCAATGATGCAATTACAAGCAATGGTCAGTCTTATTTTAAGTGTTTCTTTATATTTTAGATATAGCTATAGATAAAAACAATCCATCATAGAAAAGCCCACAAACAACTTAGAGACTGCTTTTATCAAAGGTAAGGCAGTTTCCTGGCAACTGTTATGTCAGTATGCACCACATGAACTGAAGCAGTAAACTAGCTATCCAGTTGAATCAATAACTTGTAATTTGCTTTGCTATAGTACCAAATTACTTTGCTAGAGAACTAAATTATCCTGACCTTAAAGTGTAAGTATAAGTCCTAGTATAAGTCATTGATAGCAGCAACAAGGGGAACAAATAGTGGGCTCAGCGCCATGACACGGAAAGTTGCTAAATTTCTTCACCAAATCTGTGGATTTAAGTCTGTGATCTTCTGCACTGATCAGAATATAATACACTCTAGAATTAAGGCTATTCTATAGCAAAGTACATTTCTCCAAAGGAATTTAATTTAAAAATGGAAAATGAATTCTACTTGCTTAACTTTCCCACCATCAATTCAATTCTTAAATAATAAGGAACATTTCTATTAAAGTTTGCAAAACTCTTTACATGCAGCTTTGTGAGGAAGGTATTGGCAGCCAAGTGGTGCAGTGAATAGAGGACTGGACTTTTGGTCAGGAAGCTCAGAGTTCAAATCCAGCCTCAGATCCCTCCTGTGTGAACCTGGGCAAACCACTTACCCGCTGTCTGCCTCAGTTTACTCATCTCTAAACTAGGAATAATAATGGCACTTACTGCCCAGGGCAGTTGTAAGAATCAAATAAGATAATATTTGCAAAGTGCCTTGCAGATTTTAAAGCACAACATGCATGCTAGTTATTAGTTTAATTATTCCCATCTGACAGAGGAGGAAACAAGCTCAGAGAGGTTACAACTTGGCCACAATCATACAGCTACTTAAGTATGGGGGGCAGAATTTAAACCCAGGCCTTTCTTCCTTGAATCATTAGGCTATGCTCCTTTACCCAGATATCTGAAATGTACACACAGATGATTATTTTAATAAAGCTGGTAGCTGGTTTATTTTTCAAAATTGGCAAAATACACCCAATAAAATGCTAGTCACAATTCTATATTCCAAACTCCCCTTAAAATCCTAAAGACAAAGGAGAGACCTCACAATTTTTTTGCCTTTTTTTTTTTTTCGAAGGGAGAAGGCTGGGCAATTGGGGTTAAGCGACGTGCCTGAGGTCACAAGGCTAGTATAAGTGTTAAGTGTCTGAGGTCAAATTTGAACTCAGGTCCTCTTAACTCCAGGGCCAGTGCTCTATTCACTGCAACACCTAGCTGCCCCAACCTTACAATTTTTTAAAGCTCTTGGCAGTAAAATAAAACATTTTTGGAAGGGGAAAATATGAAGAATCTCTAAAGAGTACAACTTGGAATAAATTACTTGTAATTAATTTCCTATCTACTAGGTTGCTTTCCAGAATGGCTGTTATTTGTAAATTATACCTATAGATGAAAATTACACTGAAAGGATCTTGGGAAGGGGATATGAATAGGGGCAGAATGATTTTGCCAGCAGAATGTACTCAAAAACATTATTTTGTATTTACTCTGAATACGCCAGATTGGGGGCTGTGATTTCATTAAAGTACACAACTCCAGGTAAAAGAAAATCCCTGTACCAATGCAGTCTAGCACCTTCTTTGCAATTAATCTTAGAGAGTTACCTAAAGAGCACAAATTAGTTAGGTGGCTTGGGGAAGGTCACACAGCAAGTGGTTGAGGTGGTTCTTCAAAGATCATCCAGGTCACACAAGGCCAGATCTCAGATGGCCCCTGTATTCTGCAGATATTTTGCACACTCACCTACATTCACTTGGTTTTCCCCCTGTAAATTATAAGCTACTTGAGGGCAGGAATTGTTTCCTTTTTGTCTTTGTATGTTCAAGACTGGGAGACAGGCTCTCCAATTCTTGTTGATTGGATTGTCTATCATCTACAACCACCTTACCTGCCGTTTTCTTTATTGGTGGGAGTTTCCATATTCAAGTATAATCACTATGTATTATGGCAACACTCATGGTGAAAATGCTGCAGGGAACAAATGACCATCAATAATGCCATCTCTATGAGAACACAGCTTCAGTCCTAACTTCTTTCCCTTAAAAGATCAGCTGAAAGGGTAGTAGGGCTAAGGTGTGGACAGAAAGGTCACCTGTAAGAATAACTGACTTATCTGGCTTATTAGCAGAAGGGAAAGACTCCCCCCACCCCCACACTTAAAGTGGAAAGTCTGTGATCATCCACTTCTGTTCCTATCCGGCACAAAGTAATCAGGCTTGCAATGCGGACCTTGATCCTTGTTCCAAATGGAACTTTTGCCATAACAAACTGTCACTGACTGTTTCATGGATATAATCTTCATACATCACATAGTGAAAAAACAACTATATCAAGCACCCAAAGATTTGTTGAAGCAACTAATATTTAGGATGCAAATTTAAACATATTTAATTGGCCTGCTGGGAGTGTGAACACATGACTTTCAAAAAGCCCACTCGAGGGAGAGGAACCAGTGGGAGTTACCAAAAGAGAATTAAACCCAAACTGGAGAGGTTCCCATCCAGGTACTGGTCAGTCAACAAGTATTTGTTTAATAAGCACTTACTATGTGCTAGGTACTCTAAGCCCTAATGATACAAAAAAGGGTCCTGTCCTCAAGAAGCTCCCATTCTAATGGAGGAAACAACATGCAAATTCTGAAGATACAAGATTTACAGTGGAAAGTGTAAGCTAACATGGAGCTGTAGGGAGAGAGGGAGAAGACAAAAACAGCCTAGTCTACCGTAAGGTGGGTTTTAAGCCAAGTCTCTAAGGAAGCCAGGGAAGCCTGAAAGTCAGTTGAGGTAGAGGAGGTATATTCAGGCACCAGGGTCAACCAACAAAAAGACATGGGTGAGGAGATGGAGGAACAGCAAGAAGGCCAGGGTGGCTGGATCACCAGGTAGACATTAAAGAATAATGCATAAGAAGCCTGGAAAGGTAGGGAGGGGAGAGGCTACAAAAGACAAATAGAGGCTCTAAGGCCCCTTCTAACACTAGCATTCTGTGATTCTAGTTTGGTTTTGAAAACGTCTAAGAGGTTTTTTAGAAGAAAATACCATACAGGTTAGTTACTCCAGCACATCATTTATGAGAATAAAAACTCCAGGCTGTGGCAAGTTAGAGAATTTCCCAAGAAATTTCATATAATAGTACAAAATTAAGGGGATGCATTTAAATTTATACTAAACAGATCCTGAATTAGATTTGGTTAGCAGAAGGAACTACTATATAATATCCCTGGATTTACAATTCATGGAAAAAAAATTAGTCCCTTTCACTTCAATTTCAACATTAACACTTATTTCTTCCTTGAAAGGTAGAAATCTGGGAAGTCACCATTAACCCTGACCTCCTTCTTCTCCTGTATAACACTGTCCACTTTACACCATACTTGCTGATACATTATCTCAGTTGATCCTCAGAAGTACATGAGGCAACCAGAGTATAAGACAACCTCAACTTACAAAAGAGGAAACTACAAGCCCAGAACTGACACAAGCTGTCCTGTCTAAGGTCACACGACTACAAGTCTTCTCCTACCTTAAGAACCCATCTCCTGCCTCATGCTACTAGGTGACATTAGTATTTGGTCATATAAAAATGCTAGAAAGGGAATCCAAGAAAAAATTTTCCATCCATAATAAGATTTCTTGTTATATCCAAAACTATTTAAAAATTCACAGAATTTCAGCTTGGAAGACACTTTAGAAATTATCACAATCCTACTCTCACATTTTACAGAACAGTAAATAGTGCTTTATAGGTCAATCTGCCTAAGGTCTTCCAGCTACTAGTTAAGTGGAATAAATTTGGAAACCATCAGAAAACTGTAAAACTTAGAACTGATTCCACCATTGGACAGACTAGCCAATACAGAAAACTGTTGACTGCATTATTCCACAAAGACTTTCTTACCTTTAATTCTTGATTCTCTAAACCCAAGATTTCCTTGATGGAAGTTGATCCCATTACTCTTTCTTTTAAAAGAAAGTTATGATAGGGTACAAGTAAGTCTATCTAGACTTTTTTGGCTGTTACTAACTTCCAGGAAAGTCACAAAAATAATAACAAGGAAGAAAAGCACAGAAAATGACAAGGATTTAAGAAAAACACCTCTAAATAGCTTGGCATGATATTACTGCCTTAAGGATACTATTATGACACATGCCTTAGACATCACAAACTCATTAAAATTAGAACAAAAGGTATTTAAAATTAAATCTGGGAATAACCAACTTCATCTTATTTTTATGCAAGCAGAAGGCTGACTGCTACTATTAGAGCTGTGGAAACCATTTTGCAACGAGGAAGCTCCAGTAATGAAGTGGTGACTACATACTGGAGTATCTTTACATGCAGCTTTTGTATTAAGTGCAGGACCTAAAAATAGAGAGATTGCAGAAGGCTCACAAAAGCTAAAGGAGTGTAAAGGAAGACATCTGGGTCTTTCTACCTTGGTATTTAATAATGTGTTGAAGACACGTAAAACAAAATCTTCATTTTTATCTTATGTGTGACCAACGATAGCAACTATGTATCACCTAAGAGTCTCCAACAAATCTGTCATGAGGAAAATTAGTATGTAATAGCTTAGTGCCACATACAGGAAGAAATATGCAGTTAAAAAAAAAACAAGCTAGGAATTGTTAATTATTTGTATTACAAAAAGCTTCCAAACAGGATTCTTTCCTTTAAAAGGAAAATTTTGATAAAAACCTTTGTTCACATAAATACTTAGATATCATCTATTGTGGTAAGAAAAGAAAAAAATTATCACATCAAGTAAGAAATGGAGGAAACTTTAGAGACAATGCATAACAAGCCCTTTATTTTATAAATGAGAAAACTGAGGCTGACTTTTCCGGAAATAAAGATATGAAAGCTTTAAAATTATAACATAAGGTAATGCAAAAATATGAGATTTACTAATGTTTAATGTATGCATAAGTTTTGGGCACCATGCCCATTAACATATGAGGAATGTCATTTCTAGTTACGAAACATTTTATACATGCAAATACATTTAGGATATACCCATGTATGGATATACATATTGACACAAGTAGAAGCATTAACTTTTTGAAAAAGTGATGCAACATTTAATCGTATAATGAAAATGCAAGGCAAACCTACCTTAAAAGATGTATTATGTGTAAAGAAAAAAAATTAAACTGAATATTATGTAATTTTAGATACCATGTTTAGGCCTGAAAAATGTATGAAAAATATATCTCCTTTCCTTCTTTGCAGGAGAGGGGAACTATGGATATGGAATATTGTACATACTGTCAAGACTTAGTTGAGATGCTGGTTAATTTCAAGGGGTTATTTTTTCCTTTATTCTTTGTTCTAAGGGGACAAGAGAAAGGTTCATTTAGAAATGGTGATGTAAAATCAAGACATTAATAAAAAATTTCTTAGAGAAAATCAGTTATGCCACCCTTAGCAGTGGAAGTACAATAAATGAAAAAAAAATGGTGGCTAAAGCAAATGACACCAAAGATCAAGATGAAAGAAAATATTAGCTGTGTCACTAGACAGCTTTACAATGTAACAAAACCATTTCAATATGTTCCCATTAATGAAGATGGACAGTTTTTTCAAAGACAGACAGCAAGAGAAGAATTATCCTTAAAGTGATTTCCTTTATGCAAAAACTGCAAATTTTAGAATTCAATATTAGTGCTTCCTCTAGCCAATACTTCCATGACCATATGGCACAAAGGTTTCATTCCCAGAACTGTGGTCCAGATCAGAGGTGTCAAACACCGGAGAGAGCCGCCCAGGCCAGTTTAAAGCATCATTGGTAAATATTTCACAAAATAAATAAAAGTACAATAAAACATAGATAAAAGCGTTTTAAAACAAAGGTACTGGTAGTGGCCCTCTTTTTCTATTTGAGTTAGACACCACTGGTGTAAATCACAAAATGAAATTGAAATTAAATAGTATGCATACATTAGAAAACAAAGGAACCCAACAAGGCAGATAATACCCAAAACCCCAAGTTGCTAAGGGCCAGGAACAATGCCCCTCCCATAAACCAAGTTGCCTAGTGATAGAACTAGAATTTCTAAGGTAGAGAAAAATACGGAGAAATGACTGTTTAACGTTAGCACAGGGATTCCAAATCTGCTGCCTCACTCCTTAGAAGCACAGCTAAAACCCAGACCTAAGGAAGCAGCCTTACCCAGCTTCCAATGAAATAAGCTGCTTCTGCTTAAATAACCATAAACACACTGGGAAACCCAATGGGACGGGAAAGCCATGGAACAGGTGCAAAGCAGAGAGCTCGGAATATACTCAGAACCGACAGGGAAGGCTGGCGGGGCCCAGCCCCCCAGGGAAGCCGCATGTCGCCGACCCCTCCGCCGCAGCTCGGGCCCCTTTAAGAAGGGTCACCTGCCCGCGGGCCCCGCTCCCCTCCGCCAGGCATCCGCAGTGCGGCTCTGGGTAAGGGGGCGCAGCACAAAGGAGCTGGGCGGGGGGCTCGGCCTCGCTCGCCTGCCCTCCCGGGGCTCCCACGCTGCATAAACAGCCAACCCGCCCCCGGCCCCAGCGGCCCCTTCTCCTGGGGCTGGGGGCCACCCCGAGCCTGCAGGGGGAGGGAGTGGAGGTGGGATCGGGGAGCCCTCTGATCTCACCCCTTCCCCCGGCCCCAGGGGGCCACCAGAGCCGGCCGAAGGGGCAGGGGCGACCCCGCGGGGGATGGGGGGGCCGCCCCCGGCGCCTCCAGGGCTGCTCCGCAATCCGAGGCCCGACCCTTCCCCCACCTCACTCGCCATTTCCTAGGGTCCCCCGCACACAGTAGGTGCCTGGTCAGTGCCAGCGGACCGCCCTACTAGGCCCGACTGGGCATGGATCCCTCCTGCTCCTTCTCTAGCTCACCTGCCCCCTCATCCCGCAGACCTGCAGCCGCGGCGGAGGAGGGGCTGGGGAAGGGTGCCCAGCCCCCACTGCAGAGCCGTCCTCCCCGCCTTGGCTCTTCTAAGTACCGCCCCCACCCCAGAGCCCCTCCACACCCCCCCACGCCCACGCTCTGCAATGGGATGGAGCAGCGGGGTATCACCCCCCCCCCACTCCGAAGTCCTCCCCCTCCAGTCTTCCCAAGCCCGAGTTTTCCCACGGCCCCACCCCAGGGCCCCGGCTCCACCCCCACCCCCACGCTCGAGGCAAAGTCACCGGCGCGGCTAGGGATTACCACCTGCGGCTCCCTCCCCGAGACCCTGCCGGGGTCACCCCCTAGCCTGGGAGCCCCAGGCCGCCCCTCCCCCCGCCCCTCCCCCCCCAGCCACCACCCCCTGGGGCCGCCCCACCCCCTCCACCACTTCTGGCCGCCCCTCCCCCTTCTCACCAGCACAGGACGAGGTGCAGCTCTTGCCCCCCAGGCCTGGGCAGGTCCCGGGGCTTCCCCCGCCGGCCGCCGCGGCCCCAGCGGCATCGGCCCCGGACGACGACGACGACGAGATTGACGGGGACTGGGTGGCCGCCGACTGCTCCGCCATGGCCTCGCCAATGGGAGGCGGAAAGGGCAGAGGCGAGGCAAAAAAGACGAGGACCGGGACAACGGCGAGGCGAGCAGGGGCTCCGACTCCGAGGGCGGACGGCGAGCGACTGAGCCACCGACCGACTGACTGACTGACTGACTGGCGGCCGGGCTCAGGAGGAGCGGGGGAGGGGCGCCGAGCTCGGGCGCGCGCCGGAGAGGACGCGCCGGCGCACTGCGGCCCCGAGCTGGAGGGTGGAGGTAGGCGGTGGCCGTGCGGAGCCCGCAGTGGAGCCAGTGCGCAGGTGCAGGAATCCCTCCCACCTCCCCCCGCGGGCTCGCGCGCCGCCGCAGCCCCCCTCCTCCTCTCTCCTGCAGAGCTAGCGAGGGGCGGAGGCGGTGCTGTTACTGGAGCCCCTCCCCTAGGCGCAGTCCCGGCTCTTGGGAGCACGTGTCTCGGGGCTGGAGTGGGGCTGGAGGAGCTTGCCTGCAGCGTCCGCGTGTCCTGCAGCAGGTGTCCTATCCTGCCACCCCACCCCAAGAATGGGAGCTCGTCGGGGGTCCAACACGTGCTTGGCCCCTCGCGCCTGCTGCTAGTCCCCGCTGCTCCCGGCCCCTGCCATTTCCCCCTCCCCCTCTTCCCGGGCTAGGGCTGGCAGTGCTAGAAGGGTCGAGCTCCGAGCTGGAGTCCCACTGTGACGCCGCCGAGATTGAGCTTTGCCACCCTGGGACATCGTCACCTGCTGCAGGGGCCGGGCTGGGGTGTCGAGCTGTGGGCCTCCCCTTCCATACGGGGAGTGCTCTGCAAACCCGGGGGGCGACCCGCGTGCTAGCTGTCAATCATCACCACCCAGGGCCTTGCTGGGCCGGAAAGAGTGAAAATCCCTGGAAGTGGCCGAGGCGGCTGGCCACGCCCTCCAGGCTATTTCATGCGCTTCCCCAGGCAAGAAGAGAATCTACCTGGCAGGAGAAAACCTGAGGGACTGAAAGGAAGGGGGGAACAGCAGACGCCCAGCTCCCGCAGGCAGGATGGGGAGAAATGGGGTCAGTTCTAATAAAGAGAAAGGCCCCCCACAGAGCAGCTGGCATGGCTCCGATGGATGGGGAGGCAGAGAGTTACAAAGAAAACAATGGACACAGACTGGATACAGTGAATACAGGGAAAGGCTGAAGGGTGCCTTTCCTAGCAGACATTTGGCAGGCTGACAGAGGGGTTCCCAAGTGGAAGGGGTTCTGTATGTGCCTTTGTATATTGTATATAGGAGAGAGAGATGTCCCTTCACTAGAGACCTTGGAGCAGAATCTGCTTGAGACCACTTGGTTCAGGTAGGACTGGGAGGGGGCCCTGCCGTCCCTTGTCCCTTCCAGCTTCTAGGGCCTTAGGATTTGTCCCTTTATGAAAAAGTCTTTGGGGCTCACTGGCCTGCTGATGCTGACTCCCAGCCTGGGGTCTGGCCTCAGACCCATGGGGTCCAAATGTTCAGAAAATCAAATAGCCCCTGGCTACCCTGGAATACTGAAACGTCAGGCCGGGAAATTTGTTTCTGCTGAGACTGTGGTGTAGCAGCAATGCAGTCGCAGCTGAAGCCACAGACTGGCTTCCTAAAGAGATGCCAGCTCAGGGAGGAGGGTGAGCCAGCCAGGCACAGGGGAAGAGAGATTAGACCAATGGAAGCAGCCTTCTGGAGCCCGCCGCCCTTGACAGCACCGTCTGAGGTCAGAGAAAACCCAGACAAGAGAAGGCCGTGGTCTCTGCAGCAAAGCAAGAAACAATAGACAGCACCTAGGCCTGGCCTGCTAGAAGCATCTTCCACTGAGAGCAGAAGCCATGCCAAATCAGCTGCAGACCTTGGAATGACCCAGGGCAGCACAGGTCCGATAGCATCCGTTCAAATAAATGTGGATCTAGGCAGCCTTAAGGGTGGCAAGAGAAAGACGATTCTGGCAGCTTAGACAATGAGCAGCAGTAGGCTGGAACATGGCAGCCCCGGCCAGCCACCAAGCACAAGGCAAGCAGAAAGAGCCGACTTCCAGACTCTTGGACTTGGAATCAAGCAGGTCTGGGTTCAAAGGCACCTAGGAAGCTTAACTTGGGACTGTTGGTTTTCTGAGTGTCAGTTTTCCCCATCTGTGTAATGGGAATGATAGCACCTGGGTGTACAGCACTGTACTGGGTGTACACAGCATTTTTGGGAGTGTCAAACAAGTTAATAAATGTAAAGGACTTGGTAAACCTTAAAGAATTGTAGACAGGTCAGTTATTCCTACTATTATTTTTGTATACCCTAGAGTAGCAAGTTAGGGGAAGAGAAACCAACTTTTTAAATATTGATTTTTAAAATTTATTTCATAAAATATTTCCCATTTATATTTTAACATCATTCTTTAAAATTTGAGTTCCAAATTCTCTCTCTTCCTCTTCCTCTTCTGCCACTCTTTGAGAAGGCAAACAGTATGATAGCAATTATACATGTGAGTTCATGAAGTGCATATTTCCCTATTAGCCATGTTGCAAAAGAAAACACAAAAACAAAAAAAAGAAAGAAAAATGAAAATATGTCTTAATCTGTGCTTAGAGTTATCAGTCTCTCTCTGGAGGTGCATAGCATTTTTATCATGGGAATGACTTGGATAATTGTCTCAGAATAGTTAAGTCTTTCACAATTGATCATCATAACCAATATTATTGTTACTATATACGGTGATCTGGTTTTGCTCACTTCGCTGTGTGTCAGCTCATAAAAGGCTTCCTAGGTTTTTCTGAAACCATCCCCTTTTATCGTTTCTTATAGCACAATAGTCTTCCAACCATAATCATATATCACAACTTATTCAGCCTTTCTCCAATTGATGGGCATCCCCTCAGTTTCCCATTCTTTGCCACCACAAAGAGTTGCCATAGATATTTTTCTACAAACAAGTCCTTTTCCTTTTTATTTGCTCTCTGAGATACAGACTTAGTAGTGGTATTACTGGGTCAAAGGGTATGTTTAGTTTGATAGTCCTTTGGGCATAGTTCCAGGTTGTTCTCCTGAATGGGTTAGACTAGTTCACAGCTTCGCTAATAATTAATGTACCTATCTTCTCTCATACAACACTTGTCATTTCTGAGTGGTGTGAGGTGGTACCTCAAAATTGTTTTAATTTGCATTGCTATAATCACTAGTGATTTAGAGCATTTTATATGGCTATCGATAGCTTTGATTTCTTCTTTTGAAAACTGCATGTTCATATCCTTTTTCTTTATCAATTGGGAAATGGCTCTTATTTTTATAAATTTGGCTTAGTTCCCTACTTAGTTGACAAATGAGGCCTTTATCAGAAAAACTTGCTGTAAAATTTTTTCCCAGTTTCCTGCTTTCCTCCTAATTTTGGCTGCATTAATTTTGTTGTGCAAAAACTTTTTAATTTCATGTAACCAAAATTATCCATTCTACTTCCCATTTTCCTTTCTATCTCTTGTTTGCTCATAAACTCCTCTCTTATCCCTAGATCTGACAAGTAACTTTTTCCATACTCCCCTCATTTACTTATGAAATCACCCTTTATGTTGAAATCATTTATCTTCTTTGACCTTATTTTGGCACATAGCCTGAGATGTTGGTCTATGCCTAGTTTCAGCCAAGCTGCTTTCCAGTTTTCCCAGTAATTTTTGTCAGGTGGTGAGATCTTGCTCCAAAAGCTTGGGGTTTTTTGGGTTTATCAAACACTGTATTACTATAGTCATATACTACTATATAATGTAAATCTATTCCACTGATCTACCACTATTTCTTAGCCAGTACCAGATAGTTTTCATCATTACATGTTGTAATATAGTTTGAGATCTGGTACTGCTAGGTAATGAAACGTTAACTTTTTAAAGGATTAAAGACAAGTTGTCTGTGATGTTTATGGACCACCAGGGAATTAACTTTCTTTTAACTAATATGTATTGAAAACTACCCGATATTTATTGGAGCTCCTCATGTGTAAGAAGGGCTGTACTGGAGGCTGTGAGAGTGCTGGGGAAGCAGAACATAGTTACCGTCCTCAAAGCAACAAAACAATAAAAAGAGAATTGTTTAGGGGAGCTGTCCCCCCCCCCCCCCACACACACACACATGAATTTAACAAGTATGGCTTTTCCTTGTGGAAAAGGTTCAGTGAAGTCCAAATGGGAGTTCTGGGAGGAATTGGTCCATTGGAGGGAAGCGCTGGCAGGACAGGAGGGGGCTTCTGGGAGCTGGGAGAGCCAAGAGAGGAGTTGTCACAGAACAAAAACAACTCCAGATTGGTTTTTGATGATTGGGTGCTACCTCTAAAATGCCTACATGGCTGGCCAGCATTTATTGTTTACTCAGTGTGAGGCACTGTTCTGAATACAAAGCGTATACCAAAAATAACAAAGACAATCCCTGCCCTTGAGGAGCTCCCACATACAAGGCCTCAGAAGAGCTGGAAGGGGGGAGCATGGCACAAAGGATGGCCATTCTGAACTCTCAAGATGAAAGTTCTGAGAACTCACCAATGGGAGAAGGCGCCTCTTCTGGACAGAGTCATCTGATCTATAAAAGTGAGCCAATATTAGAGCTTAGGTCCTAGGTAGGGCAGCCTTTCCTGGCTATGGTCTCCTGCCACTCACCCCTGTAATGACTGACTTGGGCTGGAGGCTCCTGGGAGTTAGATCCAATTTCCTATGGCTGTCTCAGAGTGGGCATGGGCATTCTCAACCCAAAAGACAGCAGCATTGTGGGCAATGGTGGAGAATAGAGTTTCTGTATAATAATTCTAGAAATTTATATGTATTTGCCCATGTGGCCCAAGAGGGGAGTACATGAACAATCTACCCTCTAGGTGTGAGGAAGTAATTTCCTAGGTCAAACCTAGCCTTCTGGCTAAGGAGAGAGATGTCTTGAGCAGTCTTAGGGAGTTTCCCTGAAAGTGATACCATGTTTGAGAGTTTAGAGATCTGAACTTTTATCAATTAACCAATCCATTAACAACCATCTGCTGAGTATCTCCTAAGTACTGAAGAGAGAAGGGCGGGCGGCTAGGTCTCAGTGAGTAGAGCACTGGCCCTGGAATCAGGAAGACCTGGGTTCAGATGTGACCTCAGACACTTCACACACACACACACACACACACACACACACACACACACAAAACTAGCCATGTGACCTTGGGCAAGTCACTTAACCCCAATTGCCCTACCCTTCCCCCTCTGCTGAAACATAGACTATTTGGAAAAATGTCATCCTTGTAAGCTGGAGAACAGTGAAAGACAAAGGCCAGAAAAGAGAGGAACAGCAGGCTTGTAATTCACTCCCTGATATTACCATGATTTCAGTAGTACAACTCTGATTTGAAAGGAGTCCCCATTTAGCTGTTCCAAAATTTGTTTGCCAGGGGATGGGGAGGCTATGATGTAAACCACAAGGCCCACTACTAGTCTGAGAAGTATAGAATAGAATCAAGTGAAATTACCAGAAGATTCACCACCAGTATTGTCCCACTGGCAACTTCAAGTTCAAATCTTTCTGAAGGGAACTATCTATGAAGGCTTTGTGTGTTTTCTATATCTACGTATGGGCTCCTATGAGTTTTTATATTTTCTGCATTTTTTTATAAGGCAAAATAAAGATTGTCCTAGACTCAAGATGCCTTTGTTACCTTCAGGGCTTATATAAGAGATAAGTGTTACACCCTTCCCTTTTACCCACATCTGTGGAAATATAGACATTCATTTCTAGCTTTGGAGAACCACTGCTAGGCCCACAATGGCTGAAGCACTGCAGCCTATTTCAGGAGCTCGGAAGCCTCAGCCTTGAGGCCACATGTGGTCCTTCAGGTCCTTGAGTGCGGCCTTTTGACTGAGTACAAGTTTTACAGAATAAATCCTTTTACAAGAGGGATATGTTCTGTGAAGTTTGGATTCTATACCCTGTTCTATACTGTCATGAATTTTGAATCAGGGGCAATACTGGGGAAGGCTGCCTCTAATTTGGGGGTTTAGGGCCCCCTTTATCACGCTTTTTGCTAGTTACATCTCACTCCATTGCCAAGTGGGGGTCAATTTGGTAGCCTACCTTCTCTTTTGCAGAAAATTCTTCTGCCAATAGCTAGCTCCCTATTGAACCTAAGTCTCTTAGACCCCTCAAACTAACAAGGTCACCTCCAATCCCAGATACTTCCACCTCTGGGTGGATCACATAAAACCAGGAAAACATAAACAAAAAGGGAAAAGGCAGATGGAGGCTATGGTAGAAAATCTCTCCCTTACATTAGCTGCTCCATGGGCAAGGGCACCATAATGCCATCCAGAGAAAGACCTATCTTCCCCCTCAGTCACATGGTACCACCTGCTAAGTGTTTTCTGAAAGAGAGCTTTTAATTGCCACAGTCCCAACAGCCTCTCATGAGTTAGGGGAATGACTAGGAGACCACCCAGTTTGTCACATCAAATTAAAAAGAAAAAATCCTTCCAGGGCCCAGTCACTGAATGGTCAGAAGTAGCCAGTAAGTGCAGCATCCCTCCAAGACCCAAGTGAACCCACCAACATTTCCAGAAGGCCTCTGAGTGTATGCTCCCAGAGATAGTCAGAAGAGGCCAGTCATAGTGATGTTTGTGGAGATTTCCCAGAGCAAATTCTATTTGGTGTGTAACTTGAGCTTTCAGGGTGAGCCCCAAAGACCAGCCTCAGGCTGTATCCTCTGGACATCTTGAGACAGCCTGGATCATGAGATGCACCTGATTGTGGCCAAATGGCAGTGGGAGCTGGGACAGTGTGCTCAGTCTGGTATCAGAGGTCCTGGGTTTAAATCCTGCCACTGCCAGGGCCTGAGCCAGGCCCCCTCAAGACGAGATCATAGACTGGAGAGCTGAAAGGGGCCTGAGACATGCTCCAGTCCGAAGAACGGCAGGCAGGCAGGAGGGAGCAGAGCTGGAGGTTTGAGCCCAGGCCCTCAGACTCCAAATCCCCCATTTTAGTGACTACATCAACTGGTCTGCAGTAACCTGGATCACTGTGGCCACACTTTCCATTCCTAACTCCCACTACAAGGATGTTCAGTTGGTTTCTGTTCAGGGGACTCAACGTTTAAGTGGGCAAACTATCTCAGATGAGCCTCAAGCAATTCCTTGGGCATCACAACACTCCTGGGGATATACCTCCTTGCTCTGGACTACGTGGAAGGCCTTCCCTCACCATCTTTGCCCCTTAGGAGCCCCAGTGTCCTTTCCCCCAAAGTTATGGTGCATTTAATCTGTATCAATTTTATGTGCATACTTACATACACACATACCACAGCCTCATCTATACACATGTATATGTCATTTCTCTCAATAGCATGTAAGTTCCTTGAAGGCAGGGACCGTCCCACTGTTTGCCTTTGTCATGCCATCGCATAGTACAATGTCAGAGCTTCATAAATGCTCATTAATTTAGTGATAAGAGGATTTATGTGATTTGTTTGGGCATTCATTCAAGAAATATTCCTAATACCTATCAACAAGGACCTCCTTTGGCCACCATGAAAAAGCCTGTAAAAATGATCTCTGTCACATGGGTTGTTTTCCTCTTTTTTTGACCTTTGTGCAGTCTAGACCTAGCAGTGGTATAACAGGGCATGCACAGTTCAGTAATTTTGAGGGGCCTTTGTCCCAAATTGCTGTCCATGGTCTAATTCCCAGCCCCATGAATGATGCAGTAGCAGATACCTGTTTTTCCACAGTCTCCAACATTTATCCTTTCCCTTTTTTGGACACCCTCATTTTACAGGAGAAGTAACTGAGTTAAGTGACATGTTCACAGTCTTAGGCCCTCCTACCTACCTGTTTATCCTTGGGCAAGTTCTTTGTCTCCAGACCTCTATAAAATGAATTGATTTCAATTTCATTGAATTCAGCAAGCACTTAATAAATACTCCGTACTAAGAACTAGGGACCAAAAAATGAAATAGCCCTCAAAGGGCTTATATTAGAGGGGAGGGGAATTCCATGTTGTATTAGTAAGCACCCTAGCACACCCAGGATGGGCTGCTAGCAGGTTCTTTGATCTGCTTTTCTAAACAAAAGCTTCAAAGGGGTCAACAATATTACTTTAATTAAACATATATAAGTCATATACTAGTTCAGGGTAAAATACAAACAGAGAAATAAAAAAGGTCAAGGTCATTTACTAGTTCAGAGGAAGGGTCAGCACCCTGAACTTGAAGATCCAATAGACAGGGTTCCAATAGATAGGGTCTAAACAAAGGAATGATCACCAGACCAGGAATCGCCAACATCTGGGTTCTCAAAGCCAGGGGGCTCCTTAACAATGGCTAGTCTTGTCTGGCCAGATCATAAAGCCACACCCTTCCCATGAGTAAGTCCCCAAAATAAAATACCAACCTCCCAGTATATATAGTTTTCAACTAACAGGCTCAGAATCAGAAGGCATCACAACCTCTGGTGACTCAGCACAGTTGTGAGTTACCAGGGTTCAAAGGAGATTGATCCTTTTTAGATGGTTACAGATTCAGAGCCTGGGAAACTGAACTCCAGGAAAAACAAAACCCATACCTGCCTCTTCCAGCAGATTGTCCCCTCACTTGTTTTCAATCTCTCCCTGTACCAACCCTCTCCCCATTCAGTAAACTCCAATGACTCCCTATTACCCCAGGATCAAATATAAATTCCTCTGTTGGGCCTTCAAAACCTTTTAAAACCTGGACCCCTCCTACTTTTCTAGTCTTCTCACACTGTTTTTCTCCTCCCACCCCAGCTTCCACACTCTAGGATCCTCCTAGTTGTTCTTCACAAAACACACTCCATCTCTAGACTCCAGGCATTTGCACTGGCTGTCTTCTTTCAAGCCCATCTTCTATGGAAAGCCTTTCCTGATCTCCCTCTTTTTTTTTTTTAATTTAAAAAGTGGATTTTATTACTGCGGGACTGTTGGGGTACATGTCCAAATCAGACAGTGCTTTGGCACAGACATTGATTGTGCCAGTTTTATAGAGGTTCCATAGCCAGGTTACATAAGCTGAAATTACAGTGATGTAAGCTGAAACTACAGTGATTGGTCAGTGTACATTTGAAACTATAATCAGTGATTGGTCAGTATACATTTGAATTTCCCGCTGGTTGAAACCCTAGGCTGGAACTCCTGCCCACAGATCAATCAAGGGAAAGGAAGGGGTGGAGGTCTTGCTTGTTTACAGATCAATTAAGGGGAAGGTGGAGTTCTCTGTTTTATAAATCAATGGAGGGAAGGGGAAAGTGGAGTTTACAAATCAGTGAAGGGAAGGGGAAAGTGGAATTGTGTCCAACATTCCCTACTCTTCCTTGTAGGTATGTCAAACCTTTGACATGGCTGGGTTCACATCTAGATTACCCAATTCTATTCCTAAAGGATGGTGGTGGAGTGGGGGAGGGGTCCCTGATAATTAACATTTTAACAGAGTTAACACAGGACTTGACAAATTGTAGAAAGCAATTAATGAGATGGGGTCCTACAATTAAAGCTATGATCAGGAGGAGGAGAGGACCAGCCAATACTAATACCAAGATTGATATCAATTTAGTGAGTTACGGGGATGTTCCAGGGGAACAGGGACTGATACCAATTCTCAGAATTTTCCAGCCCCCTCTGTCTATTAGCAATATTCTGGCATACCAATATCAGATTCTCCCTTACCACTCCAGAGTTGTTTGCATAGAAGCAATAAGTCTCACCAAGGACTGCACACAGGCTACCTTGTTTAAGAAGGTCAAGGTTCTGAAGAACCACCTCTGCCAGAGAGTCCACCTGTCTTTCCAGAGCTGAGATGGATTGCTCTATGTGGGAGAGGTCAATATTTACCTGTGTACTTATGGCCTGATAGTTGGCCTCCGCCTTAATCAAGGCTGCCATCCCAGTCGCTGCAGTACCCACAAGACCCAAGCCCACTGAGATGGGAATGAGGAGTGGTACTGCCTACCTTAGGTGGTGGCTCAGTTGCCTTTCTGGGAAAAGTAATAATGCCAACCTTGTTCACCTGGGAGAAGGGTGACCCGGGGAATTATGGCCACTAGGATACACAGGGGGCCTGATCTACCTCTTAACATCAGAACCTTCCCTCTGGTGAACACTTCCAATCTTTTCTGTCTACGTCTTATTTGTACATAGTTGATATGTTGTCTCCCTCATGGAACGTGAGCTCCTAGAAAGCAGGGAGGATTTTCACCTTTCTTTGTACAGTTCCTGGCACATAGTAGGCACCTAATAAATGCTTATTAGCTTACAGATGAGTGCATAAAAAGTGATGTCGATGTTTGTGGTGGATGATTGAAAAGGGGCAGCTGAAACGGTGGCTTTTGACCTGAATCTTTGAGGGAGCAAGGGCTTCCCAGAGGGAAAGGTAAGAAGGAAAAACATTCCAGGCAAGGCACAGAGCCAATTGGCAAGGGGATGCTGGGAAATATTTAACCACCATCTCAAGGGCTAGAGGCAAAGCACTCAGAAACACTTGAAAGCTTAATAGGCTCTATTAACATTTCCTCCTTCACTTTCTTAAGTCTAGACATCAACCAAACAGTAAATCAGGCCCTGGTTGGTATCTGGCTGAATTCTGAGGCATAAATGCTCACAATGAATGTAACAAACTCTGTCTCTGGCTTAGTCTTTGCCAAGGCACCGAGGTGAGATATGAATTTGTGTGTGAGTTTGAGTGGGATTGGGGGGGTAGTGGGGAAGTTGAGCATGGAAAGTAGGCTCCAAAGGTCCCAGCCAGCTTTCAATCTTGTAATTCTATAACCTTTGCTGTCTACTTAAATGACTTGTTGTTCAGTCATTTCTGACTCTCCTTGACCCCATTTCTTGGCAGAGATCCTGGAGGAGTTTGTCATTTCCCTCTCCAGTTCATTTTACAGATGAAAAAACTGAGGCCCACAGGGTGGAGTGACTTGTCCAGGGTCACACAGCTAGGAAGTGTCTGAAGCCAGATTTGAACTCAGGAAGATGAGTCTTTCTAACTCCAGGTCCTTCTATCTACCCAACGGCCCCTGCTTAAACCTTTACCACCATTTAATTTGTTGTTGAAGGATTTCCCATACTTCCATTCACTTATCAATTCAATGAGTATCTTGAATGTCTAATAAGTGCAAAGCTTACCACTCTTCTTCCTAAGCCAGGCTCAACTTAAAAGGGCTGATACTGGAAAGGTTCCCCAGCTTGGATTTAAGACAACAGTCTCCACTCCCATTATTATCATTTTAGAGTGGAGAGAAAAGTTAACCAGCGCCCAAGGAGTCCCAGTGGTGAGGGCTGGGGCTTAGCATCCATGACTCCACAGTCCCCGGGCTGGACAATGGCCAGGCAGTACACTTTCCACCTGGACTGTGGCCCCAACTTTCCAGTTTGCAAGAAAGGAGTGGGGAGGGGAGAAAACTCCTCTGTTGAGCACTGGAGGAACCATGGTGCAATAGAATGGAATCTGGAGTCACAGGCCCTAGGTTCAAATCTTGTTTCTGATAGGTACTACCAGTGTGATCAAAACTCTCCAGGCCTCAGTTTCCTCATTTGTAAAATAAGGAGGGAAGCTGGACTAAATGATTTTTTTCTGGGGCCCTTCAGACGCCAAACAACAAAACACCCTTTTGATTCTGTAGCAAAGTTAGCCAGGGTCCAAAGCTGTGTAGCACAGTGGGCCTTGGGATGGAAATTTCTCACTGACCCCAACTTCTGCCCTAGAACTCAGTAAAGTGCTTGGCCCAGGGGAGGAAAAGGGGAAAGGAAGAGGGTAAGCATTTCTGTGGCGCTTTCTATGTGCCCAGCTTCTTGCAAAAATTTCCTCCTTTGATGCTCACAGCAAGCCTGGGAACTCGGTACACTTAGGATCCCCATTTTACACTCAAGGAAATTGAGGCTGAGAAAGTTTCAAGGACTTGCCCAGGGTCATACAGCTAGGGAGTGTCCCAGGCCAGATTTAGACTCAGGTCTTCTTGACCCTGGCAAGCTAGATGGTGCTCTGGGTGAGCACCCAGCTTGGAGTTGGGAGTACCTGAGTTCAAATCCAACCTGAGACACTTCCTAGTTGTGTGACCCTGGACAAGTCACTTCACTCTGTTTGCTTCAGTTTCCTCACCTGTAAAATGAGCTGGAGAAGGAAATGGCAAACCAGTCCAGGATCTTTGCTAAGAAAGCCCCCAATGGGGTCACAAAGTGTGGGAAACAACTGAAAAAACCATGTGAACAACAGCTTCTTTACCCCAGGCTCAGCGCTCTGGCCCCCGTGTGCCTAGCTGTTTAATAGGTGCCAGCTGATTTGATGGATTGCTCTGTGGTTTGTCCTGTCCCCTGCTGGGGCCCAAGACTTGCCAGGCAGTTGTTCAGTGTTGTTAAGCTTCTCACTCCCCCAGTTCTCCCATCCTCCTCCCCAGTCACCCCTCAAAGCCTTGAATCTGGTAAGTGAAGTTCTCCAGGCTGGGCCTCCTCCATCAGACCCACAGTCCAGCAGTAGGTCCAGACTGGAGGCTTCCCAGTTTGCTAGGACTTGCCACGGCTTGAGCTCTGCTGGCACTGCCTACGGAACCCTGGGTCGCCCACAAACCATGATGAGTCATAGTAGGAGGCCTTCAGGAGGAAAGGACCCTGTGCTCCTGAACACTCCCTCGTGGCTGGGGGTGAGGGGGGGGAACGAGGTCAGAGGGATGTTTATTTGTGCCCCGTCCCTTCTCCACCCCTGCCTGGGCACATTCCAAATGCTCAGGCAGCTCCCTGTCTCTGGGCTGTGCAGTCACCACCACCATAATGGTCTGTGTGCTGCCCTGTGAGGGTGTGAATGTATGGGAGTGTATATGAGAGTGTATAAATGTATATGAGAGTGTGTGTGAGTGTGTAAATGTATATGAGAATGTGTGACTGTATATGGGAAGATATGTATGAGTGTGTGTGTGGGCAGGTGTGTGAGCATGTGTATATGTGCGTGTGTGTGTGTATGTATGCACATATTGGATTCCTGTGTGTGGTGGTAAGGAAGGCAGGCACTCCTTCTGGGTGCACACCCAGATATTTCTGCTTGCTGCCAACCTCTGAACCTTCCCAGCCCTGCCCTCTCTGTACCATGGGGCCTGGGGCAGAGGCTCTCCAAGGTCAGAAGCCTGTGGGTCTAAGGAGGAGCCAGCCTCTGGATTTTATTACAAGATTTTGCTGGCAAAAAACGGAGAACCACAATCTCTTCTCTGGTCTCCTTGCCTCCAACTCCCTGGTTTTCTAAATTAGCTCTTCAACATAGACCCATGGCCTCCTGGACAGACATGAAACTCCTTGAAAGCAGGGATCTTGATACCTCCAGGACCTTGGGTGGTACCTGTCCTGTAGCTGGTTCTACAGTTCTTGCTGAGAGACCCTGGGCAAGTCACTGACCCTTACTGTGTTTCAAATTCCTCATCTGTAAAATGGGAATAATAATATCTGCCATTCCTCTCCCAAGCAGTAGTCTGGAGGATCACCCAAGAAAATCTTAATAAAGGACACTGCAAACTTTTGTTGCTTTTCAATCATATCTGACTCTCCGTGACCCCATTTAGAGTTTTCTTGGCAGAGATGCTAGACTGGTTTGCCATTTCCCTCTCCAGCTCATTTTACAAGTGAGAAAACTGAGGCAAACAGGGTGAAGTGACTTGCCCAGGGTCACACAGGTCACACAGCGAGGACGTGTCTGACTCCAGATTTGAACACGATTCCCAGCCCAGCGCTCTGTGCACTATGGCACCACCTAGCTGGTCATTGAAAACTTTAAAAGGGTATAACAACTCCAGTTATTCTCCTAAGTGCTTGCCATTCATGGCCTACTATGTGGTTCTAATGCTGCCTCTGACCCTTCCTGGCAGGGTGACAGTGGCTGAGTCATTGGGTGTGGCAGAATTTTAGTGTCCACCACTGTCAAATGGAGCCCGGAGGGCTGCTGCCAAGACTGAATGAGATGATGTCTTTAAAGAACTCTGGGTATCGGCTGTTGTTATAAACAATCTCCTGTGACCTCAACACTCACCAGAATCATAAGAATCCCCACTAATAAAGCGTGGGAAGGCATTTTCCTCATGACAGTCCCTTGAAGCAGCTCACACAGCTCTTATCTGAATGTTTTTCAACAAGGAAAAAGTCACTGCCCAAGACCACAGCCCAGTGGCAGGATTAGAATTCAAACCCAGGTCTCCTGACTTCTGAATCCACTTGTCTTTCGAAGAAGCCACTGGAGCTGTCGTCCACTGAACAAAATCACTCAGTAAACAGAGCTCCTAGGTCCTTCCTTTCCACTGGATTCTTTGGGCTGGTTGCTCTGGGGCCCCTGGAATAAAATATGATGAACAGTTTGGGCAGGACCTGAAAGCAGGTGGGGCTGGGGTGGGACTCAGACAAGACTCTGTCTGTGGCTTCTCCTGCTTCCTCCCCACAGCACTCTTGTAGGTCACGAAGTCTGGCCCCTTCAGTTGGAGCCTGTGCCCCAGACAGGGGCGAGCGATAACTCTTAGGTAGAATGTGATTTTTTCATTTTTCTTTGATTGCTCTTTCTAGGCTCGATGTTTAATCAAAGTGCTTTATCAATGTTTGTTAACTAAAACAGCATTGAATATGGGTGGCCTGGGTTCCTGGCACATAGTAGGCCCTTAATAAATGCTTCAAGTACTGAAGGTCATCGAACCTAAGGTACTGAATTTAAGTTCAGCTCAGGCTTGAGCTTGGCTCTGCCAACTTCCACTCTTGTGATCTTGGGCATGATATGTCTTCCCTGGGCCTCAGTTTATTCATTTGTAAAATGAAGGGTTTGGAGGTAATGACCTCCAAGGTTGATTCCAGTATGCTGTATAGAGCCCCAGATTTAGCATCACAAGTCCTGGGCTCAAATACCTTCTCTGCCCTTATCTGGCTGTGGGTAGGTCATTGAATCTCTTTGGGCATCAACCACAAAAAGATAATAATTTTTATACTGAATGTTCACACCTTTGGGTGTCATTACTATTCCCCAGCTCTCAGCCTGGCTTAGCTCTAGACCCCCACTTTCTCCCTCCCTCACCCTGCACTTGGCCGGCTGAGAGCAGTAGAGCAGTGCGACACTAAGGTGAAGGGATCTGGTTACAAGGTGTATGTATCCCCACTGGAGGGCCCCGCCTGCTTTGCGTGTGTTTTTTTGGGGGGACGTAGAGGTGGGTACTTTGCAGCAGCAGCTCCTCCCTGGCCTGGACCCTCCTAAGTGCGGGTTTGGCTCTGACACGCGGTCCAGCCCTCAACAAGCCGGTAGGCGGGCCACCCGCCCTGACCATGCGTTGCCGCTTGGCTTGCTGGGAGTTGTGGTTCCGCAGCAGGCTGATTCACAGGGGATCCGAGCCATCCCTTCCAGCTGCCGCGCTCCCGCATAGACTACTGGGAGTAGTGGTTTCTTAGGCGCCCCAGAGCCTGGGTGGGCGCGAGAGTGGGACTACGTTTCCCAGGAGACCACGGGGCGCGGGACTGCCGCGCGGGTTCCGTCCCCGGCCGCCGGCGCGGCCTGGGTGCGCGTGCGCAGCCCGTTTCTCCTCGCTGCCAAGTCCCCGCCCGTTTCCCGCCCAGCTCCGCCTGGCCGGCCGCTCGCCCGCCCGCCTTCAGGCCCGGCCCGGCCCCGGCCCGCCCTCCCCCTGCCGCCCGGGCTGAGGAGGAGGCGGCTCCATGTTTTCTTTTCTGCGAACGGCGGCGGCGGCCTCAACGGAAAGCGGGGAGAACACAGGTATGCCCCACCCCCCCGAGCCCCGAGCCCTTCCTGCCTCAGTTTCCTCCCCTGTAAAACGCGGCCGCAGGGCGGGGGTGGTCCTGTGGGTCCCCGCCCCTCGCTGCCCCTCAGCTTCGCTGTCCGTAAAGGGAGGGGCTCAGACCAGGTGGTCTCCAGGCCCTCCCCCGCCCCGGCGCTCCAGCCCGACGCTTTCCCTTCCCCGGGCCTCAGTTTCCCCTTCGGCAACCAAAGAGTTACACTGGTTGGCCTTAAGGGCTCCTTCCCCACCCTGGGCCTCAGTTTACCCATCTGTTGAAAAGAGGCAAGACTAGGCCTTTAGGGGCCCTTCCCCCTTTGGGCCTCAGTTTCCCCCGGTGTAGAAAGAGGGGCCCCGGGCGGGAGGGCCGCGTTTGTAAGTTTCCTGCGTGGCTCCTCCCCTTGCCTTGGTGTCGGGTGGGAGGGCCTTTTTACAGTCCAGGTGGGTTCCTTCAGGGTCCTCCTTTCCGCCTGCTCCATCTCCCTGCGTGTTTCTGCTTGTACCCAGAACAGCGGGGTGTTGGGTTCCCTCCCCTGTGCCCCCGTCCACAGGGCATTCTTCCCTTGTGCCCCCAGCCTGGTGACCAGTGGGGTGGAGTTGGGAGTTTCCTGTCTAAGCTTGATTTCTGCTTGTCCTGTTTGCCCCACCCTTGGGCACCAACAGTAGTGACTGACCCCACCACGAGGTGATCCCCATTAAAGGTCCTCCTTCCTCGGCAGACATTCCCATCCCTATTGGACTAGAAAGTTTGAAGCAGATGCTTTTTGCCATATTAGGGTGGAAGGATGGAGAGGGGGAGATACTGAAGGCTCCGGGCTAGTCATTACAGGCAGAACTTGTCTCTGGAAAGAGGGCAGGCAGGGCGTGGAATCCCGGCCCTGCCGTCTGGTACCAACCTGTGTGTTACCCTGGGCAAGGCTCCATTTCCCGCCAGGAATGTTGATTGAACTGAAGCCCCTTCTCATGTTAGCCATGGTCCTGCCACCTGGAGTATGCTGGCTGTTAAGTCAACTTTTATTAAACCTGCCCTGGGAGTGGTGAAACTTAAATTATTTTTAACCTGGATCTCTCTGCCTCAAGGGACTGAAACCAAAAGTGTGGTAGGGAATTTGGTGTTCTACTAGGTTTTATTTACAGGACTGAAAGAATATGAACTTGAATTGGAGAAAATTTTCAGAAGTTTTTGAGTACGTTTCCTTTTTTTGAAAAGAGAGCTGAAGGGGTATCATTAAAGAGCTGACACCCCCCACCCCCCATTTTCAGCATAACATTTAGGAGCTTCTACAGGTTCCATTTGTGAACTTTCTAGACTCAAAAGACAAGTGAGGAGCCTGGGTGGGAAAACTTCTCCAAAGCCAATGAATTTCAGGTTTCAGTTTGATCTGAGGAGTTGTGTTGAAACTAGAAGAAAGGAGGAGAAACCACTAAGTGGGGGTCCCAGGGCAGGCCTCCTGCTTCCACTAGGAGAGGTCTTTTTTAGCAAGTCACTTTTAATGGATGAAATAATAAAAGGAAGAACTGTGGCTTTTGAAATCTGTTTCAGAATTTTAGCTGTGTTCTAGAGAGTTTAGAGGTTAAGTCATTTGCCCAGGGTCTTAGGTTCACTGTCTGTAACAGGTGAGATTTGAACTCAGATCTTCCTGACTCTGTGTGCTATACTACCTTTTCTTTTGAATATATGATAATGGGGAAAAAAAAGTCCCAAAAGGACATACTGTGGTATAGTAATAGTATAGTATATAGTATAGTATTGGTATAGCATGGTATAGCATGGTATAGTGGTGTCAGACTCCAGCAGAAAGGGGGCTAGCCTGGCTGCATATTGACTTAGCAAGCCACACATTAACATTATCTGTGCTTTATTGTATTTTAATTTATTTTGTTAACTATTTCCCAATTACATCTTGCTCTGGGTTCACAGCTGTGTGCCAGGCCTAGTCCTTGTGTTGGACACTTCTGTAGTGGGTAGAGATAGTGCAGCCGTGAAGAGCTGGGTTCCAGTCCTGACTGACACATCCTGGCTGTATGACCTTATCTCGGGGCTCTAGACAGGGTCCTCAAGTTCAGCCCTTTGACTAAATCCAGACTTGACAGAACAAACACCCGTAATAAAAGGATTTGTTCTGTAAAACTTGGACTCATTCAAAAGGCTGCACCCAAGGACCTAAAGGGACACATATGGCTTCTAAGGCTGCAGGTTCGCTACCCCCTGCTCAAGGAAGCTCTTCAAGATTCTTAAGTTACAGGGAAGGTGGGAACTACATTGGTCGAGAGTTTTCTCATCTGGGAGGGCTTTACTCCAAGGAAATAATAGGTTCACTCCTTCTCCCTTATAATGCCAGGACTAATGTCTCTTAAAGTTCCCGTTGTTAACATGACTCCCCAGGAAAGGAAACATTTGCTCACTTGGCATTTCTGTTCTTGGTCGTTTTCTTATCTGACATTGTAACCTCATGCTGCCTTCTGAGATGAAACGCTCTATAGAGTATTCTGTCAATGTTACTTGAACGAGGCGAGTACTTGATTTTTTTAAAAAAAGTCAATAAAAATAAGGGGAAATAGAGACTGTGTTGATTAAAAAAGCAGTGTACCAAGCAGTAGTTTAAATGCCTTTTTACCATAGAGAGAGCACCTGCTGTGGAGTCAGAGGGCTCAGCAAACCATGCAGCCTTTGTGGGCCTCACTTTCCTCATCTGTAAATAAGGGGGTTGGGCTAGGTGCCAGCTCTGGAGGGAGGATCCTGTTTTAGAAACATTGTATACTGGCAGAAACCTCATGCCTCCAGCCTTTGCTTTGGTGGAAAGGATGACAGATCATACAAAAAAATCAAACATTGCTACACTTTTCTAGAGGTTCCTCATGGACTCTCTAGAAACTGCAGGTTCAGAGGGAGCGATTTGCTGTTCCTCACACTGGTACAGAGCATATGTATTATGGCTGGTCTGTATGTAAAGGATTATATCCTTTATGGGATATGTTCTTAAAGTGTTCTAAATCATTCTTAAAGCATTCACTCTGCCCTCATTTAACAAATAGTCTTCTGAAAACAAATTCCGAGATGTGATTTCCTTTTGAGATTTCCCACAGGTGTGGATCTATGGCTCTTCTGCTACCTAGAATCTGGAGAGGGAGCACAGAGTTCTTTGGGGACATTACAGGCCTCCACAGTCTCTGTGTCAGCCTGTGTGCACTCACACCCAGCTCATCTGTGCTGGAGGCAGCTCTCCTGCTCCTAAGCCAGGCTGTTGCTTGGCCCTGTTGCGAAACATTTCTTTGAAATCTCAGGACACCTCCAAGAAGTTAAGGAAGGAGCTTCTGACCTTTTCAATTTGTTAGATGCCGATGTACTAACTAAAGCCCTACCATCAGCACGCTTTCATGGTTTTGAAATTTGGAAGGGTCTGCATTTTGTGAGGTGCTTTATAAATTCTGGGGATCACAGGGTGAGAAGTGGAAGGATCTTTGAAGCCTAAACCTGGAGACTTGGCCAAGGTAATGCTTTAGGTAATTCAGAGCAGAGCCAGGTGGGAGCCCAGGACTTTCTCCAGGTCTGTTGTTCTTCCACTCAGTCAGCAAGCATTTAGTAACTGCCTGTGAAGGGTTCACAGCAGCTGTGATAAGAGATGGTGCCACTCCATGCAAATTTCTGGGTTACCAAAGCATTTCCAAAATACCATCTTTGTTGCAGTTGTCACTGAGATGCTTATGAAATGACATGGATTCAGTTGTCTCCATAGAAGCTGCCCAGAAATGTATCTGTAGCTCAAGACTTTGCTGAGCTCTAGTCTAGTTGGACCTGCACAATGTTCCGTGGGTACCTTAGACCCAAACTGTCCAGAGCAGAGCTCTTTAGCCCTCACCTCTCTTTCTCTCCAGACGAATTCCCTTTGTGACCTTCCCTGTGTTCATGTCGAGGCCAGCTGCCTCCTCAGAGAGTTGGCTTTTGTGGTTTCCACCTCTAGAACGACCCTACTTTGGTTCTGGGCTTCATTGACTCAAGTCCCTGCCTTGGTTTCCTCTCTGAGTCAGTCTGTCCTCTGTAGAGCTGCCAACCTGATTTTCTTAAAGTACGTGTCTGACTGTATCCCTGACACTCTGTATTTATGGGAACAAACTCGTTTCACATCTAAAATCCTTCCCAGCCTGGCTTTGACCAGACTTCTTTTTTTAATCAACTAATTAGTTAATTTTTTGCTTTTTGGAGGGCAGTTGGGGTTAAGTGACTTGCCCAAGGTCACACGGCTAGTTTTTGTGTTAAGTGTCTGAGGCTGAATTTGAACTCAGGCCCTCTTGACTCTAGGGCTGGTGCTCAATTCACTGTGCCACCTAGCCACTCTGACCAGGCTTCTTATTGGTTACCTGTCTTTATCAACTTCATGGTGCAGCCAGGTTTCCTCCTGTCACCCCTGGGCTGTTAGGCCATCCACCATGCCTGGAACCAACTCCATTCTCACCTCTTCCTTTTGAAATTAGAATGGGAGTTCCCAGAGGGCCAGGTTTGTTCCCTATATCCTCAGTGCCTGGTACACAGTACTCCCTCCATGAATGCTTTTCCATTCCATTTCCTTGCCTTTGCTTGCCCAGGCCCTGGCTGCTGAGTGGGCTAGTCCATGTTAGACCTATTGCCTTCCTTTAGTGTGACCTACAACATTCCTGTAGGGAAAGAAGGCGCTTTTGGTGTCACCATTGGTCTGCCTCAGGGTGTCTCTTGCTATTTGTACGACAGCCCAAGAGACACTTGCAGGCAGCCTTTCTGGACCGTCTGAGCTGCTCAGGCTGCCTCCAGCCAAGTTCCTCTCATTCATTTGTAGGCATTTATATATATGTCTGTGTCTCCTTGATAGAATGTGAGCATTTTGAGGAAAAAAAACTGGTTTCCTTTTTGTCTTTGTTGTTTTTTACTCTTGAAGTTCAAGAATAAATTTGTGTCCAGTAGGGCGGTGTGCAGCAGATGAAGGGGACGGCACTGGTAATCCTTACATCTGCTTTAAAGTTTATAAAGCACCTTCCTTTTGCCAACCTTATGAGGTATAGGAATTCCCCCCATTTTATAGATGAGGAAACTGAGATTTAGGATAGCTAAGTGACTTCCTTTTTAAGAATAAAATTATTATTTTTACTGGTCAGGTAACAGGTGTTTTTTTTTTTTCTTTTTGGAGGGCAATTGGGGTTAAGTAACTTGCCCAAGGTTACACGGCTAGGTTTTTGTTTGTGTGTGCATTAAGTGTCTGAGGTCGGATCCGAACTCAGGTCCAGGACTCCAGGGCCGACGCTCTACTCACTGCGATACCTAGCTGCCCCACGGTAACAGGTGTTTTAAAAATGAACTTGTCTCCCCCACTGCCCCCCCCCCATTGAACAAATTAAAAAACAAAACATAATAACAAAACTGAAAGAGTTCCTTTAACACATCTACATAGACACGTTCCTGCTCTAACCGTGCCTGAACATGTGTCACTTTCTTCCTCTCTGTCTCCCTCTGTCCTAGTCCCTTTCTTTGCCTCACTTCCTGTCTCTCCATTTCTGGCAGGAGGTGAGTGATATGTTTCAACTTTATTTGCTTGTAATACTGGTTTTACTGATAAAAGTTCTGAAGTTTTTCAAAGTTATTTTTCTCCCACAATGTTGTCATTGTTGTAGTTCTGTTCATAACATTCTACATCAGTTCATAGAGGACTTTCAAATTTCTTCTGAAATTGGCTGTTTGATCATTTCTTATGATATAGCAATGTTCCATTATACTCATACACCACAATTTGTTTAACCATTCCTTGGATACTCCCCAGTTTCCAGTTTTTTACTATCATGAAAGAGTTTCACAGTTTGGTAATTAGGGGCAAAGTTCCAAATTGCTTTCCTGAATTCCTGGATCACTTCATAGCTCTACCAACACTATACTAGTCTACCTGTTTTCCTGCCTCACCTAAAACATTGATCATTTCCTCTTTTGCCCATCCTATAGGGGTGAGATGGAACCTCAAAGTTGCTTTAATTTGTATTTCTCTAATTAGTGATTAAGAGCATTTTTTCATTAGATTGTTGATAACGTTAATTTCTTCCTTTGAAAACTGCCCGTTCGGGGCGGCTAGGTGGCGCAGTGAATAGAGCGCCGGCCCTGGAATCAGAAGGACCTGAGTTCGGAGCCGGCCTCCGACACTTAATCCACACAAACAAAAACCTAGCCGTGTGACCTTGGGCAAGTTACTTAACCCCAATTGCCCTAAAGGGGCGGCTAGGTGGTGCAGTGAGTAAGAGTGCCGGCCTCGGAGTTTGGATGACCCGAGATTAGATCCGGCCTCAGAAAATGAGCACCCACGCATAAATAATGACTAGCCGTGTAACCTTGAGCAAGTTACTTAACCCCAATTGCTTAAAAAAAAAAAAAAAAAAAAGAAAACTGCCCGTTCATATCCTTTGTTGATTTATTGGTTAGGGAATGATTCTTAGTCTAATAATTTGAATCAGTTTCTCACATAGCTTCAATGAAAACTTGCAGAAAGTTGTGGCAAAGGTTTTTTCCCAGTTCCCTGTTTCCCTTTTAATCTTTATGATACTAGATTTGTCTGTGCAAAATTTTGTGTCCAATTTATTTTGGGCAATCTTCTCTACCACTTTGTTGGTCAGAAAATCTCTGTTCTGTAGATCCTGTTCTTCCAACTTGTTTAAGATGTGACTTAAAATCTAAGTCATGTTCATCTGGAACTTAATGTGGTGTGAAGTGTTCGTCTAAAACTAATTTCTGCCAAGCTGTTGTCCAGTTTTCTCAGCAGTTTTGGTCAAATAGTGACTGGAGTCTTTGGGTTTATTAAACATAATGTTTCTGTGTTTGTTTTCTTCTGTGTGGTGTGCTTTCCACTGATCCCTCTCTTTAACTTATATCCATTCATTTTAATGATTACTGCTTTGCAATATATTTGAGATCTGATACTGGTGTTCTCCCTTCTCCCTCCCCCCCCCCCAAACTTTTTCATTATTACTTTTGAGATTCTTAACTTGTTCTTCCATATGAATTTTGTGATTATTTTTTCTAGCCCTATAAAATATTCTTTTGTGAGTATGACTGGTACTGCACTGGGTAAGTACATCAATTTAGGTAGTATTGTCTTTCTTATTATATTGGCCCAACCAGGCTAATGACTTGTCTAGATCTACACAATTGATAAATGTCAGAGCTGGGACTTGAAAACCAAGGTTTTAGACTCCAAGATCTTGACTCTTTAGTTTTATGTGACTGAAAGAATTTAAAACTCCCCCACCCAAACAGCATATGGAAACTGTAGTAAAAGCCTTCATTAACTAAGCAAAGCCTTAAATTCATGGGCATTCTCTCCACTGCCCCCCTTCTACATTTGGGAAACAAATGGGTGAAATGCAAACAAGCAGCGAGTCATTCATTTTTCTTCCCCAAACTCCAGAGTACTTCTGGGGGTTTGTGTCTCCAGCCTAATTCTCCTTTCTTTCTGGAATTGGAAGACCTCAGACGTTTAGTCAGACCCATCACTTTATAGCTAAAGAATCAAGAGGCCCATGGAGGTGATATCAGTCCAGGGTCATTCCAGAAGTTTGCGGCAGACCCAGGATTAGAAATCCAGATTCCTGTGTGCTTACATTCTACCAGCTTTCTCCTGTGTATAGTCATAATTGATCTTAAGAATTCCTTACAAAGTTCTCAGTCATCAGAGAAAAGGCAGTTTTGTTCTTGATGTAATGTGAAGGCTGGAAAGTCTACTGACTTTTAGAAAGATTTTCAGCAGGAATTGAAAGAAAAGGGATGTCTGCTAACCCTTCATTTTCTGAAACACTTGCCTTTCCCCTGACCATTCTAGTTTCTTGAGGTTTCTTGTAGTGCTTTATTTTTTCTGGAGTCACTTAAAAATGTATGTGTAACTAGGAACACATAGGCCAACAACAGTTACATTATTTCAAAAGACAATTCTTAAACTGGTTTCAATTTGGCTTAGCCTCTCAGTTCCTAGGCTGAATCCTTTAACTCAGTTTTTGGATGATGTTTAAAGGTTGTTAGCAGGAACATGGTATGCCAGTAGGGGGGTGTGTGTGTGTGTGTGTGTGTGTGTGTGTGTGTTTGGGTGTGTTTCCCTTGCCTCTCAAAAAATGTGGTATATTAAAAAGAGTGGAAAATCTTGGGTCATAGCTTTTCTCTGAGTCATTCCCACACACACATACATGGACACACTAACTGTGATGCAGTTGTGTGTTCCCTTGGTTTGTGTATATTAACTCTTAGGAGCTTGAAATGAGAAGGTTTACCAACATTGCTATAAAAGGCCAGCGAATGGTTTAATTCTGATCACGTTAGTTAGGGATACTCTGTGGCAACTTGACCCTGACTCTGCATACAGACCTGGGTGAATTCGGCCAAGATGACCATTTCTACTTGTCTGTGATTCACCTGATTTTCTCCTTATATGTAAATGATTTTTTCAGGTCCTGCAGATAGTTTTGATTTCTTGAACTTTTACAGTTGCTTTACACTGGGCCTGATTTCTTCCCATTTAAGTCCCCATATTTTGCTTTCTTGTAGGACCAACTGAAGAAGCGGGCTGGGATTCAGCAGGCGAGTCTACTTCTAGTATTTGGCCTTCCAACAATGGCAGCACAGCAGCACAGTTTGTATTCTTTATTCATTTGAATACATTCACAATACTGAAGCAATTTATTTTCTCCTTGTTTTCAAATTGGATTAGAAATAACTTTTTTTGGCTCTGAAAAGCTGGAGGCTAATGACAGTAGTAGGCTGAGACGCTGCCTTGTCTAAGGCAGAACCTATCCCTTGGTTTTGCTGAATGACAGCAGGGGAATTGGACAGAGTGTTGGACTCAGCAGCCAGATGGCCGGGGCTCCCAGGTTCACCACAGGCTCCAGAAGCTGTTCAATCCACCCCCTTCTTCCCATTTTAGAGGTCAGGGAAGTTCAGTGACTTGTCAGCCAGTCAGCTAGTGTTTATTCTGCGCTTACTCCATGCCAGGCCTTGTACTAAGCCCTGGAAATACAAAGAAAGGTTAGGACAGGGTCCTTCCTTTAAGGAGCTCACAGTCAAATGGGGAAAAGACCACATGCAAACAGCATATGTACAGGGCAAAACTAGAGACCATCTGGTTTACCTAGGATTACAGGGGACCAGGAGGAGGCTTCTTGCAGAATGTACGATGTTAGCTGAGACCAGAAGAAAGCCGGGAGGCAGAGGTGAGAGTGAGAACATTCCAGGCCTGGGAGAGTGAAAATGCATTGAGTGTGCACCAGTGTCACTGCATTATAGTATATGTGGAGAAGAGTGAAATAGAAGACTAGAAACCTGAGCCTAACCCTGGAGGCAGTAGGGGCTCCCTGGAATCTGTAGAGTAGGGAGATGTGGTCAGACCTATGCTTTCGGGAGGTCTGCTGGAGTAGGGAAAGACTTGTGTCAGAGAGACCAAGCATCGGGGGTTGCACTAGTCCAGGGTGTGAGGTGGTGAGGGCAGTGTCAGAAGAGAAGCAGGAGTATATAAGAGATGCTGCAAAGGTAAAATCAACAAGACTTGGCAACAGAAATGGGAGTTATGGGAGAGCTGAGGATGGCCCCTGGGTTACTAGCCTGGGTGAGTGGGAGGGAGGGTGCATCACTGTAGTGGTGCAGTTTGGAGAAAGACAGGGAAGTCCATTCTGGGCATGTTGAGTTTGAACTGTCAAGAGGACTTCCAGCTCAAGATGGTCAGTAAGTGACTGGAGATGTGAGATGGGAGAGTAGGAAAGAGGTTAGGGCGAGGTAAATAAATTCGAGAACCACAAGCATGAAGGGAATAGCTGAACTCATGGGAGCTGAATGAAAATCACTGAAATGGCATAGAGGGAGAAGAGAGCCTAGGTCACCCTCACTTAACAGGCATGACCTGCATTGAAGATACAGGAGATTGAAAAGGCATCACACAAGTAGGAGAACTGGGAGAGAAGTCTAAGAAAACCTAGAGAGAAGAGAGAATTGAGAAGTGATCCACAGTGTCAAAGGCTGAAAAGAGGCCAAGAAGGAGGCATTAAGAGGCACTGGGCCAAGATGGCAAAATAGCAGGGAGTGCAGTGAGCTCCCCCCAACTCCTCCCAAACTGACAGAGACTGAACCAGACTGAATCCTGATGGAGAAATAGAAGAAAAAGTTGCAGTGTGTCATCTTTCTGGACCAGGTTTGCAGAAGAGAGACAGAAAACTCTGTGGACACTGGGGAAGGGGGTCTGGCCAGGAGCTTGCTGCCTGTAACACTGGTGACCTGGAGCAAAAAAAACAAGGCCCCGGCTCATCACGAGGCACCTCGATGGGAACAGGTGACAGCTGGAAGCTTTGTGGCACTAACCAGCTCTACAGCTCAGAAATCACATTTTAAGAAATCTCAGAAGAAAACCGCCCAGATTGCTAAGAACCATAAGACAAGGTAGAAGTCCCCTCTTGAATGAAACCCCCAAAGGGAAACTCCCAGGAATATTATAGCCAAAGTCAGAGCTTCCAGGCCAAAGAAGAAATACTGCAGCTGCCAGAAAGAAAGCATTTAAGTACTGAGGAGCCAGGATATTTCAGAAGGCAGAGGTATAGGTTTGCAGCCAAGAATAATTTACCCAGCAAAACTGAGGATAATCTAGGGAGAAAACTGGATCTTGCAAGCATTCTTCATGAGAAGACCAGAGCTGTATAGAAGCTTTGAAATTTAAACGCAAGAGTTAGGAGAAGCATAAAAAGGTAAACATGAAGAACCTTGATAAAGGGCTAGACCAGGATAAACTGCTTCTCTTCAGTATGGGGAGATGATGTATGTGTCCCCTCTGAGCCTTGTTATCATCAGGCCTCAGAGGGAGTCCAGACAGACAAGGCCTGGGAGGGTTCTCTTGTCTTGATGAGCTTAAGAGAAGAATCTAGGGTTAGGAAAGAGAGGGGAAGAGGAAGGAAGCTTAGGGAGAATATCCCACAGAATGAGGGTAGACAAGTAGATATTTATATAAACCAGGATGAGATAGAGGGGACCCATTCTTCTCTGTACTGGTCAGAATCGGGAAGAATAGACACACCCAGTTGGGTTTCACTCAACAGAGAAACAAGAGGGAAAGGAGGGAAGGAAATTAGAGGGAGGGATTAATTCTAAGCACAACAAACTCTAAGAATGAACAGAAATATTTATAACTTTTTGAGGTAACAATGGGAAGCTGAGGGGAGTGCCATGAATTGGGGAATGCCTGAACAAGGTCTAGAGCATATAAATACAATGACTGTACTGTGCTATAAGAAATGATAAAGGGGATGGTTTCACAGAAACCTGAGAAGAATTTGTGTGATGCAAATTGAAATGAGCAGAACCAGGGAAACCATTTCTACAACAGCAACAACATTGTAAAGACAAACAACTTGGAAATATTTGGGGACCCTAATCAAGCCCTGTTGAAGAGGCCCAGTGACAAAGCATGCTGTCTACCTTCTGTTAAAGAGGTGAAGGACTCAGGGCAGAACCAAGCCTTCTTTTGGACCTTGCAGTGCAGAAGTTTGTTTGACTCTGTGTATATGTAACAGGGTTGTGCTTTTCTTAATTAGGGGAGGGGTGTTGTGGGAGGCTGAGGAGATAGATTTTTCTTGATTGAAAAAATATTTTAAATATTTTTTTGGAAAGAGATCTTTGGTGACTTCAGAGAGAGCAGTTTCAGTTGAGCAATGAGCAAGGCAGCTTCAGAGTGTGAGAGGAGATGATGCAGAGGCCAAGATGGATAGGCTTTCTGTGGGAAGTTAGCGGAGGCCAGGATTGTGATGGGCTGGCTTCAGGAGGTCTGTCAAGAAGGAGAGAACTGACAGAGGGCAGTAGCAGGATCAAGTAAGGATGGGGGAGACATGGACATGTTTGTAGGCCACAGGGGAGCAGCCAGTAGTCAGGGCAAGACTGAAGATGAGGCAGAGTCGGGATGATAGAGGGTCAACTCCAGCAAACTCCAGTGGCTCCCTGTCACCCCTCAGGAGTGAATCAGACATTCTCTGGCCCCTTTTTGCCTTTCTGGTCTTCTTAATCTTCAAAAATTAATCTTGACTTCCCTCCCTGTACTCTAAAACCCAGCAGCCCTGACCTTGCACATGAGCCCTTCCATCTCCTGGTACCCCTCACCCCTACCCTAATCCTGCCACATGGTCTCCTTCTTCCCTGAGGCCCCTGGGGCCCATGGCCTTCTGGTGGCTCTGGTTTCCTTTGAGCCTAAGATCGAAGCCTACCTTCTGCAAGAAGCCTTTTCTGCCCCCACCCTTCCCACTGCTAGCGCCTTGGTTCTGTTATTACCTTCTGTGCCTGCACTCGAATCCTCACACACACGCACCTTTGCATGTTGTCTCTCCTGTTAAAAATGACCCTGTTTTGGCAGTAGTTCTTCGGCCTTGTGGTCAGTACCCGGTGTGGCCTAGGCCCTTAATAAGTGCCGGGGGCGTCAGAGACAGTATCGGCAGTTTGCCCATTGGTGTTTTGCTGGCAGTTGGGAGGCCTGGCAACAGTCTTCCAATCCCAGGCCTCTCCCATGTGGCCAGAGTCATAACTTTGCAAGTAACCACCAGAAAGTTGGCAGTTGCCACTTGGGTTTTGGAGGGCTAGAAGGCTATCTTCTAAGTAGACGTTCATAATGAGTTCCAAGAGGAATCCTTGCCTTCTTGGGCCAGCACGGTAGGGACTTCCTCTTGGTTGACTAAGGGTTATTCTAGCTGCTTGCTTTTTTGAGCCCATGTTCTTGTCTTTAGGAACATGTGATCCCCGCACCTGGGCACTTTTTGGGCTGGTGTGCCCTGTGGCAGGGCCCAGTTACTTTATAAGAGGTTTTCTAGGTAAGCCTGGAAGTTAGTGCCCACACTGAGGTGTGTGGGTGAGGCAGTGATTACAGTGGCTGATATAAACTGCCATCAGGAAGACCTAAGGCGTGCTCAAGGGACTTACTTACATGTCTTCATCAGCACAAATGCTGCCTCCTCTTAGGCAACATTGACACAGCTTAAATGGAGCCAAGGGCTGGTCAGCAGTCCCAGCGGGGAATGGGGTGGGTGGGCATTAAGCCTTTGGCACCTGCTGGCTGTAGGACAATGGGCATTATTTGTGGTTTCCTCATCTGTTCAGTGAGTCTTTAGTGCCCACCTCTTTCACTTTTGGAGATGTTGGAAGGCTTTGATGAGCAAAGACATGTAAGGATCCCCCTTGTAGAAGGAAGGCAGCCACTCCCAAGATCAGCTGCTGTGCCTCTTATCCAGATTTTTAGGGCAAGGTTCTCCCATGCCTGAGGGAGGACAGATAGTTGAGCCTCATGGGATGTGGGCAGGCCCTCTTCTTTTCTATTCTGGTGATGGTCTGACCCAGGAAATGTTCCATCCCTGCTGGTTTTTCTGTTCTGCCTGCTTGGCTGTGGTCCAGTCACTGGTGAGGGCACTGAAGTCATCTTCTTCCCAGTTTGTTGGTGTGGCCCTGCCCCAGGGAGTCCTGGCTTAGTCTTGAGGGTTGGGATGCTCAGCCCGTGCTCCTAATCTTCACATGTTCACTAGGCGTGCCCTTGTGGGTTGATGGACTGAGGCCCCCAGGAGCAAAGCCTTGAGTTCTTGGTGTCTAAATTCTGAGCACCACTGCTGGTCGTTACAGCTCTTTGGCCCCAGGGAGTGGAGGCTGACTCCTCCCTATGGAAGGACCCAGTGTTGTGACCTTGCGATTGACGCCATGTTGCCTTAGGAAGGTTAGGAGTGGGCTCCCTCATGGCACTTGCTCTTTCTGTTCTGTGCAGGTGGTGACATCATGGAGCCTGAGTTGCCTGGCCCCGTGCAGATTGTCTTGGTGAACAAAGAGCAGCATTCTTTTGAGCTGGATGAGAAGGCCTTGACCGACGTCCTCTTGCAAGACCATGTTAGGGACCTTGATGCGGTAGTGGTGTCAGTAGCTGGAGCCTTCCGAAAGGGCAAGTCTTTCCTTCTGGACTTCTTGCTTCGATACCTGTATAACCAGGTGGGCTGGAATCCCTTGATGTCTCGGTCCATAGTCAATGCCTTGTTTTCCTATCTTCGTATTTAGAGGAGACTTATTTCTCATCTTGCAGAAGGAAGGTAACCATCCTCATTGGTTGGGTGATGAACATGAACCACTAACAGGATTTTCATGGCGAGGGGGTTCTGACCCTGAAACCACTGGAATTCAGATCTGGAGTGAAATTTTCATTGTGGAAAAGCCTGATGGGAAAAAGGTAAAGGGGGAGGGGGCACCTCCAAACACACGAAGAACTTTGCCTTTTTGATCATTGTGTAAAATTAATTTACACAAAATCTCTCTTTGTATTGGCATACAGTTTGAAACATTTTTATCTTTAATTTTAAGCCAAAATAAACCTTTCCCACACTATGAAAGATGAATTTTTACCTTTAACATGCCCCTCAAAGCATAGCTCATTTTCACTCCTTCCATATCCCCTTCTGTTCTCTGCTTGTTCACATTTTTTTCTATTTGTGTTTACATTTTTATTTTTTTCCAGCCAGTTGGTATATACTGTTTTGGTTTTGTTTTTATTTAAATTACTTCATACCAGTCTTTGCAGCTTTCTTCATATCACTTATTTGTCGTTTTAAATGGCCCTGTATTATTCTGTTCTATCAGTATGCCATAGTTTATTTAATGATTCATAGTCATTCAATTTTTAAAATATAATTAATCATCAAGCATTTTCTACTCTCTATCCCTCCCACACTTCTCTCCCAATTGATCAAACGAAAAGGAAATGAAAGCCTCATTAGAGATAAGCATAATTCAGCAAAGAAGATTCCTGTCTTACTCTGCTTTTTGATTCCTCCTGGTAATGCACTTTATCGAGAGAAGTCATTCCTAGTTGATACTGACTTTAGGAAGGCAAGCAGAAACCTCCTTGGCTTTTCACCCACTAACCTTCTTCATACTGAATCAGAAAATATGGATGTGAAAAGTGACCAAATCTGAGAGAGACCCTAGAGAACGCCTGGTCAGCCCCTGAAATGGAGGAAAGGAGGGAGTAATTTGGCAGGCACACAGATACTCTGGAAGAAAAGTAGCATGCAGAAGGCCTGGAACGTGTTAAGGATGAAGCCCACCCTGAGCTGCCATAATGTATTATGTGCTGGACTCCCTGCCAGTGTCTCTGTGCTGGGCTGAGGAAGTGCTTGTGCAGCTGGGCCCCTTGTAGATAAGGAGACCCTCCTGTCTTCCCCTGCCAGAGGGTTCTTGTCTCTCTCCCACCTTTCCTGAGCCTTTCCTTGGTCCTGCTATTATAAATATACAGGCTACTCTGTGGATTATGAACGCTTTAGGTTCCATGCTCCATGTTTATTTCTCTTGTAAGAAACCTAGTTTTCACCGAAGTTTTATGAAGTTGTAAAGTTGCTGTTGTCAGGCGCCAGGTCACCCCTAGTGCCTCGGGCCTGGGCCTCCTGCTCTCTGGCCTTTTCCATTACATCATGGTGCTTCTTTCTGGGGTCCTTGTGGGCGCTCCGATTTGTAAAGTATGCTTGTGTAAAAATGATGTCATGCTTAGAAATAGGGACAATGCTATCTGAAAAACCCTAAAAATGAGAAAGACGAAGAGAGCGCTGCAAATAATTATCTGCCTTTAGCACATACAATCAGAGATGTGTAGCTTTATGACTATGTACTCCAAAAACTTTGTAGGGTTAAGAGAAATTAAATGAACATTCTTGGTTTCCTGTCCAAGCAAAATAAGAATTCTGGCTCTGAGTCTGCTCAGAAGATGGGAATGGCTGCGTTTGGTGTGCTCAGGCCTCAGCATGAGGCCTTCTGCCGCCTCCCTGCTGGATGGGCTGGATCTGGTGGTTTCGGCAGGTGCCCCCTTCCTCCATGTTGCTCCACGTGCTTTCTTTCTCAAGCCGCCCTTGGGCAGTGAGTCAGAGAGGACTGGACCTTCTGCAGGAATGCTGTGGTCAGGCTAGACGAGCAGTTGGGCTCTTCCTCTTCTAGAAGCATCCAGAAGGTTGGTTCACTAGGTCTCTTTGTAGGATAGTTGTTTTGTTTCAAAGCAGTTTCTTTAACCTTGTACTTTTTTTTCTCAGTGTTCTCTTGGCATTTTCCCTTGTTCAGGTGGCAGTGATTTTGATGGATACTCAAGGTGCGTTTGACAGCCAGTCAACGGTGAAGGACTGTGCCACCATATTTGCCCTTAGTACCATGACGAGCTCTATCCAGGTAAGTTGGCTTGATTTATGAAGAAAAGGGAGTGTTCCTTGGGATGTTCCTGTGATGCTGATGCCCATCAGAATCCCTGTGGAACTTTGGGGAGGGCTGGGCATTCAGTGCCCTGCTTGTCTGCCTAAGGAAGGCAGCCTTCTCAGGTCTGCCTTCTGAGGAAGAATTTGTTTAGGAGAGGCTGCCCTGCTGCCATGGTGTGAGGCAGTCTTAGACACACAAAAAAGAGTGAGCCGTTATTGTTCTTGACACACCTCCACTCCAGGAAGCTGCCCTGGGGTGGTTCAGGCTTGGGCTGGGTTTTTTCAGGTTAATCTTTCTTGTCAGGATGGTGTTAATCTGAAAACTGCTTTTGTTACAGATTTATAATTTGTCTCAGAACATTCAGGAGGATGACCTACAGCAGTTGCAGGTAACAACTCATGGCTCACAAAGGTTTTGCTGGGGATTGGCATAACCTCTTTTGAAACAATCTTAAGAGGGTGTTTTTCTATGCAAGGTTCAAGGGTGAAAGAAGGTTATTACTCCTCAGGCCCTGCCCAGGCCCCATATTTTGGGCTTTTTCTCCTGGACTCTCTTCAGAAAACAGCCCCTCGCATGCTCCCTTTCCATGTCCCTGGCGTCCTTGGTGGCACTGCTCCCTTTCTACTTCCACGTGCCTGAGCTTGTTTTAGAGGCTGTTCTCCTACATCCAGTCCATGACCAGGTTGTCCTCATCATCCTCTGCATCTCCCACCCTTCCCCTTCATGGACCTACACCTCTGCCTCCAGTTGCTTACACCTTCAGGATTCCTGGCCATGGTTTGATATGATCTTTATTGTCCCCGGGATCATGATATTCCTCTTGGCAGAAACTTGTGTGTATCAAGGCTCATCTCTCCTGGAAAGGCCTTGGTGTGTTCCTCGGCACTGTTTTGTGGAGGTTTGCCTTCTGCTTGGCACCTAGGGCACGTGGTATCCAGAAAGGCTCACAGTGGCAATAATAGAATTTAAGTGTCATCCCTAAGAGCTTGTTGACTTTGGGCTGAGTCTGTCTTTTCTTGGCTTGTCTTATTTCCTCTACTTGTTATACACTCTTTGAGGGCAGGACAGATTGTTGTTTGGCAGTGAAGGTAAAGGGAGCATCCCATCCCAGAAATGTGATAATGCAGATCCCTTGACTCCCTCGTCTCCAGGGCTCCTAATTAGGGTATCCAAGTGAGGAAAGAGTTCACTGGTAGGAACAGTCAGAGTCCATCCCTTCTTGAGGTGAAGCTGGGGAAGAATGCGTAGCTCTATCCCTGCAGGCTCCCCTGCATGACAGCTCACTGGCCCACACAGTCTGAGAGAACTGGCAGCTGTGGTGGCCCAGCCTGTTGGGGATCTGGGAAAGAGGCTGGGGTGTCAGAGAGGAGCTGCCTGCCCTCGGGGCAAAGGGCTGCCCATGTCCTGACTTCCACGAGGCAGAGGGGAGCAGAGTATGTGAACTAGGGCAGAAGCTTAGCTTTGGCTTCTGAGAACATTTCCAGAATGGAAAATGAAGAGTCAGCTGGTGAATACCCAGTGAAGGAGGTGGGAGATTCCTTAGAATTCCTTAGAATTAGTCGAGATCACTTCCTCAACAGCAGGTTCTAGCAGATCAACCTCTTTCTTTTTTTTTTTTATGGGGTTGTGAAAGTGGCAGAAAAGGGGAATGATAAGGACGTGTTTGGCATAGAGTTTTAGCAATATTTTTGATAAATTATCTCCTATAGTTCTTATGGAGGAGATAGAGAAACATAGACTAGACGATCCTGTCTTTGTCGGAGTTCAGGGTGTTTGTTCAGGATACAGCTTTCCTATGATGTGAGATTTTGGGTGGGTTACTGTGTGGACCTGCTTGTCCCCCTGGGCTGTGTAACACTTTTGTTAATGGCTTGGATAAAGACTCAGATGAAACATTCACCAGATTCTCAGATGATCCAGAGTGGGAGGGAGTGAATGTTCCAGATGACAGCCCAGGCTGGCACATGTTGCTGAATCCATTAAGATGGTGTCAGTAGGGATAAAGGTCTCTGTTTTATCCCTGGGCTCTGTAAGTCTATTGTGAGGGAGGTGCAGCTAGGCAGCACGTTGTCTAAAAAAGACCTGGGGGTTCTAGTGGGTCTCAGGCTCTCAGTCTGGGTCGGTGTCAGGTTAGGGCTACCAAAGTCCCTCTGTTCTCTGTCTTTTTTAAGCTTTCCCTGGATGAGTGTACTGAGTCTTAGGGAGCATAGTTTAAGGAGAACACCTAGTACACAGTAAGGGTCTGGAGTACATGTCATATGACCAGTGGTGGGAGTTAGTGGGCATGTAAAGCCTGAAGAAGCCGATGCTGGGGAGGGACAGGAGAGTTGTGACTGACCATTCGTCAAATGTGTTAACGTTGGGATTCCTTTTGGGCATGAGCTTTACTGGAGGTGGCCAAGGTCCCGTCCAGTCCTCCAGTTCTGTGATTCTCTCAAGGTGCCTGAGATATCCTAGGACGGTGACCCCAGTAACAAATAAGAGAAGTCAGGAGGAAAGTCAGGCTTGGAATAGTTGATGACTAACTGAATTTTAGACTAAATTAGACTGTGTTTGAGTTGCTCTTGGGACATCCAGATCTTGGGTGCTAAGCATGACAGAGGCTGGGCCTGGAGAATAGAGATTGAGGGTCAGCGTCCATAAGGGAGGGACAGTGGCAACTGTGGAACTGGATGAACTCTCCAGGAAAGGGTGTGAAGAAGACAGAAGGGGGCCCTATGCAGAAGGGTCTATCGGCTGGGCTGGCTGAGGGAGCCAGCACCTGAGACCTGCTGGAGTGCTGGAGGCTTTGGATGTTGACAGGGCCCTTGGGGAACCTGAGCCCAAACCAGAAGAAGTCATCATCATAGGCTGTCATCTTGTACTTTGGGAGATGGGAATCTGGTTTATAGCCATTTCAGGCTGGATGACCCATAGGCATCTCAGACTCCATAGGACTCCTGCTCTCCTTCTCAAGCCTCATCTAAGCAGGTCCCTCCTGCCTCAAGTCTCTCCTTCACATGATCAGTCTATAACCATTGGTTTATTAAGTACTTGCTGTATGCCAGGCACTGTGGATAGAAGTACACAGAAGGAGACAATCTTTAGTTGCAAGGAATTCACATTCTGTCAGGGGAGACAAGTACATATATAAATGTCTATGACTGAACACGCAGGGAATGAATATAGATGTCTGCTGAGTAGTTACAGACAAGTTGTTTGGCAAAGAGGACACTGAGAGCATCGGGGATCAGGAAAGGTGTTCTAGTCTTGGGCGATAGCGAGGGCAAAGGCATGGAGGTGGGAGGCAGTGTCAAGTGGGAGGAACAGAGAGGAGGCCAGATTGACTGGATGAAGGCAGGAGGGAGTGATGTCTGCCTAGGCTGGGTGGGCAGGTTGGGACCAGAGGGCAGAGGGCTGTAAGAACAAAGTAGATTAGGTGATGTTTCTAGAGGTATGAGGAAGGCTTGGCTGAGTGAGGGGGGCAGGCACTTGGTCAGCTCCCTGAAGGAAAATCCCATGTGTGGGATGGGATGGAGCAGGGAAAGACTGGAGGCAAGGGAACCATATGACAAGAGTGTTGGTGGCACCTGGGTGAGAGAGAGGCCAGAGGAGGGAGGCCGGGCAGTGTCGAGCCTCTGACTCTGGAGAGGGAGCCTGTGGATGGGGGCATGGAAATGACCGGGAGGTAGGTGGTAGTGCAGTCCTGAGACTGAGATAAAAGACTGGCCAAAGTAGAGATAGGATGACAGGGACACTGTGGGGCTGGGCCCCGGGGGGAGCCCCGCAGTTACAGGCCAGAGTGGTGATGAGGATGACCGAGCTCGCCCCTCTTCCCCAGATGGCTCCGGCTCCCCTGGCTGGCCTTTGGCACGCGCTCTCTCCAGCACTTTGTGTACCAGCCAGGCTGACTGGCTTGCCATTTTGTCTCCGGCCTTTGTCTAGGCTGCTGTACTGGGAATGTGCTCACTGCTCATCTTCTCTCACAGTGTCTCATTTCTTTCCAGGCTCATCTCCATGAAGCCTCTTCTGATCCCTCCCTCCCCATCCCCATACTTGATTGTCTTTATTTTGTATCTTTTAGAGGAGGTCCGGTCCAGTTGTGTTTCCACCTCTGTCCCCGGGGCTGGCCCAGAGCCTGGCCTCTGCTGTCCTTTGCATTCTTTCTCTGCCTGCTGGAGGTGATGGAGCTTCTGACCTAGGGCTCCTAGCTGCCCCTCCTCTGGGTCCAGGCCAGCACCCTTCCCTTGTGTAGCCACAGAGGAAGGCCATTGGCTTGGATGGGCTAGAGATTCTCATTTCTCTCCCTTCCCCGTACCAAGCTGGGAGCACTTTGCTGACTACTGGTCCCCAAACTGTGACTTCTAATTTTGTGGGAGCAATTCTTGGTCCTGGCCACCAGATAGCCAGCAGTGGTGAAGTCTCTGAAGTGTGTCAGGCTCTGCTCTGAACTCTGGGGCACAAAGGGAGACAAGCAGCCTGAGCTTAGTTTGGAGTGTATGCTGGGCCAAAGGATGACTGCTGGAGAGACCCCTTCCCCTGCTATGTTTTCACCTGTTGTTATTTATGTGTTTCCTTCTTAAAGCTGTTCACAGAATATGGTCGTCTGGCAATGGATGAAATTTCCCAGAAGCCCTTCCAGGTATGTTCCTTCCTTCCATACACCACTCCTGTCTGGCTGGCTTAGCCAGCTCTCTGCCTCACCTGCTGTCTTGTTCTGAGGTGAGAGTTCCCAGAAGTCTTGACAGTGAGCCCATTGCCTGTGGGGCCTCAGGTGAATCTGTGGGCTTTGGGTGGGTGGTTCTTCACCCTTCACCCTGCCTCATGGCTCCCTTCCTTGGGTTCTTACTAAGCAGAGGAGGCAGACGTGGCCCATGGGGCTTGGCACCTGTGTGCCTTCTGCCCTGGGCAGTCTCCCACTGATTATGTCCCCAAGATTCCTGGGATAGGAAAGTCCTGGAGCCCTGCCCGAGTTCTCCCTGCCTCCTCTCCAAAGGAAAGGGTTAGCAGTGCTGTTCTGAAGAGGGCTCTGTAACAGGAACAACTGCCATTTCTGCACGGCGTCTTATGAGCTAGGCACTGTGCTTAGTGTCTCACAGACATTCCCCTATTTGTTCCTCACGACCACCCTGGGAGGTGAACCCCACTTTACAGACAGGCTCAGTGACTTGCCCAGGGTCACGCAGGGTTTCAGGCCTTTCTTTTTTCGCTGAGCCACCAAGTTTGTTTATACAAGGTGGTGTGTGACCCACCCTATTCCTTTTCTCCCTAAATAGATGCTGATGTTTTTGGTTAGAGACTGGAGCTTTCCTTACGAGTATAGCTATGGACTTGAGGGAGGAATGGCATTCCTGGAGAAGCGCTTACAGGTAACCCACAGTGGGGGGATGTCGGAGGATGCTGGTGGCAGCCCATAGAAGGGATCTATCTAACCTCTTTGAAGATTATTGACAGTGGAGCATAGGTAACAATGAATTACCTGGGATGCCTTCGTTGATGTGCCTGGGCAGGCTTGGGTGGTACTCAGTCAGAATGTGGATTGCCATTCTCCTTTATAAATTTGGTCCTGATAGTCATGAACAGGCCCAGCCGGCTGTCCAGAGCCTCCATTACAGGTCCTAACTGGTTTAGCAGCTTGTCTGGGTCCCCAGCCTGCTTTTTCTCCCTTTCACAAAGTGTTAGGCAAGACCAGTTGCTGTCTGTAAGCCAAGGCAGGCTTTTCACTTTGAAGGGTCTGCCTCGTGGTTCTCTTCATCATGATGGAGTCTTCTGGTGTGGGGCTCTCTTCCTGGCGCCCAGGATCCTGAAGGCCTCAGGTTCAGATGGGCCCATACAGTCCGTGTGCTCAGTTCTCCCTCGAAGCAGATGGAGGAGTTCTGGCTTTGTTGGTCTTTGTTGGCAGGTGAAGGAGCAGCAGCATGAGGAAATCCAGAACGTCCGAAATCACATCCGCTCCTGCTTTACCAGTGTCTCCTGCTTTCTTCTACCACATCCAGGGCTCCAGGTGGCCACAAGCCCAACTTTTGATGGAAAGTTGAGAGGTTTGTGCCATTGAAACACTTGGATGCAATAGCTGTTACTGAAGGAAGGGAGCCCTGCTGACTTTACTCTGGCCTCCAACTAAGGCCTGGGGTGTCTCAGTCTGGCCCACTGTCTCCCCTTCTGGGAAATGGGGTAAATAGTGCTCTCAGGGTCGTTCCAGTGGGGCTGCTGTGAGTGCAGAGACACAGAGAGGGCCCTAAAGAGGAGGCTGAGTTCACAGAGTACACTGGGCTCCTGGGAGGGGAGAGCGCAGCTGCTGCTTTAACTCCTGGGTTCTACGATCTTTAGACCCAGTGGCATCGTTGTGCCTCCGTGTGTCCATCTGTAAAACTGACCTAGCTTTGTTTTTCGGACTTTCTTTGTGATCCTGTAAGCAATGTTGGGTGATGCTAATGTCTTAGCATAGGAGTTCAGCATGGAACAGGCTGCTAGGTGGGGCTTTCAGTGGAAGAGACACAGGCCTGGCTCCCTTGGCCAGTGGGTGGTCTCATCCAGAAGACCTGCCTACAGGGGTCCTCAGAGAAAATGAGTTTGCTAGATTGACCTTTGTCCTCCATTTGTTCACTGGAGGAAGCTTGTCACCTTGTTGGCAGCTTTTCTGCTCAGAAAAGGTCAAGCCCTGGTGATGTGGTCATTTAGAATAAGGTTTCTTGGCCCAGGTTTCACAAAAAAGTCTCTGGAGGCTGATGGGGTCATATGAGTTGTTTGTACATCCCTCCCTCCCAGTAATTGAATCTGAACAACATGAATTTTCATACGTGGACAAGAATGACAGGTGGATAGGAGATGTCTTCATGTATGTGTGGGTCAGGATATGCGTGGAGACAGCTGTCTTCCTGTTATGTGACATAGACCTCTTGGGCTGTCCAGGGAGCCCCTACTCAGAATCATGCTTTGTTGGGCTTTTTAAATTCTTAAAGGAAATGCTTTAGTTGGAGGTTTGTGTAAAGATGTAACTTTTCCTATCCAAATTTCACAGACCATCCCCCGTGAGCTCTTTCCATCTGTTTGCTCATAGCACCATGTGGTTGGGAGGCCTCAGGCCCGGAGTCTGCCCTGATTCTGCTGTCTCTTCACTATGTAGCCTAAGTCACACAGCCTCGGCAGGCCTGGCCTGCCCTGGAAAAGAATCATGTTAGACTAGCATGGGGCTTGTACCTTTACAAACAGCTTGGTCGGTCGCTCGCTGTGTTCCAGCAGAATTGGCCGTTTTTGTAGTCCTATGGATTGGATTTGATGCACCTGAAAGCATGATTCTGAGAAGGGGCACTGGGCTTCCCTTGGCCCGGGGAGCCTGGAGGAGGCCATGTCTGGCAGAGCCCACCAGCTCAGGCAGAGTCATGGGGTGGAAATGACCCACCTACTTCTTCCTCGCTGGAAAGAAGGGACCAGGGGGAGTTCCAGGTCTGGGAACCATCATGTGACATGTTTGGGGTCTTATTGAGGGCGGGGAAGCAGAAAGGCCCCAGAGGGTCTCCCAAGTGTCTAGCCACCTTGGTGAGCTCTGCACTGGTTTGGAGCCAAGAGATGCAGGTCATCTGCCTTCTGGCTCTGTTCCTCCCTCACTGTGTGACTGGCCACATGGCTTCACCCCGCTTTTTCAAGCTGTTAGTTACTGGCTTTGTGACCCTGGGCAAGCCACTTCCTCTGCCTGCCTCAGTTTCCTCAGCTGTGAAATGGGGATCATAATAGCACTACCTCAGAGGCTTATTGTGACAGTCAAATGAGCTCATATTTGTGTAGCACTTAACACCATGCCTGGCACATAGTAGGTGCTTAGTAAGTAGATGCTTGTTCCCTCCCTCCTTTCTTCCTCCTCTTTCCCTCCTTCCCCCCCCTCTCCCTCCCTTCCCTCTTTTCTCTTTCTCTCCCCTTCCTCTCCTCCTTCCTTCCCTTCTTCCCTTCCCTCCCTCCTTCCCTCTCTTCCTCCTTCTCTCTCTCCCTTCCCTCTTTTCTTCCCTTCCCTCCCTCCTTTCTTCCTCCTCTTTCCCTCCTTCCCCCCCTTCCCTCTTTTCTCTTTCTTTCTCTCTTCCCTTCCTCTCCTCCTTCCTTCCCTTCCTCCCTTCCCTCCTTCCTTCCCTCTCTTCCTCCTTCTCTTTTTCCTTCTCTCTATCCCTTCCCTCTTTTCTTCCCTTTCCTCCCTCCTTTCTTCCTCCTCTTTCCCTCCTTTCCCCCCTCTCTTCCTCCCCTCTCTCTCTCTGTCTCCCTCCCTTCCCTCTTTCCTTTTCTCTTTCTTTCTCTCTCTTCCCTTCCTCTCCTCCCTTCTTCCCTTCCCCTATTTAATGAGACAGTGGTTTGGAAACTCTAAGCTTAGGGATAGGGCTTGGATCATTGATTTCATTGGTGCAGGGAATGTCCAGTTGAGGAAGCTCCCTCTCCCAATGCGGGTCAGCAGCCCTCTGCCCAGTGGAGAGGTTGCGTGTCCTACCGGCCCTGCCATGAAACGCTGTCTGTGTGAACAGTTAGGAACCCTGTACTATGCTGGGAGAGAGTCTGAAGAGGCTTTTGCCTCTTGAGAAGTCTTGTGGGACGTGGGGGACTTGCTTCCATCCCCTCTAGTCCTGGAAGTCACTGGGGCATTGGTTGTCACCTAATGGATTTTGCAGAAATAGAGACTTGCTTGTCTTGTCACTTTTTGAAATTGCCCCAACTTGTGTCCAAAGATCCTTAGGGCTACTACCTGAGGGGGGAGGAGGGAGGCAAACAGGAGTCAGGCTTCGGGGAAGGGGGCATGGAGCCTCCTTGTCTCTGTCCTTTTCTGGGGGGAGCCTGAGTCAGGCCCCTTGCTTACACTGCTTCTCTCTGGTGCTCTGGGCAGACATCGCTCCTGAATTCAAAGAGCAGTTACAGACACTGATACCGTTTGTGTTAGATGAAAGCAAGTTAATGGAAAAGGAGATCAACGGCTCCAAAGTCACCTGTCGGGGTCTGCTGGAGTATTTTAAGGTGAGTGCGGGCCTTCCTTCCAAGGGCTGCAGGCCTGCTTGGCTTGGCTCTTTGAGGTAGGGCTCAGCTACAAGCAGCCATGAGGGGGCACTGCTGACCTGAGAGATGAGCTCAGAGAGGACACGGCCAGTGTGTGCCTGCTGAGGGCTCTTCAGGGTTTCTGGCTTGGGCCCCCAAGGCATGCCCAGTGTGCTGGCAGCTCCCATGGGAGTTGCCCTGATGGTGCCCCCTGGGTCTATTCTATTCCCAGCTGCCATAGGTGATGGGTTTGCATGATCTCCTCACTATTTATGTTTCAGGCCTACATTAAGATTTACCAAGGAGAAGGTCTGCCTCACCCCAAATCAATGCTTCAGGTAAGCCATTTGCTGTTACCCTAAAGGAAGTCATTCTCCTGCTCACATGAGTCACGTCATCTTTTAAAATCAGGGAGCTGTTGCTCCCCTTCACTGTGCCCTGAGAGGGAGGCTAAGTGCTGTTTGCTTTTAGGCACATTTTCCAGGATGGTTGGCCGAGATTTTCTTTCTTTATCTCTATAAATACATGATGTTGGAATCGGAGCTGAATGGGGATCACAGGGCTGCAGGGAGCTCAGAGGCATCCAGCGTGACTTCGGAGTCCACCAGAAAGATTCCTGTGCACAGCGTCCCTGAGGCCCTCTAGCCAGAGACCCTCACTCCTTGGGCAGGCGACCCCTTCTGTGGGGAGCCCTCGTTGGGAGTGATTGTTCCTTTTCTCCATCCAGAATCTTTCCCCTTCCCTTTTCCTTTCTCTGCCCTTGGAAACCAACCTTTCTTCTCCAGACATGCTTTCCAACACTTAGCTGTGCTCCTTTCTCTTCTCAGTTTTCCCTTCACCCAGACTTAAGTATCCCTAGTTCCTTGGTCCATCTGGCCCTCAGCTGGCTGTTTTGCCCCCCCCCCCCCCAAGTATGTTGGTGTTTGGATCAGGTGTGGCTCCCCCACCTGGATCACCTGCTTGAAAGTGAGCTGAGCAGAGAGGGCTGGTTCACCTGGCTCTGTGATGTCACTAAGGCGGTTCCCTCTGACAGTGCAAGATACCACCAATTCCTGCTTCTTCATTCTGTGTTGTGCAGCTTCTGACTGTCAGTGGGCTGCCATTTATCAAATACAAATATATATGGCAAGATGTTCCCTGCCTCCAGGGGAAAAAAGGCCCATAAAAGGGAGCTGGAAAGCGGGGGAGGGAGGTGGGATGAACATGGCCAATGCAGGCTGGAGAGGGATGAGGCCTGGCGGCCTGGGCACCCTCCTTCAAAGGAGTATGTGATTCCAGGCCTTGGGGGGAGGTGCAAGGAGCTTCCTACTGGGGGCGGCAAGCATCCCAGCATACTGGTGATCTACCTGTCCCCCACTGACATTGCAAGGGCACCAGTGGACCACAGAGGTGATGAGCTCATCTCATTTTCTTAAATCCTTGTTTGTGGCATGTTGTAGTCTGCCCACTGCCCAAGGAAGTCATGTTCTTAAGTTCCTGGGTGCTTGCCTTGCTGCCTCAACAGCACAGGGAAATCAGTATGGAACAGATGGGCCTTGGAGGGAGAAGGTGCCCTTCCTCCTGCCCACCACGTAACCTGGACGGTTAAGGCGTTTTGTCCATTTAGTCTATCCTCAGTGGATCCCTAGGCCACACTCATGAGTGGTAGGGCAGTGGCCTTTGCAGTATCCCAGCACTTGATGTAGTCAGCACAGTGTCCTGTGCAGGGGACCCTCCCCATCCCCAAAAAAGCATTACCTGAGAGCAATGATGAGAGGCTTGTTGGACCAGGACCTTCCAAGGAAGCTTGTATGACTTTGATATGGAGAAAGACGTCTTCCAAGGGCATTGTGCCAGCCAGACCAGATGCTTTGGTAGTCAGCCAACACTGAGCCCAGTAGGGGATTATATTCTTGACTTCTCACATGATGGTGAAGATGGGGCTTTGGGTGAAATGCTAGTCAGTCAACAGGCATTTTTTGTGTGTACCATGTTAAGCAAAAGCCTGGTTGTTCCCTTCTGTTACTGTCATCAAGGGCACCCCAGGACACGTGCAGATTAATTACAGTACTAATAGCAATGAGCATTTATATGGTGCTTACTATTTTCTAGGCACAGGAGAAACTCTTGACAAATATATCTTGAGACATTTTATTCTCAGGAAAATTTTACATAGATGGGAAATTCAGCACATTCACTGGCAGTCAGTTTTCTCTTGGTCCCCTTTTTGGGTAGTAAGCAGTAAGGACCAGGACCTTTTCTCTGCTTTTGGTTTCTTCTCTCCCTCCGGATACTGTATTGGTTTTGTCCCAATAGATAATGCTCAGGGACTCCTCAACAACTGACCATTTCCCAAGGGACCTAGAGCTCAACACTGCCTCAGTGGTGTTAAATGTACATTCTTCCCCGTGGCTGCTGAGCTTATCCTTTCCAGGTGGTTAGAACTGAGGCCAAAGAGTGTGCCCTTGATTTGGGGAGGTGTACCTCTTTACACAATTCTTAGTCAAAGGAGGTGGGTTGGTTGGTTGTTCAGCAGAACAGTATGTTATGTGGAAGCATAAAAAGCTCAGCCTTAGTGTCTCTGAAATGGAAGAGTGGTTGTATGTAATGGGAAAATCCCTGCCCTGAGGCTCCCAGGAGGTGCAGGCCTGCCACTCCCTCCCCGCTCTGGGCCTGGGTCTCCTCTTCCATTACTGTGGCAGTCAAGGTCCCTTTCTAGACCTAATTATAGGAAGAGCTGCTCTTTGCCTGAGCTCCTGGGCCTGGTGGCTCAGCAAATGGCAAGTCTTGGTAGGAGCCTGAGGTGCTAGTAGAGACACAAGCTGGCATTGATATTGACCAGAGAGGAAGGGAAATGGAAAGGCTAAGAAAATGGGCTGCAAAGGGAGCAGAGAACCCGGAGGCCAGTGTCAGAGCAGCAGCTTTGGAAGCCTGCAGACTCTGCTGGCTTGGGGTTGTGGAGGAGCAGTGAGAGGGAGTTCTGGGGAGGGCTTAAGCCCTTTTGAGGACAAGGCTCTCCAGGGCATTTGTTTGACTTCACTTATGTATATTTGTGATGTGGGTTTTTTTCTCTTTTTTTCCTGGAGGGAAGGGAACGTGGGAGGAGGGAAGAAATAAAGACTTAGTAATTGAAAAAAAGTAATTAAAAAAGACAACTAGCTGCATTTATTTGTGGGATGGTGTTGAGTAAGGGAGGCTAGACATTTTCTCTTTCCCTTTTTCAAAAGGCCACTGCAGAAGCCAACAATTTAGCTGCTGCAGCATCTGCCAAGGACATGTATTACAACAACATGGAAAAGGTAGGTGGGGTCTGGGAGAAGGCGCCCTTCTGGGACTGTTCCCAGCTCGAGGACAGGCTGTGTGACCTCTCTCCAGAAGCGCCTCAGTCTCCCTCATCAGTAAAGCAGGGAGAGTCCTGCTTGGGGCCGGCGGGGATATATAAATATCCTGTAATCCTTACGGCTCTTACAGAAATAAGCTGGAGTTGGAGAGCTCTGTCTCCTCTATGTGACACTGATTGGTTGCTGGCTTCAGGAAGCCGATGCTGGTGTCCCTCCTGATGACACTGACTTGTGGTGGCCCCTGTCAGACCTGGGCAGAGCAGCTGAGGGTGAGATCCCCTGACCCACTGAGCCACGCTGATCCCACGGCCCCGCCTCTTGCTGCAGGTCTGTGGAGGCGAGAAGCCCTACTTGGCAGCTGACACGCTGCAGGAGAAGCATGAGGAGTTCCGCAAGCAGGCCATAGACCAGTTCAAGAAGAGCAAGAAGATGGGGGGCAAGGACTTCAGCCAGCGCTACCAGAGCGAGCTGGACCGAGAGATCCAGGAGCTGTACGGCCACTTCATCAAACACAATAGCAGCAAGAGCGTGTTCAGCTCCTTCCGCACTCCAGCCGTACTCTTCAGCTTCATCATTGCTCTCTACCTGAGCTCCGGCTTTTCGAGCTTCCTGGGCCTAGACACCATCACGCAGCTCTGCAACTGCATGCTGGGCCTGCTACTCCTCTCCCTGCTGACCTGGGGCTACGTCCGCTACTCGGGCCAGTACCGTGAGCTGGGTGGGGCCATCGACTCCAGCACGGCCTTCGTCTTGGAGCAGGTGAGCGGCACCCCCTCCCCCTCCTTTCTCAGAACGAGGCTTCAAGTCTGCATCAAGTCAGGCCCAGGGGGTTACAAACAGACCCTAAAAGCAGCTGTGGCTCCAGGCCTAGGCCCCTGCTCTTCACAATTCCCGTAGGTCAGTTTTCTCCCTCAAGCATTGCTTTAGGAAGGTCAGATTCCATATCAGACATTCCGTGAAGAAGCTTCCTTTAGTTTTGAGTCACCATTGGGTTCAGCTAAAGGATAGGGGTAATGGCCTCGACCTGTCCTCATGGGGAGTCCCCTGCACCAAGACCCCCTCCTCACAAGAGTTCTAACACCCGGGCCATGCCCACAAAGTCCCTCCTCTTCCTGATGGCCTAGGGAGTGAGCGATAGTGACTGGGCCATTTTTGTCTCCACTGATGAGTGACTTTGGGGTTAGTGGGGATCCCCTGCTTCTCCTCAGCCCCCTCCTCCTCCTGGGTTCAGGAAGCCTGTGAAAAAAAGGCTGGGGTGCTATCATTGTTCACTGTCCTCAGACTCGGGCTCCACTAGCAGCCTTAACAGGGTGGCCAGCTGCCCTGGGGCCCTGCTAGACACCCACTGGCTAGGTTTTAGCCTGGGGTGGGGTGGGGTATGTGTATGAGATCTTTGCCCCCCAACTTTCAGGTGAAGGGGAAGCCAAGCGCAGATGGAGCACTGCCCTCCATGGACAGCTTCGTTCTCTGCTTCTTTGGAGCCCCTGCCACTCCATCTATAGCCATTGGGGTATCCAGCTATCTCGGGGAGTTGGGGCTGTACCTGTGGTCCTGTGGCCTTGGTGCTTCGGGGGCCAGTGGGGCTCTCTGCAGGAACTTGGGGGCATGATGGCCGTGCGTGGGCTGTGGTCTGGAGTGTCACTTGAGTTTGAGGATGGTACCACCTGGGTCCAGAAACCTTGTACTCTCCTGACTGTGCTGTTCTAGTCTTGTGAATTCACCCTGTACCAATGGACTTTTGCAGGCCACCTCTTGCATGAATAATTCCACTCAGGAGGCTGTCGGGGAAGCGGGGTCCAGGAGACCTTTTGTGGATAAAAAGTGCCAATAAAGTGGGGCCCTGGCCCGAGTGGGACATCACCCCGGAAGACTCGAAATACAATGCTGTAATAAATGGAGCAGACGTTTGCCTGTGGCTTAAACCCACATCCAGGACTGTCAGGAGCCTTTCTTTCCTTTCTGGTAGAGGTCCAAGCCCTTGTCTTGTTCTTGTATTATTTAGCTTTCCTTTTTTGCACTTTATGGGGGTGGGGGGAGGCTGGCAGGGAAAAGGACAAAGCAGCCTGCAAAGTCCCTTTTGTACCACAGAGTGCCTTTTCAATCTGGACTTGTGCTGGCCACAGACGTGATGGGGAGGATGGAGGACCAGGGGAAGGAATGGGCAGTTCGTGTTGCCTCGTGTCACCTCTGGGAGCTCTCACCCCACTTGTAAAAGGCATCCTGAGCCCTCAGAGGCTCTGGTCCTGAAGACTTCTCTCCAAGAGAGTTTGAAAGCAGGTTCCTTGTGATGCTGGAGACTTCCTTTGTGCATCTTCCCCAAGAGTCACAACCAGACTCCAGAGCATAGGGCCTCAGGGGGTGGGGCATGGTCCAGAAGCTGCATCTTCCTTGGGCAAGGGCAGGTAAGGACCTTGGCCCTGGGTGCCCATGACTCTGCCTTCCTGATTCTTACCACTGGCTTCCTTTTAGCTTAGAATGTTGGAGAGAATGTGGGCCAGAGATGACAAGGTGAACAGAGCTCAGAAGTGACCCTTGAGAAGTCACTTGATCTTGTGCCTTGGTCAAATTAACTGTCTCATGTATTCGAAATATGAGCTTTAGTTTTAAGTTTTTAATTTTACTTTAAAATAACCTCGTTCTCACAGAAGCTGTGTCAGAGCAGACCTTTCTGGAGGACAGTAGAACTGCCTTCCTTCTGATGGTGCCTTGGTGGTTAGAAGCTCAGCAAGGATTCATTCCATTGTGTCTGTTGGACCAAACAAGCAGCTGCTCCCATACCCACCCCCCTATATTCCTTCCTGGGCCTTTGGATGAATGTAATTAAGTGAGACCACAGTGACTTGGCCTCATTTGGCATGTCTCCCTTGGAGATTAGGAAGTCACCTTTCAGAGCGATTCTAGGGTCCCAGCTGACGAGGCTAAGCCTCTGGCTTATGTGTGTGATGGGAACTGGTTTGGATTGGATCATTTGGCCGTTTCTCTGCTTCATTATTCCAGATTTTAAAAGTTTGTTTTCTTTGAGGTGCCTCTGTGTACTTAGACTCTCATCTACTCGGGAGTTTTAAATTTCCAGAATAAATTCAAGCATTGCCTTTTGGGAACCATGGAAAAGCAAGGTATTGTTTTATACGTGTGACTTCTAAATGTAAAGGTCAGGCCGATGGAGTCTGCTCACGTAGTCCTCTTGTCTGGATTTCTTGATCCTGTCTCTCAGGGTTTTGTATCCTCTTAATCCAGGATTAATTCCAAGTATATTTTCTTACAAGTAATATTTTATTTCTTCCAAAATCAAATGTAGTAACATATGTATAGTTCTTTTTAAATGGGAGCTGCTGCTGTTGTCTTGCTCACTGGCTTGCCCTCTCATGGGTTGGTTCATGCATTTGGATTCAGTTGGCATGAAAACGGGATGCCAGCTTGTTTTCAGAATTTCTCTACCGGCCTCATCAGGGACCTCAAACCTCTGCTTTTAATAAAGGGATTTCAAGTAGGTGGCTTCCGAAATGTGTGTGCAGTTCCCAGGAGCCCCTCATTTGGGTACACTGCCCCTCTGCAGTTTGTTAGACTTGGAGAGAAGCTTTCCCCCTCCACATTGGCCAGAAGCAGATTGTTGGGTTCCTGATCCCTGACCAGTTCTGAGGCCCTGAAGCAAATGGAAAGTGTCCGGTTCCTGTGGAGACTGATGCAGCGGTGATGCTGCAGAGCCCTGAGAATCATCCTTTACTAAGAAGTCAAGGCAGGTCAGCTCTCTGGTTTCCGCTTGGTGCTGCCATTCTTTGTGGAGTCTTCATGTCTTAACTTGGCTGGGTTGGGCACAGTGTGTGATCTAGTCTTCCCAGGATGAGGGGGCTCATTTTACATTGGATCTGTTTTGCATTCTCCCAGGTGGATGTGGAGGGTGCTACAGTGGTTGCTAATGAGGTTGGCCCATGTGGGTCTCCTTCCGGCCAAGCCTTGAAGCTCAGCGATCAGGCCTGTTTGCCTTCTTCTGCATATCTCCTTCAGAATGTTCCCTTGACAGGTTATCTAGCCCAGATGGCAAACTCTGGGTGTTGGAGCCTTGATCACCCCAGAGAGATGACAGGGATTTTAGTAAAAGTCCCTCTCTCCTAGACAGTTTTCTTTGATGCTGACGACACCTCTAGTGTAAAAATTAAGAGAAAGCATAGTAAGTGGTGCTGAACCTAGGGCCACAAGGACCACCTGGTTAGGGAGAAGGGGCCTCACGATTGGGTCTTAGGAACTGGGACCTGCTTTGGTTGCAGAGTTGGCATCAGTCTGTGCCACGGGGCTTGGGATGTTCCCCTCTAGTTTGCACATCATAAGATTGCCTGCATGTGTTTGCTTCTTGTCTCCTTTTTGCTTTCTCTATTCACAGAAAATCCAATGCTCTCAGCAGACAAAAACCCAGCAGAGAGTGAAAGCTGCCGTGTGTTGGCAGCCTGTGCTTAGGACTTGGCTCTCTTGCTGAGAACGGTCCCCTGAAAAGAGGTTGGCATGACTGGCTTTGTTTTTTCTTGGACACATGCATTCACCCACATCTAAAAAGGTGATGATTCAGGCAGAAGCAAGCTTGAGTTTTTAAAGTTTTTAAAATCTTTTTGAGTTAAAGTAGTTGGTAGCATATATAGTGCTCTGACCTTCATTTATCTGTTAGCAGAAAAATAACTTGGTTTAGCTGAAAAGGAGCAGTGAAGTGAGGCTTGGTTCTTGAGGCTGTTTCTAGTTAGGTGGTGGCTGCTGCCCTCAGATTCGGGCTCTGTGACTGCCTTGAAGGGGAGCTGTCACCCCACCCCCACATTCCACAAGGTCATTCACGAACCTCTGAGCTGACATGTTGAAATAAGAACTTGGTTTGACCTTCAGAATGACCTCTGGTGGGGCAGCAGAGAAGTTGGATCAGAGGAGGTGTCCTAGTGCCAAATCCAAGCAGGTCATGACCAGGGGTTAGCTTGTCCCTACTGGTGGATGTCCCAGGAGATATGGACACCCCTCCCCAAAGTGTTCTGGGCTGGACTGGGAGGAGGTCATGGTGCCTTTTGTCTTGTGACCAGTCACTGACTGATGGGAGTAGAACTGGGAAATTGGTTAAATCAACTTGGGCCACTGTTTTTTATTTTGTTTTATTTTTTAATTAGAAAACAAGCTGAATCCTTTTACTCCAATTGCTCAAACATTGAAAATGTCCCTCTAGGCCCCAAATGGAAATTATGAAATGTTTAGAATCAGGAACAAGAGAGGCCTTTGACCTGGTGTCCTGGCTTGGTAGGCGTGGCTCTTGGGAGCTGGACCTGCTGACCCAGTAGACTTTGAAAAAACTTTCCTATGTGGACCAAGGTTAATTCCATGTGCCAAAGCAAGAATGTGCTTCTGATTCCCAAAGATTCCTGATTGAGGCGCCGGTCAGGCCGTGACAGGTCACCCACCAACCCCAGGGGCGTCCTCTCAGACTTCCCCTGTATTCGTACCAGGGAACCTCTCACGCGTCCTGGCCAAGTGCCTCTGGCCAAGCACGGCCTCCCACCTAGCAGTTTGTCTTTTTGAGTTTGTTAGCCCGGAAAAGTGCAATCAGATGAGTGTGTATCCATCCATCTGTATGCTGGACTCTAATCAGAAGCGTGCACGTCTCTGTATCCCATACACTTGAGAGTTGTGAGATTGTGTAATGGAATAAAGACCACAACCTGTTTGCATCTGCATTCTGCCTTTTCTTCACTCTTGGAGACTTCTCAAAGAAACTGGACCCGAGGGAGGTGTTGGACCAGCTTAAGGACCAGCATGCCCTGGGGTATGGTGGTTCCCTGGGGTATGAAAGGCACCCTTCCCTCAGTGGGCCTCAGTTTCCTCATCTGTAAAATCAAGGGCTTGGGTTGGGGGATTTCTCAGGTACTCTTTTGTCTAGGAAAGTTGGATTTCCCACCGTCCTCCTCTCCTGAGACATTGAGCTAACCCACTGTTGGGTGTAGTTTAAAAAGAGGAAATAAAAAGTTTCCTTTGTAGTTCCTTAGGATCCTGTAGAGAAGGGTTGGTTGTGGTGCTCCCTTCAGACCTAGCTGGGTACAGAAGATCAAAGCCCACACTTCATCCTCTTGAACTTGCTGTTGACTTTGGGTTTTTTTTTAGTGGTAGTTGGGAGTGGGAAGGTGTAGGGAGGTTGGACAAAACTTTCAGGGGTTTGACCCAAAAGTCAGAGGGTCGAGAACTCCATTTCTTGGGCCTTAAACTTTCAGGCCAGGTTCAGAATCCCAGGGTCCTTACTGCTTCCAGGGGGGTGAGCAATGTCCATGGAAACCACTCCCAACCCCCCAAAGCTGGGGAGAAATTAGTGGGAAAGTCCTCTAAAAACTGGCCCCCTACCTCTCTGCCTAGCATTCTGGAAACTAACAAACGTGGGATGATGAAGGTGCTGTGGAGAAATCTCCAGAGTGTTTTCTGTGCCCGGTGAAAAGGGACAAAGGACTGGCTCTCCATCTTTTCTCCAGATGGTGGACAGCATGTGGCAGCATTGGCCTTTACTTAGGCTGCCTGTAGTGAGAGGCCCACAGAGAGCTACAGACACGACAGCCCCATGTTATAGGTCTGCCCATCCACACATTAAGGCACCTGCTCGAGGAAGACTTGGGAACAGAAGGAGGAACGTGGTGAGGTCCAAAGGGATCTGGAGGGTTTAGGGACCTCTGCTTTCAGGTGGTGTGAGCAAACCCCTTTCTCTGGCCTCAGTTTCCTCCTGTATGAAACAAGTGCTCTCCCAAAGCTCCCGTTTCTGGGCTGCTTCCAGCTCTGGACTGAGCCTATTGCTTCTCTGTGTCTCAAGAAGCTTCTATGGCTCTGTTACTTCTGACATAAAATACAAACTCTGGCCTTACATCTAAAAACCTTTACAACTCAATTCTGACAGTCCATCTCAGACATTACATTTGTGCCACTGGTCTATTGGCTGTGCCCAGTACATGACATTTCCTGCCTCACCCTCATGCTTTTGTGGAGGCTGGGGTGGGCCTCCCTCCAAGGCCAGTGATCACCTGGCTACCTGACTGGCCTTCAGTGTTGGAGGTTGGGTGGGGTCGGTAGTTACTGTCTTTGTAGAAGATTAGAACAACTCTAGGAGGGGGTGGAGCAGAGGTGGGTATGGTGCCCCTGACAACCTTTGCTGAGAGCTAGCCTAACAGGGAGGTAAGGATGGATATTGGTGGGGGAGGATGAGGCCCTCTACTTTAAAAGGAGAGGCCCACCACCCATAAGGGGAGGAGGTCACCCCATTTGGTAGATGTAAGTCGCCTCTACCTTTCCTAAGCTAAGGGCCAGCCTTAGGTTGTCTTCTCAGGAGGGATTGAAAAGACCTGAGACGAGGGAGAGAAATGACTTGTAGTTTATTCTAAGGTGGTGGGCTCCTTATATGCCTTGAAAGAGAGCACGATTCAAGCATGACCTCCTCGTGCAGGGGGGTATGAACCAATGGGGGGGAGCCCCCCCAACCAGTCACCTCAGCTGCCAGCGGCTTCATGGGAGACATCCTTGTGATCTGGCAACTGGACTGTGGCCCTAAGCATGTCCTCATCTCTAAGGAGTACAGAGCAGCCTTGGGACCAAGAGGCCCTGAGGCAGTTCCTGATTTCCTGTGGGACAAGAAACACTTGGAATGCACATTGTCCTGTCCAATTCCCCCTTTTTGTTTTTGGAAGATTGCAAGGTGAGTATCAGCCTGAATCATTGCTAAGTTATTATAAAGCACTTTAAACGTCAAGCCAAGCAGAGGAGGGCCGCAAAACAATAGTGTGCCCACTGCTATTTCATCCCCTCATGGCCACCGTGGCCTTGGTGAGATCCCTCAAAGTTCCATACACACTCTTTGCCAGGTACTCCACAAATTGGGCCTGTACAAGTTGATTTTGTATAGTTGATACAGATATAGCAAGGGAAATAGAGGAAGCCATCGCCTTCCAAAATCCTGTCCAAGAGCAGCCCTTCTGGAGTACCCACATGGGTAGAGGAACAGACTTATAACTGGTGTGGTTTGTCAGGTGCCAAGAGCTCACTGTGCTTGTCGAATACAGCTTTGCAAGTCTGCCAGTGAGTGGCACAAGTCTCTAGTAAAGGAGTGGGCTTACAAGCTGGGCTTCCCCCGTACTCTGGGGAAGAGAGGAATTACAGGGTGTCCCCTCTATTCCAAGCTTATATACAGTGTGTAAGCCCGTTCCAGGTCAATGACCCTCTCCACCCAAGCTACCACCCTCAGCCAGGGTGGCTCCAACATCATTGGACTATCTGTGTTGTTCCACATGAACAGGTGGTGAGATGGCGAGCGTGGTGAAGGTAGCAACCAGCAGCAACATCCCTCGGCAATTCATCTTGCGTGGTCTCTGCTGTCCTTGGGATGGGCGCCTCCTCCTCCTCCTTCAAGTCACTGACAACTCGGATAGCTTTTGCAGGCACCCACTGGTGACCTTGACCTCTGGAGATACAACATACCCTGGCCTCCAGGTTAAAAGGGTATAGGGCCCTCCCAATTACCAGCAGGTGTTTCCACATAACCTGTCTTTTTCATTGTACCACCGTCCCATTTTGGGTTTGTGTTTCTGATTCCCTCCGAGTGGTTTTATAGCCAGGGTCAAGTCAGTTGCATCAAATTTTAGATAATTTAGAGTGTACAATATTTTATCAACATGTAATTGTCTTATAAGTCTGTCTCCCCCTTTTTGTTTTTTGAGATAGTTTTTTATAGTACAATTGGCCCGTTCGACCATCTCTTGTCCAGTAGGGTTATACAGAATGCCAAATGTGCAGAATGCCATGGTCTGTCAATAATGGCCTCTGGCTTATCATCACAGCTTGCTCTAAATATTCAAGTAGGACTTTCTTTCCTTGTGATTTGGGATAGACCCATTCTATAATACCTTCATCCTGATGTATAGCTCTGAATGGTCATTGAGCTAATATTAGAGTTGTCTCAAGAGGCATTTTAGGGTCCCATCTTTTAGTGTCTGCCTTCTCTATGATGTCTACTATGTCCTTAAGAGCCCTTTAGGCCTCCATAGTCCACTAGTGAGGGGAGGTCATATTAGGGTCTCCCTTTAAAATATTATATAGAGGCTGCATTTTTTTTCCTGTGGGGATGTGTTTGTGGCCGGAGCCATTGTATGTCTCCTATGAGTTTTTGAAAGTCATTTAATGTAGTGACATTTTCCCAATGTAGGATAGGGGTCCTTTGTTTGACGTGAAGATGTACTTCAAACCCCAAATAGGAAAATGGGGGAAATCTTTGCACCTTTTCTGGGGCTATACTTAAACCTAATTGTCCCAATTCTTTAGTTAAGGAATGAAACATTTCCTCTAGCTGGTTACTGTCCTGGTGTGTTCGTAGAATATCATCTATATAATGGATTAAAAACCCCATCAGGATATTTTTGTTTTGTCTTCCCTACTGCTAAGTCGACATAGCACTGACATATATATGGTTGGGCTGTTTTTCGTTCCCTGTGGGAGTACCTTTCATTGTTAACAAGCAGCAGGACCTTGGATTGAGATTGGGGACAGAAAAAGCAAATCTAGCATGGTCCTGAGGGTGAAGGGGAATACTTAACATCAATGATCCACACTGGCCATGCCCTAGGGATTATATTAGGAGAAGGCAGGCCGCCTTGTAAGGCACCCATGGGTACAAGTACAGAATTCACTTTTCATAAATCAGTTAACATTCGCCATTTACTTGATTTTTTATTCTTAATGACGAAGGTCGGCGAATTCCAAGAGCTAAAGGATAGCACGATGTGTCCTGCCAGCAGCTGTTCTTTCATTATGTCTTGGAGGGCAGAGGTTTTTTTTTTTTGTAAGGGGCCATTGATCCACCCACACAGGTTCATCTGTGGTCCAAGACATTGGGGGGGGCATTCACCCCAATAACCCCTAATAAAAATCTGAGGAGACCACAATGTTTAAATCCCCTAGCAAATCTTTTCCCCACAATGTCAAGGACAAGCCTTCGACTATCAACAGGCTTGTCATGCCTTGACGTCCCTCTTTTTCCCACTTCACGGGGCGAGAAGATATCGGAGCATTAGCAGTACCTCCTACCCCAGCAGCTTGAGTCTCTGTTATTTGAGAGCTGCAGCCACAGGTGAAGAGGGAATACAGTCCTGTTGGCTCTGGTGTCTAAAAGGCCAGTGAAGGTCCTTCCGCCAACTTTTAGGGTGAGCATTGGTCGGGTGTGATTAATTATCTGAGTGAAATTAATTTGATCTTGTGGTGGAATCTCTTCTACATGCGAGGGGTATTCTGATAAGACTCCTTGAGCAATGGGGCTGCCTTTATCTACGAATGTCTCCTCACTATCTATATTAATCAATGATATAGCCTTTGGAATTTCCTTATGTATCTTTATCACCGGGACAGCCAAGGAATAAGTGGTAGCCGGAGAAGTGAGCAGGAAAGGAACATGAATGTTAGTTAAAGGTTGTATTAGAACATCACAAGCACTCCGAGGGGTGAGTTTATAATAGTCTAAACTCCAAAGCTGGAAAAGGTGCATGGTCGCTGTGCCTGAAATGCTGCATACTGAGTTTTTCAATTTGATTGTGGGGTTGTTTCTTGGGTTAAATATGCTCGAGTTTGCGGGGCCCTCAAGGAGCCCTGATTCCTGCCTTGTCTGCATTCAGAGCTCCAGTGTCCCCTCCTGTCACAGCTCTGGCAGGGTGTGTGAGGTCGGCCATGTCCTCCTCCTGCTCCTTGAATCTCCTGGGTCCTACAGCCCCTCCTAAAATGCCCTGGCCTCCCACATTTAAAACAGTTTCCTTTAGCCTTTCCTGTAGGACAACAGCTCAGCTTGATACACCTGTGAGCCCACCTTCTCACACTTTTGTAGCATTCCTTCTATAGAGGCATCTTTCCTCAGCCCCAGCCTGGCGCTTTTACATCGGCATTGGCATTTTCCCTCAAAGTGTTTAGCATTTTTTCTGTACCCTCTACTTCACCCATAGCATGTGCCACTGCCTCTGCATTCTGGCCACAAAGTCTACGAAATCCTCACTGGCCTTTTGTCTTATTTGTGTGAAGTTCTCTCTCAGCCATTGCAGCCGGAATTCTGCTCCAAGCCTGACGGGCACACCGAGAAAGTCAAATAGGCTTCCTCAGTGGAACCCAGCTGCTGGGCAGTGTCAGCCAGTGTCGGCCAGTCCCATACAGGTGTGGGAAGACAAGTTGCATGTTAGGCCCCGGAGCTAACGGGGCGGCAGCAGCCTGCATTGTTCTGAATTCTGCCAACCAGAACACTGCTAGTCCGGGGGTCAGGGCTTTCCGATCATTGGGCACAAAATGCTCATAGATGAGTTCTCTAGTTGGTAGAACACAAACGGCGCAGCGGGGCTGTACTTAGTGATAGACTTTTTATTGCTTTAGCAGCTTGAATGGCAGTGCCTCATGTCTAAGCCTCGTTTGCCCAGGGTTAAAGGGATCGGGCTCTTCAATAACGGGGAAGACTTCCCCCTCAGTAACTGCTTCTCCTCTTCTAGCCTGTTATGTGGTTTTTTCCAAGGGAGATTGTGCTCGCCTGACACTAGAGGGAGGCCCATACTCATTTTTCTTCCCTGCCACGTATTCTTCTTGCCTTTTCTCCCGAACCCACCTCTCTCCCTCCCCTTTTCCAGTGTCTCTACTTTGCCCCGCATCACGTATAGCTAAATTTGAGAGGTCGGGATGCAGAGATCTATCAGTGGGAGGGGGCGGCCGAGGCCATTCTTCCTCTCTCTCCTGGGATGGGATTCCTGCTGGAGCCGCCTTCGCTGGGAAGGGATGGACGCCTTTGACGGACCTCCCTCCTATTTCCTCCAAAGGCATCCTTCCTAGGTGGTATGTGGCTTCGACATATGTCTCTCTCTCCCCGGTCTCGCTCTGCTTGTTTCTTGTCCCGTTTTTACTCACCGTTCTCCGAGTCCTGCCGGTTCCGGTTACCGCACCCTACTCAGGTATCCGCACCTGGAGCCCCTGGAAGCCGGGGTGTTCATACCCCATGTGTCTCGGGGCGCTCAGGCGTGATCCTGGGGTGGTTCTTCAGCCCCATGTTGGGCGCCAGCTCTAAGCGTCCGCTACCTTTCCTAAGCTAAGGGCCAACCTTAGGTTGTGTTTTCAGGAGGGACTGAAGAGACCAGAGAGAGGGAGAGGGGACACGGGGGAGGGAAAAAGCTGGCCCCTTATATGCCTTTAAAGAGAGCACGATTCAAGCATGACCTCCTCGTGCAGGGGGGTATGAACCAATGGGGGGGAGCCCCCCCAACCAGTCACCTCAGCTGCCAGCGGCCTCATGGGAGACGTCCTTGTGAGCTGGCAACTGGACTGTGGCCCTCAGCATGTCCTCATCTCTAAGGAGTACAGAGCAGCCTTGGGACCAAGAGGCCCTGAGGCAGTTCCTGATTTCCTGTGGGACAAGAAGCACTTGGAATGCACATTGTCCTGTCCAGTCAGACTTCAAAGAATGCTAATTTTATTGGTATGGAGCTTCCTATGACAGACTCCTAACCTCTTACCACTTTGTAGATGGTCTTGGAGTGATCCTTTGCCTAGAAAATTGGCCTGAGGCTAACCTAGGATGAGCATTGGCAAATGTAGCTGGGCTGGTCCTTGAGAGACAGTATTCTGAGCCTGTTCAGCTTTCTGGCCACACCACTGACAGCCATAGAGACTCCAGTATCTTTTCCTCCCTCTAAGGAGGCGGAGGTGGCCAGGTGAGCTAGCTAGGAGCATAGATGAGGAGTCACAATCAAGGAACTGTAGAGGACGTCCCTGGGCATCCAGCCCAGCCAATCTGCTGCCCAGCCTCTGCTCATAGGTCTTAAGTGAAGGGTCCCCACCCCCTGAGGCATCTCCTCCCACTTGGGAGAGTTCAGATTGTGGGCAAGCTTTACCTGAGAGCCAGCTTGCTCTGCCTTCTGTGCTAGAATGGCACATCCTTGAAGATGCCTGAGGCAGCCCCTCAATGTTATCTTCAAGCTCATGATCCCTAGATGCTCATTTTTTAGGAATAGAGACTTAGGGTTGGACCTTTGAAGTCACCAAGTCCAACTCTTCCAATTTACAAACAAGGAAACCAAGGGCCAGGAAGGTGTGACATCCTAGGTGACACACGTAGCAAGTAGCAGAGCTGGAATTTACCCCTGAACCCCTGATTCCAAATACAGTATTTTCACTCTGAAAAGATCCCAAGAAGACTAGAAAAACTGGGCCAAATCTTGTTAGATAACATTGATTAGGGGTAAATGTAAAATTTTCCACTTGGGTTCAAAAAAATCAACTTCCTAAGTATAAGAAAGGGGAGTTCTGGTTTGCTATCAGTTTCCCTGAAAAAGATCCAGGGGTCATAGTGGACTACAAATTCAATATGAGTCCATAGTTTGATAGATAAGATAGGGTAGCCAAGAAAGCTCATGCTATGTTAGGCTGCTTTAAGTGAGGCTTAGCCTGGGAGTTGGGAAGAAGGGGGCTGCTCTAGTCCCACTGTGTTAATCTGTTCTGGTCAGGGCACATGTGGAAGTACTGTAGGAAGACCATTGGGCTGCAGATTGTCCAGAGGAGGGCAGTGAGGGTGGTGATAGGCCTTGAAACCTCTGCAGTGTCAACCATCACTAAGTTCATTTGTAGAAATACAAAATTAGTCTGAATAAGAGTGTTTATTTCCCTCAAAGCTTGCAGAACATGCATATAGACACACACATGGGGGCTCCTCATAAGACAGTGAACCCAAGGATGGACAAAGGGGATCTTCTATCCTCAAGAACAATTCCCTCTCACCCCTCCCTCCCTCCCTCCCTGGCTCAGGATGCCTCTGTCAGCCAGAATTATAATCTCTATATGGCTAACCGTGATACGAGAAAGGAATTTCTTAAGCAAATAGGAGTGTTAAAGTGTCAATTGCAAATGCAACCCAGGATATTCGTGTTCCTTGACCAGTAACATGCTGTAAGATAAGTCCCGTTGTTCATGATAGTCTCTTGGGTTAAGGTCCTCATACTTAATGGTCATAAACAAGAGAAAAATGCTCTTAGCTGGATCTGGCCTTGTTGACAAAGGAAGAGGCATTCTCTGGTTCTCTGTCATGCCAGAGAATGCAAAGCATTATGGTGGATTAAGCTCAGAGTGGGCCACAATGCCTAAATCCAGGTTTTAGGCCTTTCTCAGGTCTTGGGGGTTCAGAATGGTTGGGAGAGGGGCCTACAACAGGACGATCAGTGGGGATACAGCATTACCCAGGGGCTAGATGTCTGTACCTGTAGTTTCCCTTAGATGCCAGCTGTGTAGTGACTTTGGGCAGGTTATTTAACCACTCTAAGCCTCAGTTTCCCCATCTATAAAACTGAGATCACAATGCCTATAGTTCTTAAACCACAAGGTTGTGGTAATCTGATGAAATCATGTTATTGAGCAGCAGTCAGGACAAGCCCTTCCCCTTTCCTGGCCTCGGTTTCCTCATCTGTAAAATGTGGAGGTTGGAAGGTCCCTTCCGGTTGTAGGCCTGTGATTCCATGGTCATCCTTCCTTTCACTTGAAGGACCCCGGGAACAGCCAGCCCTGGAAAAGAGAGGATGTGGGGGACCAGGCCCCAGAGGGCGGAGTTAGGAGCCCAGTGTCAGCTCCAAGTGAGTTCCCCGTCCCCGGAGGTCCTCAAGCTAAAGCCGGATGACCCCTGTCTGGGCTGTTCCCAAAGCTCTGTGGCGAGGGCCGGGCGGTCTCTGAGCACCGCTCGAGAGCAGCTTTGAAACCGGGGCGGTGGGATGGGCTCGGGTCAGTCCGATGTTGTCCGGGCATCACGTGGGCTGGAGGAGCCCGGAGCCAGCCCCGCCCCCGGCCGGCTCCGGAGCAGCGAAGCCCGGCCCGGGGCTGGGACGTTTCCAGACTAGCCAGCTTCCCGAGCCGCAGAGCCCCTTCCTGGCCAGAGCTGGGCCCCGGCCGCCCGCACTCGCTCCTGCGCCTCCGGGAGGCCTCGTCTGTTCCCAAAGGCGGCCCGTGCTCCGCGCTGTCACCGAGGTGAGCTGAGCTCTTCGGTCTGGGCGGAGTCAGGGTGACCTCAGCAACAGGGGCGCTGGTCGGCCCAGGGGCCTCCTGCTGACTTCCTGCTTGCCTGAGGGTTCTCGCCGGTCCCAGGTCGGCAGTCAGGGGCCGGGAAGTACAGGTGGGATGGCCAGGGTGGGACGGCCGCGCTCTGGGTTCTCCAGGGGCCTCTTTAGATCTTCGCACTGAACAGGTGGGAGAGAAGGGCGGGACAGATCACCTGTGGTGTCACTGCCCCAAACAAGGCCCTGCCCAGCTCCCCCAGCTCCCCCGCCTCCCCGCCCGTTGGGGGAGGCGGCCGTGCCCGGGGAGCGCTTTCGGGCGGAATGTGTGGAAGTCAGCAGGTTCCCACTGGCCCAGGCGCCTGTGAGCAGTGAGCCCCGAGTGGCAGCCTCCGCCTCCGCCTTTCAGGTATCCTAAGTGGTCCATCCAGGTCCAATCAAGGCTTAAAGACCGCTCTGCTCCCTGCCCAGTAGGACTAGCAGGGGAGGGATGGAGAACAGCTGGCAGGCCGAGCTGCAGGGTCCACGCTCACCTTTTCCCACCCTGTCCTCCTCTTCTTGCTTCCTGTTATTGGCACTAGAGATTCTTGCCATTTCTTTTTAGGAATCCCCCAGTGGCCAAGAAAGTGACATCTGGACCCTGAGGGAGAACAGAGATGCAAGTAGGTACTTTTCAAGCTTCTGTAAGTAACTACAGTAAGGATTTGTGCTTGGCACTTGTAGGCCGGGACTTGAGGGGAGAGGGGCTTAGTTAAACCCCAAGGCCAAGGTGCTCTCCAGGATCCTTTGGCCCCATTTTGAGCATGAGATCAGTCTCTCTCATCATTTTGTTTACCAGGCAGGCACTCACTGGTGGCTTCCCAACAAGACACAGAATCTGTCCATTATTCAAAGGAAGTATCTGGAATTCATTTGTGGGCTGGTTGGGAGGACAATGGGGGCATAGAATGGAACTGGATAAAGACAGTGCTAGCAGGGAAATAGAACCTTCCTTTAGCAAGAACACAGAAAGGGTGTGCAGCAGCTAGAACAAGGGCCAGGCTTCATGAGCCCTGAAAACTCCTGGGCAGGGAGGTGGCTGAGCCTCAGACAGAATGGCCCCTGTCTATTCTAGACAAGCCTGATAACCCACTTGGTGACCAGAACTTCAGAGCCTTTCAGGTTTCTGTTTTGCTTTAGATTGAAACTTGAGCTTAAAAAAGACTTTCATTTTCACGAATACAGCACAGGGTCTGAGAACTGGGCGGTATGGGTGAAATTGAGAGCAGTGTTGCAGATTGGGGGGAGAGGGCTTAGAGCAAGGGATGTCAGAGCAGGGATGGTAGAGTTGGGAGAGGGACTTAAGGCACAAGATGTCAGGGCTGTTCTGCTTAACAGTGGTACAGGATGTCAGAGCTAGGATGTCAGAGGTGGGGGTCTCAGCACGGGATGTCAGAGGTGGGGGTCCCAGCATGGGATGTCAGAGTTGGGGATCTCAGCATGGAATGTCAGAGGTAGGCATCTCAGACCACAGGATGTCAGAGTTGGGGGTCTCAGAGCATGGGATGTCAGAGCTGGGGGTCTCAGAGCAGGGGATGTCAGAGTTGGGGGTCTCAGCATGGAATGTTAGAGGTAGGCATCTCAGACCACAGGATGTCAGAGTTGGGGGTCTCAGAGCACGGAATGTCAGAGTTGGGGGTCTCAGAGCATGGGATGTCAGAGTTGGGGGTCTCAGAACACGGAATGTCAGAGCTGGGGGTCTCAGAGCATGGGATGTCAGAGCTGGGGGTCTCAGCATGGAATGTCAGAGGTGGGGGTCCCAGCATGGGATGTCAGAGTTGAGGGTCTCAGCATGGAATGTCAGAGATAGGCATCTCAGACCACAGGATGTCAGAGTTGGGGGTCTCAGAGCATGGGATGTCAGAGCTGGGGGTCTCAGAGCAGGGGATGTCAGAGTTGGGGGTCTCAGAGCATGGGATGTCAGAGCTGGGGGTCTCAGAGCAGGGGATGTCAGAGTTGGGGGTCTCAGCATGGAATGTCAGAGGTAGGCATCTCAGACCACAGGATGTCAGAGTTGGGGGTCTCAGAGCATGGAATGTCAGAGTTGGGGGTCTCAGAGCATGGGATGTCAGAGTTGGGGGTCTCAGAGCATGGGATGTCAGAGCTGGGGGTCTCAGAGAATAGGATGTCAGAGTTGGGGGTCTCAGAGCACAGAATGTCAGAGCTGGGGGTCTCAGAGCAGGGGATGTCAGCATTTCCATCATGTCCGCAGTCCTCTGCTGCTCTAAAGAAAGGAGGGTACTTTCTCTTCTCTTCTTCCTATTCTCCTGTTGTATGAGGGTGAGGTCTTGTAGAGCCCTCAGGGAACTGCAGAAGAGATCCCATGTCTAAGGGCCTGATTGAGAACACAAGTTGCACACTGATCACTGCTGCCAGAGGCAAAGTGCAGGTGTGTTGTAGGACAGGGATAACTTTGGTGCTGGGGAGGGTTTGGCCAGAGGCTTCTGGAGATGAAGCTCCCAGGCAGCCATGGCAGCAGTGGGTCCAGGGAGCTGGGGTACTGCAGAGGACCTCACCAAAAAAGTGAAGCAGGGTCGGCCCACATGGGGAAATTTGAGGGAACCAGGAGGGCTTGCTGCCCAAACATGTCAGGATGCACCATCCTGAGGAATTTCACTATTAGAGATTCACTCATTCGACTTAAGATTGTGTGCTCCTGATAAGGAAATTCCTGGGAAAGGGATGAGAATTTAAGCCATCAGTTGTGAAACCTTACTAAGAATTAGTTGAATTAGCCTGTCTTCCTGTTGTGGATTTGTTTATACCCTGTATGGGTTATATATGGTAGAGGACATGTTTTTTGATTGAGGGAAGTAGAGAAAGATGCCAGTTGAGGGCTTGGGTCATCTTCTGCTTATGGGAATTGGCAGGACTTAGGCAAGCAGTATATCATGTCCCAAAAGAATATAAGGTCAAAGAGGAACATTGCCTTCTTCCCAGTTTTGCTTAGTATGGGCCAGGTCTGACCTTTAGTTTCTTTCCCCATGGTTACCAAGGAGGGCCTTCCAGGCCTGTGCTTGCACTACCATAGCAGTAGGGGAAGGGTGATACCCTGGATCCTCTGTTTGGACCAGAGACAGGATAGCAGGGGAAGGAGAAGACAGCACAATGTAAGACATATTCTGGGTAACAAGGCTACAGCTTCTGCCTGCTTCAGCATCACTCCCCCACCCCGCCCCATGCCAAGTCTGGGCACATGCCCTATAAGAATAGAAGGTGGGGGGTGGCTAGGTGGCGCAGTGAGTAGAGCGCTGGCCCTGGAGTCAGAAGGACCTGAGTTCGGTTCTGGCCTCAGACACTTAACACACACAAACAAAAACCTGGCTGTATGACCTTGGGCAAGTTACTTAACCCCAATTGCCCTCGAAAAAGCAAAAAAAAAAAAAAAGAATAGAAGGTGACAGATGACAGCTGCCCTGGTGTTTGGTGCCAGGAGGAGCCTGGCACATGGCCTCCTTTCTACTAGCTTTACTCTCCCTAAATGGGTTGATTTATACTCTAGCTTCTCTAAAGGGGGAACCCCCCCAACCCTATGACTTCTATAACTGCCCATGTCTACACTGTTTTTCCACTTCTGGAATGATCAGAGACAGTTTTCCCAGAAAGTTGGACATGGTAAGAATAGAGAAGTGAGAGGAAGGTGTTGGCTGGTTTACATTCCAAAGTCAATGAGGCAGTGATTTTCTGGAAGCCTAGAGCAGCAACATTTTCCGCTTAAATTCACCTTAACTGAAATGCTCAAGAAATGCATCATCAGTCAGGCAACAAACATCTATTAAATGCTTATTATGTATATTGTGCCAACGATGAGAAGGTGAAGAACAAAGCAAGGAGAAATCAGGGCCCCTGACCTCAGGGAGCTGCCAGTCATGTGGGAGAGATGCAAACAACTTTGTACAAACAGGACAGAGACAAGATTAAGTTGGAGATAATTAATGAGGTAAGGCACTCCCTGCATTATTCATAATTCAATTTTCTGGGTAACTGATTAGTCAGAAACCCTGTCTTGGTTTCGTCTCTAATTGTTGAAACCTATTAGCGACAGCATGGTGACTGTGGTGACATGACTCCCAGACAGGCCCTGCCCAGGTCACATCATTTGTGAGGCTGAGGAGCCGTGGCCTCTGAGGCTCCTTCCAGGTGGGTCCCATGACCCCGTGACCTCGGTGCCTCAGGGCTTTTCCTCTGGCTGAAGCTGGAGCAGAGAGGCCCCATCTCTGTCAAGGCTGCCAGAGGAAGGCTGTGATGACTAATGTTGACAAGAAGCAGGTTTGTAGTTTGCAAAAGTGTGTACCTTGTGTTCAGTTTTGTACCTTGAGAAGGACGATGATAAACCCCTGGAATGAGGAGAGGACAAAGGGTCAAGAGAGGGATGTTCAGGCAGGAGACAACATTTAGGGGGCCTGGATCCTGAGACCTTCAAGTGCTTAAACAGCAGCCAAACAGAGGAAGATGAAGGACCACAAGGGGCCTTGAAGCTACTGAGCCAGCCCCTTCCTGTGACAGACAAGGTAACAGAGCCTCCATGGGACTTTGCCAAGGTCACACAGCCAGGAAAAATTTGAGGCGGGCCACTTGCCAAGGCTGCGGTAGGGTTGGGGTCCCCAAAGGCCTCAGCCTTCACTAAACCTTCCCATGCTCCCCCTTAATATGAAAGGATGCAAATTCTTTCACAACATAATTCTTTTACAAGTCCAGACCTCCTTCATTTCATAGATGAGGAAGCTGGGGCCCAGGGAGGTGATCTGTTCAGGGTCACACAAAGGTAGGGGGCAGATGAGGCAGGATTTGAACCCAGACCTACTGGTTCTAAAGTCTAGGGATCTCTCCCTTTACCCCTGGTCTTTAAAATCCTTGAAGAGATGGGGCAGCTAAGTGGTGCAGTGAATAGAGCACTGGCCCTGGAGTCAGGAGGACTTGATTTCAAATCCTGCCGCAGGCACTTAACACTTACTAGCTGTGTGACCTTGGGCAAGTCACTTAATCCCAGTTGCCTTGCCTTCCCCCTGCAAAAAAGACAAAAGACAAAAATTCTTGAAGAGAGCTGTCATATTTCTCCTCCTCCTCTCTTTGTCAGCTGCTAAGTGCCCTGTCCTCTCTTCATTCTTTTGGACTCATAGTTTTGCATTGTATAGATCAGAATTTTAAAGTTGTTTTTCTCTGTAGTGTTAGCATTGTACAAATTCTAATGTGGACAAGAAGCAGGTTTGTAGTTTGCAAAACTGTGTACCTTGTGTTCAGTTTTGTACATTGTACAAATTCTTCTGCTTCTATTCACTTTGCTCTCTAACAGTATACAGAAGTCTTCCCAATTTCCTCTTAAATTGTCCATTTTAATTTTCTTTTTACAAAATTTATCATTTACCTTTTCTTTTTAAATTTTAAGTTTCAGATTCTCTTCTTGCCATCACTCTCCCACCCACTGAGAAGGCAAACACTATGCTACCTGTTGTACCTATGAAATGATACAAAACACACGTCTATGTTAGCTATATTGGAAGAAAAGCAAAAGCAAAAGTGAGAAAATTACACTCTGTTTGCCCTCAGAGTTGGTCAGTGCTCTCTCTGAGGTAAACAGCATTTCTTCATCACGAGCCCTCTGGAAGAGTAGCTGAGCCAGCTGGTCCTCATGTGCACAATGATGTCCTGGCTCTTCTCACTCCACTTAGCATCAGTTCATTTAGCTCTTACCAATTATTTTTTTTGAAACCACCTCCCTCATCCTTTGTTATAACACAATTCTCCTTCACAACCCTGTGCTACGACTTGTTCAGCCATTCCCAGATTGTAGAGCATCCTTTACTTTCCAATTCTTTGCCACCACCAAGAGAGCTGCTACATTTTTGTACATATAGTTCCTTTTCCTTTCATCTCTTTGGAGTATAGACCCAGGAATGGTATTGCTGCGTCAAAGGGAATGCAGAGTTTTGTAGCCCTTTGGCGATAGTTCTAGACTATTTTTCAGAATAGTTGGGCCATTTCGCTGATCCACTAACAGTATCTATATGTACATATGTACCTATTTTCTGTCATCTCCAACATCTGTCATTTCCAATAGGTGAGGTGGTACCTCAGAGTTCTTTAATTTGTGCACACACGACACACACACACACACACATTCTTCCCTCTTTGAACTTGTTCCGATGAGAGTGAGGTTCAAATATTATCTGCCACGCTCCCCACTCCCATTTTTTTTCTTCTAATAGAAAAGCTGTTTCTTGCACTCCTCTTTTATGTGAGATAATTTACACCATTCTACCTCTCCCTTCCCCCTTCTCCCAGTACATCCTTCTTTCTCTTTGCTTCATTTTTTTTTGGAGATGATCACAGCATAACTCACACCCATGTCCTCTGTCTATGCAGACTCTTAACTGCATTAATAATGATAAAGTTCTTGGGAATTACATGTATTATCTTCCCATATAAGAATGTAAACAGCTTAACTTTATTGAGTATATTATGATTTCTCCTTCATGCTTACCTTTTTATGTGTCTCTTGAGTCTTCTGTTTGAATATCAGATTTTCTATTCCATTCTGGTCTTCTCATTAGGAATGCTTGGAATTCCTCTATTTCATTAAATGTCTTTTTTTCCTCCTGAAGTATTATACTCAGTTTTGCTGGGTAGGTTACTCTTGGTTGTAATCCTAGCTCCTTTGCCTTCTAGAATACCATATTCCAAACCCTCCACTCCTTTAATGTAAAAGTCATTAAATCTTGTGTGACTCTGATAGTGGCTCCACAATATCTGAATTGTTTTTTTTCTGGCTGCTTGCAATATTTTTCTCTTTGACTGGGAGCTCTGAAATTTGGCTACAATAATCCTGGGAGTTTTCATTTTGGAATCTCTTTAAGGAAGTGATTGGTGGATTCTTTCAATTTCTATTTTACCCTCTGGATCTAAGATATCAGGGCAATTATTCTTTATAATTTTCCTGAAATATGATGTCTAGGCTCTTTTTTTTAAAAAAATCATGGCTTTCAAATAGTCCAGTTATTCTTAAATTATCTCTCCTCAATCTATTTTCCAGGTCAATTGTTTTTCTAATGGGATATTTCAAATTTTATTTTATTTTTTCATTCTTTTGACTTTATTGTTTCTTGATGTTTCATAGAGTCATTAGTTTCCATGGGTCCAATTCTAATTTTTTAAGTGAATAGTTCTGTACCTCCTTTTCCATTTGGCCTATTTTACTTTTTAAGAAAATTTTTAAAGGAGTTCTTTTTGTTAGTGAATTTCTGTGTCTTTTTTGTTAAAACCAAGCTTTAACCAAAGCTACCAAGTTTTACCAGTTCTCTTTTCATAATTTTCTTGCATCACTCCCATTTCCCACCCCCACCCCTTCCTCTCTCATCTCTTTTTTAAACTCTTCCAGGAATTCTTGCTGGTCTTGTGTCCAATTAGCATTTTCTTCCAGGGTTTGTTTGTAATTGTTTTCACATTATTGTCTACTTCTAAGTTTATATCTTGGTCTTCTCCACCACCCTAGTAGTTTTTTTATGGTCAAGTTCTTTTTTTTTGTTGTTGTTTGCCCATTTTTTTAGCCTATTTTTTGATTTTGAATTTTATGTTAAAATTGGGCTCTGCTCACCTGGGAGTGAAGAGGCATATACCAAGCTTTAGGCTTTATTGTGCTACTATTTTCAGAGCTTGTTCTGGGGAGTCTGAAAGTTTTTGATGCTTCCAAGGAGGTGTGATCCTGAGAAAGGTGTAGTCACTGCCCTCCTGATCTGCTCTGGTCTTTACCCAGGAAGGATCCTTGCTCCCCTGCTGCCAAAAGTGCCAGTGCTCCTCTTGGTCCTGGAGCTATGATCAGGATCTCTGCTCCTCTGTGATCAATAGCAAGCATTGTTTTCTGCCTTGGGTTGCCAATCAGTGCCAGCTTCACCAGCAAAGGGTTCCCTATAATCTCTTTTGGACCAGTTGTTTGACCTCCCTTGCCATCTCTGGACTGAGAGCCTGCTGGTGCTCCTGTGTCAAAGACCTCCCCTGCAGACCTCTTAAGTTCTCTTAGGCTAGGAAAATGGAACCCTCTGACCTTCTGTTGGCCCTGTTACTCCAAAATTATATTTGAGGCATTATTTTAAACTTGTTTGGAGAGGAATGCTGGGAGAATATATCAATGTATAATTGATATATTTCTTGTCTTCTTGATTGGCGGGGGAAAGGCTGAAGGGAGGGAGAGAACTTAAAACTCCAAATAAAAAAAAATAAATGTTAATAAATAATAAAAATTTAGAAATGCTATATCCTGACCTGTATTCCACCATCTTGGCTCCCAATATATCATATTCCTTCTAAGCCTTCTCTTCTATAGGTTCAACACCCCTAGTTCCTACAATAAACCCTTTTATGGCCTGTCCCAACCCCCTTGGAACATGTTTTCTCATCTTTCTCCATTTCCAAATGCAGCTTCTAACCTGGCCTTGGTTTGTGGTTTTGTAGCCAGAGCCCAAACCTGGAGACCTGATTGAGATTTTCCGAATGTGCTACCGCCATTGGGCTGTTTATGTGGGTGATGGTTATGTCGTCCATCTGGCACCTCCAAGTAAGAAGCACCCCTGCTTTTCGAGGTTGTGTATGTTGGGGAGGGGGCAGACCCTGAAAAGTTAGCTGATTAGATGACTGTTAAGGAGAATCTCTGTTTACAGATAACATTCATATTTGGTGATGAAGCTGATGAAGCTACTTGGGTGGATCCCAAGTTTGATTTTGGGGGACAGCTAGATCATACCACAAGTGGCCCCTTTATGACACTATCAGAGCCATGAAACTGGAGGGGCCATTGGGTCCAAACTGGGGTGGGACTACTTAAAAAAGACCTCCCTGGGGGTGCCTTCCTCCCTTTTTCTTTCTGCAAGGTGAATATGCTGGGGCTGGTGCCTCCAGCATCATGTCAGCCCTGACTGATAAAGCCACGGTGAAGAAGGAACTGCTTTGCGTGGTGGTTGGGAGTGACAAGTACCAAGTGAACAACAAACATGACAGCAGGTACCAGCCGCTGCCCCCCAGCAAGATAGTCCAGCGGGCTCTGGAGGAGGTGGGGAAGGACGTCCTCTACAAACTGACCAGCGAGAACTGCGAGCACTTTGTAAATGAGCTGAGATATGGGATCCCTCGGAGTGACCAGGTGCGCCTGCAGACTGGCGGGGCATTCCCACAGGGTCACAACGTTGGGGGGCAGGGCACAGGCTTGTCTGCCCCCCCTCCCCAGGCCATGGGCCTTCCTGCTTCAAGCTCAGTTTTCCCATCTGAAAATGTCCTCCCAGCTCCTCATAATGGAAAGGCTGACTCTAAAACTGGGAATTCCTTTGACTGAAGTCAGTCACCAAGCATTTATTGAGCACTTGCTGTATGCTAGGCATTGTGTTAAAAGAAAGGCACAAACAGGTCCTGGCTCCCGAGCAGCCCACATTTTTTGGGGGGGGAGGGCAGGGCAATTGGGGTTAAGTGACTTGTCCAAGGTCACATGGCTAGTGTTCCATGTCTGAGGCTGGATTTGAACTCAGGTCCTCTTGGTTCCAGGGCTGGTGTTCTATTCACTGTGCCACCTAGTAGCTCCAAGAAACCCACATTTTAATGGGGGAGTATGTAAAGAAACGGGTACATACAAGATGTATTCCCAGCAGCTGGGGAGAGGGGGCTGAGAAAGGACTGTGGCAGAAGGTGGGACTGCAGCAATCCCTAGGGTCATTTCTTTAGGAGAGATGCTTCCAGTCTCTGTCAGCCCTGGCTTCTGTCTAGTCTGTGACTCTTAAACCTACCAGAACTGATACATGAATCATGGCCAAAGGATGGCAATTAATGATTTCCCTGATGTCATTTGTTCTCTTTATTTCCCTGAATATAATGCTGGTAGGTGAGAGCTCCCTTGTGTGTCCCCTCTGTTGTATAGGCCCTCGGGAAATGGCAGAGGTCATTGATTTTCAGCAGACCCTCTATACTATTCATCATGGCATTAAAAAAAAAGCAGCATAAAACTGAAGTATAATTTTTAACTGTATTTTTCTTGCCTGTTTTTGGTAACATGGCTAATACCGAAATGTTCTGCCTAATTTCACATGTATAATTGATATATTACTTGTCTTCTTGATTGGCGGGGGAAAGGCTGAAGGGAGGGAGAGAACTTAAAACTCCAAATAAAAAAAAAGGAATGTTAATAAATAATAAAAATTTAGAAAATATTAAAAAAAATGTGTTTCCTAGACCCCATGGGATGCCCTCTGGCAGCCAAAGTCACCTTGTCTCCAATGCCCTAGCAACTCCTCACCTTCCTCTTCTTTTCCCTCCAGTGGCCCATCACCCCTACTTCTTGCCTTGAGGGGCTGGTTGAGGTGGGGAAGGCAGGTTGACAAAAAACAGTGTTATGGTAGGTAGCTACAAAGTTAAAACTGCCCCCGCAGTTTGGTTTACTCCCATGCTGATCATTCCACTCCTCCCTCTCTGTATGACTGCAATGTCCTTGCACCATGCCCTGGGAATTGTTGATTTTCTTTTGTCAAGGAAGCCAGGAGCCAAATCTAAGCTTGCCAGAGCGAAGCATTTGGCTGGAATGGTGGGGAGCTGGCTTCCCTATTGACTATGACCTTTTTCTCTTCTCTGTTCACAGGTCAGAGATTTCCTCATGGGAGCTGGGATAGCTGGCACTTTGGCTGTTGCCGGCTTCATTGGCATGATGGTTTCAAGAAACAAACGGCAAAACCAATAAGATGGCTATTCAAGTTATGGGAGCTTAGTTGCACCATGAGTTACATTGTGCAGTGTGGCATTCAGTGCCTTATTGCTTTTAATAAAGATGGTTTTATTTCCAAAAAAAGGTCCACTGGGAAATGGCCCAGGATGAGTCTATTCCAAGCTCTCCCTCCTGGTTTAGACTGAAAACTGAATTATCTTCCATAAATCTCTCCTGGTTCAATGCTGGTTCAGTCTCTCCTTTGCCACACTTGAAGGAAAACAATAAATGTGCCTCACACTCCTTAGTCATGGACTCAAAGCTGGAAGGGTCCACCCCCAAGAGAAGAGGAGACACAGAAGTTGTGACTTGGCCAAGGTCACAGAGTAGGAAAGGCTGAGGGCTGGCTTCCTTTGGGGTCCTGTGGTAGCAAAGCCAAGTGCCTTTTTCACAATGCCCAGGTGCTCCCTGGTGTGCTGGGATACAGCTCAGTGGCATTATCACCTTTCTTGCCATGAAGACTAGCACTTTCTAAAACAAGCCAATCCTCACAAACACATCATATTCAAATGCTCATTACATAAACCAATCTGTGAAAAATACAAATAGTAATGTTGGACTTCATAGAATTATGGTGGTGGGGTGGGGGTGGGGGAAAGAAGGGAGGACAATGTCATCCATTCTATTTTTCAGTTCCATAAATGGGAACTTGAGACAAGACCCTTCTAAGTGGCAGGAGTCTGGAATTTCTCTATCCACATCCATTGGCCATGGCCAGGGTAACAGCTACCTACAGACTTCCTATGGCTAGCTACTAAGAATGGAAAGTGAAAATGCATCCTGAGGATCTCTGTGGGTGGGCAGGTTAGTTTCTTTCTCTCTCTCTCTCTCTCCATGGGACCAGACCCTCTTCAATTCTCCCATGGCCTTAGGGGTCGGGTGCAGGGTAGCTTCAGGAGGACCCTGCTCAGCCAATCTTAGAGGCTGGGTGGAGATTGAAAAGATCTCTTTCTTGACTCCCATGTGATTTGAGGAGTGTCAGGGAAGGATTCCAGTGTATTAAAGGACCAATCTGGCTGAAATTCACCATTAGAGATTGACTGCTTTAAGTTAAAACACGCCAAATGCAGGAATTCTCCTCCATCTCCCCCTGAATTATAGAGTGACAGGTGATATTTGCTTTGTAAGTTCTTACCGTCTTTGTCTCAGATTCTGTCTGGCTAATCTGCCACCAGTGATCTGAGGAAATGGGGTACAGTGTAGGAAAGTCTGGATGGTACCCACCAGGCAGAGAAAGAGAGAGGCCTGGAGCATGGGCTTGGGATGGAGTAGAGTGAAGGGCAGCTGGTAGAGGCATGTGCAAGAATGGGCCTGGGGGGAAGAAAGGGCAACCAACCAGCCCTTTGATGCTACATGAGGGGAGGCTCCATTTGGTTTGAGAAAGAAGTCACTCTACTCAGAGAGAATCTCCCTTTTACAAAGGGCAGCTTTTAGGGTATATGAACGATGGTGGGGCCCAGTGTGGGAGCCAGTTTTTTCACTTGCTATATGACCTTGGGAAAGTCATTTCCCTCTGTGCCTCATTTTCCTCATCTTTCATTTGAGAGTCCAAGCACTTTCCTGCCTTCCTCCCCAGCAGTACCTTAAGGCTGAAATGCATAAAATATCATGTGGACAGAGGGATCTTTAATGTTTCCTAATAAAACTTTACCTGTTTTTCAGAATGTGTTAGTCATTTAGGTGAGGGGCAGAGGGGTAATACTTGTGGGTGCCCAGTCATTGCTGTCTTGTCCTAATGGCCAGTCAGGCATCCAAGGCTTCTAGAAGGAGTGAATGTGTGCAGGGCTCCAAGCCCTGGTTCTGGACGAGCCTTTGCCGCCCAGCCTATGCGTTATTGGGGCATGAGGCCTGCAGCTGGGAGGGAGGAGGACCGGCTTCCAGCGCCATCACTCCAAGCATCTTCCCCTGGAGGACTGGAGGGGGCCAGGGCAGGAGGGCCCGGGATGCCACTGGCGTCAGAATAACGAGGGGCCCACGCCGCCAAGGCCACGCTAGTCACGCTTCTACGTGTCCGACACCACGCGAGCTCGGAGGGCCCCGTGGCCGGCGCACAGTCCGGGCCAGCGTGGGGGCGGCTGCGCTCCCAGAGCCCGGCCCCCTCCCATGGGCGCTCCCAGAGGCGGCCGCCCGGCCGGGCTCTCCGGGCACAGCCGGCTCCACAGCCCTCGGTAGGGCCCTGTGAGCGCTCCCCGTGGGGTCCGCAGCCCGGGTCCGCACAGCCCCAGCCCAGTGGGGACCTGACGCCCTACCGGAGCCTCCCACGCACGGGCCGCCCTGACAGTGCCCACGCCAGCCTCGTCATCAGCGCGCACGCGCCGCCAAGGGAAGGGGCCGTATCCACGGCCTTCTCCAGTGGCTGTGACCGCTGGTTCCGCGTGCTGTGGGTGCTGCGGCGGGGGCTGGTGGAGCACGCGCGTCTTCCTGGGGTTAACTGTAGGCTGCAGTCTTGCGCCGTCCAAAGGATGCATTTGGTCCCAGTGGCCAAACTTAGAGAAGCTGGAAACAGGGAGAGGTGGCCTGAATCCCGGCCCCACGAGCGCCACCTTCTGGGCTGGCAGAAGAGCGCGAGAGCTTCCACCGCCACTGCGCAGGCGCCAGAACCCCCTCCCCGCCCAGCACCTCCTGCGCAGGTCTTTTAACACTTTTCCGCTCGCAGCATTCCGGACCCCCTGCTGCGGGCTAGCGATGCCAGGACTCCGCTCCCCCTACGTCTACAGAGGAAGCTTCTTTTCTAGGCTTGAAAACGACTGCTCTGGCGGGGAGCAGGGTGGTGGGTGGAGGGAAGGCTACCGCTCTGCCGCGCAGCCGCCAGGAGGCCCTTGAAGCCCAGGGAGGAGCGCAAGGTCCTGGAGCTGGCTCTTGAAGGGCCACGCACACATTAGTCTGACCGCAGCTCGTGGCCAGGTGAAAATCATACTCAGTCCAAAGCCGTCCTTTTACAGATTGGGAAACTGAGGCTCAGAGAAGGGGGGTGGCACACAGTCAACAGTGTACATGGCACAAATGAGGAAACAGAGGCTCAAGGTCCTCCTGCCACAGCGCTTGGCTTTGAGGCCTGCCCCACTAGAGGAGGCAGAGCTCTTTCTGGAAGCTGGCCCATCCAAGTCCTTACCTCTTCTGTAAGACGCCCCATCTCCGACCCCCACGCCTTTGCCTTTGCCCGTGCCCCGTGCCTGGCAGGCTCTCACCTCCTCCCCCTTCCTTTGGTCCTTTACAGGGCTCGGCTCCAGTGCACAGAGCTCCGGGCCTGCAGTCAGCAAGACCTGAGGTCAAAACCAACCTCAGATGCTTCCTAGCTTTGTGACCCTGGGCAAGTCAAGAACCTCTGCCTGCCTCAGTTTCCTCATCTGTAACATGGGGATGATCTGCCTAAAGAGTTGTGGGGAGGGCAGCATAAAGGTCAGCTCCTATCTCTGCCATCCCACCTTAGGGGCTACTCTGTGCACGGGGCTGCCAGCCTGTCTTTGCCCTGCCTCCTCCCTGGCATGGCCAAGGCTTGCTAAATGCTTGTTTCCGGTTCCTATCTTGCTGACCCTGCCTTTCCTCCCATTCCCGGAATTCCAGGAAACAGAAACCTAGTCTTCCCATCACCCACCCCCCTCTTTTCAGCTGTATCTGCCCCATGTTCCAGAATTTTCCCTATATCTGTTGACTCCTTTTAATATCTGTGGGAGAGCCAAAAGGCCAAGGCCCCAGCAAGATAAGACAGAAGCCGTCCTCTAGGTTGCTGGAAAACCACCGGAGAGATGAACACTTCCTCAGAAGAGGACTGGGAACCATTCCCAGAGCACACAAGTAGGTAAAAACATGCAGAAATGCTTCTGGAAAAAGCAGGCATTTCACCAGCCAAAAGGGAAGGCTGGGACCTGGTGTACCCCACAGAATCTCTCCACTGTAAATGGAAATGCTTTCCCTCCAGCAGCAGCTGCTGGCAGGGCTCAGATCCCAGGTCCTTCAATGCTGGCCTGCTTGTGTAGGAGCTCAACCAAGAATACACATGTTAGAAACATGCTCTGGGATCATTTGCCCACCACAACCTAGACATAAAGCTGATCCAAAGAACTGAAGAGACATTTTTTTAAATAGATGTATGTGTGTGGTGGCTGCTAAACAGAATAAAAAGGTTGGGGAAGGAGGGAGATTTCATGAGTGTTGGGGAACAACAGCACCCAGGTCCTGTGTGTCCTTAGTCCTAGGAGGAAGGTCAAAGATGGAAGGAGCAGGAATGTACTCTCACCCACTTACATCTCCCCTCTACCCACTAGAATCCACGCATTCTTGAGCATCAGTGATGGGTGAGCACCTAGGCCCGGCAAAGAGAATGCCAGAGAGCCAGGATTCTCTATTCAAGCACAAGGTGCCATGAGTGAGTACTTAGGGCAGCCATTGTCTGGGCCTGATTAGATGCCCTACGGTATTACAACTGTACTGGTCTACACGCATTTCCCCTCCACAGATGGGAGAAGGAACCACTAGGAGCCCTCTGTGTGCATCCAATGTGTGCCTCTGCTGGAAGCACTTACCTCCCTAGCCCCATTACAAAGAGGACTGAAGCTCTGCTCACCCATGGCTGCTTGTATTTCCTTAGACACAAAAATAGGTTAAGGCTTTGCCTAATTGTTTCTTAAGGAGATTTCCTGCATTCAGCCACAAGAGAAGTCTGGATCAACTCCTAGATGACAGACTGCTACAGGGTTATTGAAGCTGTCTGGGGGCATCCCAACATATGGGGCACATTTGATGTCAGGGAAGACAGCTGGACTCTCCCATAATGACTCCTTTGTGACACTGTCAGAACCACAGGGCTGGAAAGACCAGCTGCTCCCACTCTGCCAGATCATCCAGAAGGCCTTGAGGGCCTCAAAGTAGTTGGGCATGAAGTGTGTTCAATGCTGACCCAGGTCTACTTGGTGTCCTATGTGAGATACAGGATTGCAGGTTAGTTCTAATGGGCACTTCATAAGTGGTGGCTGAATGAATGTAAGAAGGAAGGAATTTTAGCACATCATACTTCTGGGTTGTATGGTTGGTATAATAACATGCAGGATGCTTCCAAGGCTTAGAACTGAAAGGAATGGGAGGTGTGGGACGTTAGCATGGCTGCCTTTTTTCAACCCAACCCTGGGCATGGCCCTCCTATGTTAGACTTGGATCTTTCCCACCTGAGGATGGCCTCTTGAAACAGGTCAGGTCACAGTTCTGTGACTTTCAGAGCAGAGCTCCTACCAGTCCCTAAGTGGGGGAGACCACATCGTTCCAGCAGTTGAACATCTCCCATGGTTTCTGTTTAGCTTATGAGTCTGACACTTGCCAGAATTCACAAGGATGGCAATAAGTGACTTCTGCCAATGTTTACTCACCTCCTGCCCTCAACACACTTTGAGTAGAATGCTGTCCTGGATCAGGGTATCCGTTCTGTTCATGATCACCCCACCCCCTTCTTTTCAAGAGCTGCACAAAACTGTGTGAAGCCCTCCAGCTCAAGGCTGGACACCTCTGACCTTAGGTTCTTCTTGCAATTCTTTCCTGCCTCTACCTTCTTCACTCAGGGGCTGACAACTTTCTACAGAGATTGTAATCAACCATGTTTCCTACACTTAATTCCCAGTTTGGTTGACCCTAGTTCCTCTTGCTCGTTCACCACGAAAAAAGCTTCATGGTGTTTCTGCCCCAGGCACCTGGATTTGCCCCTTATTTGCTGAGTCTTTTTTTCCCTAGGGAGGTGATTTTCTCTAGGACCAAGAACCCAAAGCAATCTTCTCAGAGCTGAGTGCTCAAACAGAATGGAAGGTCACAACATTCCATACTGACCTGCCTTCCTCTCTGTACACCAGCTAGAGAGAGGCCTTTCTGGGATTCTGGGTCATTTGGCTCTTGCACACTCATTGGTCTGGATTTTTTTCTTTCTGAGAAACTAACATCTGAATGAATAAGATGGATTCTAGGAGGTTTTATAAGAAAAGTGATCTATATTTCAATATCATTAATACTAGCATTATCATAAAAACAACAAAACCCACAGGATTATTCCAATAAATGCAGAAAATACCTTCAGTAGGATATAGCAGTCATTTATTTTTAAAACCCTACCCAAAAGCATAGGTATAGGGTTCTTTTCAAGTATGATCAAATGTGTGCATGTGTGTTTGTGTCCATGTGTCTGTGTATATCTGGGTGTGTGTGTGTGTAACTTAGAACTGGCATTATTTGTAATGGAGAAAGACTGTGTGAGTTTTTGATGTAAGTAAAGGGGTTAAGCAAGGATCTTGCTTCTTTCTCCTATCATTTGACCTGGTACTGCAAAAGGTAATAATCATCATCCATCCATCTATGGCAGCTATAGTAAAATATTCAAAAAAGGGAAGAGGATTGGTAGATATTCTCAGAGCAAATGACAAGGAGGTTTAAAACGTACAGAAATAATTTTTGGGGAAAAAAAGCAGCCAACAGTTTATTGTGCTGACAATAGGTGCATGCCATTTGTTGAAAGTAACCAAAAGTGGTTTAGCTCTGAGTGGAGCCAGTGAAATATTTAGGAACCAACAGTGGAATCAAAAGGCCCTCCATGGACAATATCCACATCAGTTTGGTCAATGGTATGTTGAAAAAGCAGTGATGAGCAAGTATCCAAAACATGGATTCATTTACAGAAATAGGAGAGATTTATAATGACAATTCTTATTCAGGTCTTGAATTGCAGAAGGCAATCCTTGAGGAGCTTGTAGTTACTACTAAATACAGATTAGCCCAGGAAACCCAAATATGGTGTAACATACATCACTGTAAGATGAAAATCTTTAGCACCTACTGAATACCTAGCCAGACCCCAACTTGTGTCTAGAATTATCAAAACCCTTGTGCATCTTTCATAAATTGATATATAACAAAATTTTCAGCTACAAATATAGACCAAAAAATCTGCTTGAGAACTCAACAAATATATGGTTGCCATGACTCTAAACTAGGAAAACATTTCAAAATAGAGCAACTAAGCAGAAGAGATCGAAATCATGTAGGAAGAGGCTGAGCTACAGATGTCCTGTCTTCTACTGAAAGTGTCTTGATTTTCACTGAGTCTACAGATGATGTATTCTATCCCAATACTTTTATTCAATTACAAATGCATTTATTCTGATCCACTTGTGCAATAGTTAACAGCTCATTAAATATAGAATAATAGCATAGTCACAGATTCTAAAATAGTTTCCTTTTTTTTTTAAGCAATTGGGATTAAGTAATTTGCCTAAGGTTAAACAGCCAGTTATTTTTGTGTGGGTGTTAAGTATGAGGCCAGAACCGATCCTGGGTCCTCCTGACTCCTGGCCGGCACTCTTACTCACTGCGCCACCTAGCCGCCTCAGCATTTAAATAGTTTCTAGTTGAACTCCATAAAAATGAGAACAAGAGAATAAAAATAATTATTATCCCAAGCAACATTGTCAATGCAGAGGGCAGGGGAAATTTAAGCATCTACAGAATATCCAGAAAGATGTGAATAGAAGGCCAGAACAACATGTCAGCACATCACTATCCTTCATTCACAAAAACATAACAAATCTCCACCCACAAATGTAGAAAACAAAATATAAATGGAAATTAAACAAACTACGAGAAAAAGGAAAGTGGCCTCAGATAGAACTGCTGCCTCCAGTTGCCTGACATAAGAGCAGGGCTTTTTAGTGGTGTCTGGCAAGCAGCAAGTAGAGGCTGAAGGAGTAGTGATGCTGCGGAGGTCTTAGGGCACAGCAGCCCCTGCAGACCCCATTCTATCAATGTGATAGAAGCTAAAGGGAGGAGGTATGGGAAAAAGAAGGGAAAAGCATTTATGCACCAGTGAGTGCTCTGCAAACACCTCATTTAATCCTCACCACAACCCTGTGAGGGCAGGTGTTACTGTTTTCCTCATCTTACAATTGAGGAAACTGAGGCAGACAGCACTTACGTGACTTGCCTAGGGTCACATTACTAACTCCAGACCCAGTACTCTGTGCACTGTAGAGCTGCCTAGCTGCCACAGGGAGGCAAGGTGGATGCCCTGAATAGCCCATTCACCTATACCCTCAACCCATTAATGTCCACACATTCTTAAGCACCTCTCTCTCTCTCTTTGCACTGAGTTGTTCTAGGCAGAGAATGGCAAAGATCTAGAACACTATAATAAAGGGCAAAGGTTCTTGGGAATGGATGTGTAGGTCAACATCACTGGTTTGGGATGACAGGATACCCTCTTAGTATTGAAACTAATGGTCTGCACCTATGTCCACATCAGAGATGGGAGAAAGAACGGCATACCACATGCTGTCTGCTTGTGGTCCTGGGGCTTTAAGCAATGCCAGCCACTTCCTCCCCTGGCCTTTGTGATGCTTTGCCTGGGGCTTCTTGAGCTCCCCTAGGCACGAAGAATTCTAGCATTCATCTGCAAGAAGAGTTTGGATGAGTTTATGGATGACAGATTCATACTGAGTCACTGAATCTGCATCAGCATCTCCCAATGGATTTGAGTTGTGGGGAACAACCAGGTTCTCCCACAATTTACCCATTTGTGACACCATTCCCTAGGGACCATTAGGTCTGACCCAGGAAAGAACTGCTTAAGAAAGAATTCACTGTTAAGTTTCTTCTTTTTTGGACTAAAAGGTCAATATGCTGGTTCTGATGAATATCTATCAAGATGTCAGCTGTAAAGGACAAAGCTCTGGTGAAGATGGAATTGCTGTCCATGGTGATTGGCATAGACAAGGTACAGACCAATAAAAAAAATGATGACAGGTACCAGCTACTCTCAAATAGTAAGACTGTTCAGCAGGCCCTAAAAACCTTGAAGGAGGCGGGCAATGAAGTTCTGTACAAGCTGATGGAAGACTACTTTTTGAACTACCTGAGAAATGGGATCCCTAGTGGCATTCAGGTGGGTCAAGAGTAATGGTCACTGCATAAATGGTGACCAGAATAAAGAAATGGATTTTAGGGAAGCACCAAGCAGGCTTGTGGTACCCGAGTAAAAGCCAAAGATCCTTACAAGGGTTGGAACTAAACTGAGCTGGTGCCCAGGAGATAAGCTCTGACCCACTTTCTCAACCACCCTGGGCCCAGACCTCCTTATTTTAGACTTGGTTTTCCCTTCTGAAGGACAAGAATGAAGCTTGTAAAGTTCCAAAGCATTCTTTGAATGAAACTGGTCAAAAGCAATGCTTAGTGACTCTAAAGGTCAAGCTCCCACCAGTACTACTAGGGCCATCCCATATGGGCCCACGAACAACATCTGGCCTGGTTCTAGACCAATTTTTGAGTTTTGCATTTGTGATAATTCATCTACAACCATAGGATGACTCATCCTATATTGTATGTCAATATAGGACTTCCTTAAATGTTAATCTTTAATGTGTTTATTGCCACGGTTAGAATGTTGGCTGGTGAGAGCGCTCTCGTGTCCCAAAGCTATGATGTCGTTTTAGACCTTTGAAAGGTCATTGTTTTCAATCAGAGCAGCCATCCTATTAATAATTCTATGGACTATGTAAGCATATATATATATATATATATATATATATATATATATATATACATAAATTGTGGAATTATATGTAATATACAGTATATTGGACAACTCTTTTCTAGATTTCCTACCCATGTTTTTCACTGGTTATCAGATTTCCATATGCAATTTGAGATATTGCTATGATTCCCCAGGCCCTGCTCCCTTAGTGAGCCAGTCACTTAAGTTACACAGGAACACACAAAAGGATTAGGCTCCCACTCTGATGGGGCAGACTGAGAGGCCCATGTTCATATTAATTCTGCTTTGAGACTTTAGTTATGAAACAGGAATATCTTGGTGATCATGCCCCTAGTGAGTGAGATACTCTAACAAGAGGTTGGGAGCTGGGATCCTAGCCCTGTGCTAGCAAAAGTCATTATCTTCTGAGCCACTGACTCTCAGAGCCAATGGACACAAGGAAATACATATGTCTGAGGTTGAGTGCAGAAGTTTAGGAGAAACGAGATTAAGTCAGTAACATCATACCTGTAGCAGAATGAATGAACCATCCCAGATGCAGGCCCCAGTCACATCCAGGTGAAATAGGGCAGGGGGAGGCAGGGAGGTCAGTTCCTCCACTTTCCCCACAGAACCTATGCTTTTTTTTTAAACAAGTGCTTTATTAACTTCTGTTTTACATCATTCATTTCCGCCAGATTTTGAGTTACAATTTTTTCCCCCATTTTTCCCCTACCCGCCCTCCCAGAATAGCAGTCCCACAAAGATATCGCTTCCTCCAATCTGCTCTCTCCCATATCTTCTCCCATACCCCCTTCGACTTTTCCATTAGAGGAAGGTGAATTTCTGTGCCCCAATGCCTGCACATTTTATCTCCCAATTACAAGCAAAAGAGTATTAATAATAGTATTTATATATATTTGAAACATTTAATGTTAAGACCTCGAATTTCAGAACCATTCCCTTCCTCCCTTGTCACCCATTCCCTCTGGGGAGATAAGTAATTCAGTATATGTTGTACATGTCTAGCTATGCAAAACTTTACCATAGAAGATATATTGTACAAGGCTGCTTATAATTTCCTCCTACCCATCCCACCCAGAACCTATGCTTTTTACTGGTGCTCCAGGCACCTGAGTGAGCAGCCACTATCAAAAGCAAACCTTCTATGGAGCCACCTTCCTCTTTAACTCATACTTTGCCCTATGGACTCAGGGAGAGGGATCTGCTGCTCCAGAACTGCTCCCCTCTGCCTTCCTCTGCTTTCTGGTGCCCATTCTTGAGTTACTTCCCATCTACTGCTCTCACCACTCCTTTTCAGTCTCCTGGTTCCTCTTCTTGATCATGCCTTCCACACACAGTGGGGTCCTCTTCTCTTTTCCCTCTACGTTACTTCACTTGGTGATCTCCTTGACTCCATGAATTTAATTACCATCCCTATGCTGACAGATCCCCAAACTACCTGTCCTGGCCTGATTTCTCTGCTGACCTCCAACCTTGCATCTCTAACTGCCTTTCAGACATCTTGAATTGGTGATCCAGTAAACATCTTAAACTCAACATATCCAAATCAGAACTCAGTTTCCCCTGCCTGGTCCCTCCCTGGCCCCTCCTACCTTCCCTTTTACTAGAGAGGGCATCACCACCCCCCAGAGTTACAATCTAGGAATCATCCTGGACTCCTCACTCTTCCTCTCCCCATTGCCCAAAGTGTTGCCAAGGCCTGTTAATGGCACCTCTGCAACATCTCTTGAACAACCTTCTCTCTGACACTGGCATCCCCTTGGTGCAGGCACTCATCACCTTGAGCCTGGACTATAGTAGTAGCTGCTGGGGCAGGGGGGAGGAAAGAAGTCTGTAGGCTTCAAGTATTTCCCCACTCCTGTCCATCCTCCAGTCAGCCACTAACATGATTTCACTAAAGGAAAATCCACAGGTCCAACAACGTCACCCTGACGCTCCTCCCACTCAATAAACTCTAGTGCTTCCAGTTCTCCAGGCTCAAATACCAAATTCTGGTTGACATTCAAAGTCCTTTTCTAGCCTGCCTCCTCCTGCCTTCCCAGTCTTTTTGCACCTTACGGCCTGGCATGTACTCTCTGATCCAGTGACAAGGCCTCTTAGCTGTTCTGGGCACAAGACACTCCATGTCTTGGCTCTGGGCATTCTCTCGGGCTTTCTCCCCTTCCTGTACCTAGCTTCCTTTAAGTCACAGTTAGAATCCTGTCTTCTACAGGAAGCTTTTCCCAGTGCCTCTTAACTCTAGTGTCTTCCCTCGGTTCATTATTTTCTAGTTATCCTGCGTATAGCTTGCACGGATGTGTTTGTCTGTTGTTTTCTCCATCAGACTGGGAGTTTCTTGGGGGCAGGAACTGTTTTTTGCCTTTTTTGTATCCCCAGAGCTTAGCATAATGCCCAGCACCAGCAGGTACTTAATGAATGTTTATTTTATTGTTTGACCCAATAGGAGGAGTCTTCTCTTCTCTTCCCCTGGTGTCTGTCTTCACTTTTCATGAGCTCTTTTGAAGTCCCGTCCTGCACCCCAAACCATGGGATACTGCTCTGTTTCCAAACCCCACCAGTATAAGTGGGCTCAGGCCAGGTCTTTCCCTTACAGAGAAGGCATTATAGGTGTACATAAGCAAGATCATATTTCCTTTCCCTGGTCTCCATTCTGATTTGCTTGAGTTCTTATGATTTCTTTCATCTCCTTCATCTCCCATTAGAATGTAAGCTCCTTGCGGGCAGGGATTGTTTTTGCCTTTCTTGATCTACTCAGTGCTTAGCACAGGGACTGTAGCAGCAAGCACCCCAATATCCCCAGGGTGACTGCCAACACAGGTTCTTAGATCTGCTTTTCAAAAGGAAAGCAACTCAAAATGGGTTAACAAGCTTACTTTAATCAAACAAACACACATTACCTAGTTCAGGGGAAAAAGGTCAGCACCCCGAACTTCAGAGTTACAGAACTTACAGATCAAACAGACAGGCTTCCAAACTGTCCAACCATTATATCAATACCAAATCACAGTTACCAGAGAGGGAAGCATCAACATCTGGGTTTTCAAAGCCGGGGGGCTCTCAACAACGGCTTCCCAGAGTCTCATCTGGTCAAATCACACAACACTTCTCAAAGTGAGCCCCCAAAGCAAAGCCTCTCCTCAGGGCTTATATAGCCTTCTCTTGGCTCAGAGAATGTAACAACCCTTTTGATCCACTGCCCAATCACACAGCATCAAGGTGTGGTCATTCCTGAAAACCAAGCCTCCCACCACAGGCTCCATGTGACCACATTCAGCCTATTAGGAGGCAGAGCATATTTTCAAATCAAGGAAGGTTTTCAGAGTCTCTTAAAGCCAATCAAAGTCTCTTAAGCCAATCAAAGGGCCTAGGGGCAGGGAAGATCTTTAAATCTGCATTTCCATTACAGGGACTCGTACATAGTAGGTGCTTAATAAATGCTTGTTGACCTGACTCCTTCTCCATGATGTGGTTGCCCCATGTCCCCAGATCTACCCATATCTGCTGATTCCTTTCAATAGATGAAGGAGTCAAGAGGCAAAAGTGTAGTCTTGCCAGAACTAAGTGTTCAGCTAGGGTGGGGGGGAGTAGGTTTCTGTACTTAACAGCTTTCACCACTGCCTAGTATTCTGGGCACTAGTTTATTTATTTGGCTTTTAGCCTTGTTGGTGTAGCTTATGGACCTGGGTAACTAGGACAGGGACACCTTCAGCAGAAATGTGGAAATTCACAAGAAGGTTGGTTTGGGGTTGAAGAAAATGAGTTGTGTTTTGGACATATTTATTTGAGGTACCCACAGTGTATCTTGAAATCCTGAGTATTTTGATAAACTGATGAAGAATGAAATGAGTAGAACCAGGATAGTAAGTTATGCAATAGCAATAATACTGTACAAACAGACAACTCTTAAAGCTGTAACAACCATGAGACAGTCTGTTGAGTATTCTAGAAGACTGGGAATGGAGAATGCTCTCCATTACAAAGCCATGACAGAATTAGGGCGCAGAATGACATATGCACAATATATAATATATGCACAGGATTTATGTTTACATACTCTCGTTCTTTTTTTTAAATAGAAAAGTTGAGGAGTCTTAAAGTGGCATGAAATGTTGCACGTACTTTCAGTTGAGATCACCACACTATTGTTTCACTTTGTTACATAAGAACACTCACACAATGAAAATATTCTATAAATAACTGTAAAAGGATTTTTTGTCCTCCTGCCCTTTTCCTTTGATTCTGACTAGGAAGAGAAGAAGAAAGGAGAGGCCAGAGGCCTGGCCACTCCACTCTCCGGGGGCAGGGGAGGCAGCACTTACTGGGTTAGATGTATGTCTATATGCCCCCTTAACTATGGTTAGTCCAGAGAAAGTAACTTTAAGATTCAAGCTAAATTCTGGACCAGTTTTGGAAAAACAGAGTCCTCAAGCTCTATATCCAGGGCTTGACTCCCTTCCCACCAAATACTAGTTCCACAATGAACACAGCAAATAGCAAAGAAACCCATTTATCCAAGTCGACAGCAAAACGGACACCAGAGAAACAGATATAGGAAGGCACAAGACAATACAGGCTGAAAGAGCTTTCCCACTGGGAGTGAGAGAGCTCAGCTCAACCAAGAAGGGGAGTCCCTCAGCTGAGGGGTAAATTCCCTGAAGTCTCTGGTATAGCAAGCTGGGAATAAGGTCTGCTAAAAGACCTCCAGTTCCTCTCACGTCTGCTTCCAAGAGTCTTTCTCTCCTTTCAGCAGTCTGACAAGAGGTTGGCATCAAAGATCTTCTCTCAAAACTGGAACCCGGAAGAATCCAGCATCTCCCCCTCTCTCTCTCCTCTCACCAATGCTGCCTGCCCCTCAAAAACAGGCTACTGAGTAATCAGTCCTCCATAATGAGAGAGTCCCATAAAATTGGCCCTTCCAGCCAAGGGTTATATCAGTTTGCAATAAGGAACTGATACCCTAGGAAGGATATTAGGCCTGCATTTACAAAACTTAGCATCATCTAAGTAATTATGGTAATTAAAACCATAGTAGGGTTTATTAATTCTCTCACCAACTGAGAGAATGAATGAAGAGAGAAAAGAAGAAGTCCAAGACAGAGCCTTGGAGTATACCCATAGCTATATATATAGTCTAGAACTGGAGGGGGAGGTGGGAGGGATCTTTAGTTCACAAGGAAGGAAGAATCTGCAAATCATTTTGGCAGAAATGAGTTTGTTGTTTGTCCTTCATTCTTTTTTAAAAAATGTATTTATTTTTAGTTTTCAACATTCACTTCAAAAGGATTTTGAGTTCCAAATTTTCTCCCATCTTTCCTCTCCCCCCAATCCAAGATGGTGTGTAATTTCATATAGGCTCTTATATACATCTATATTGAAACTATTTTCATGTTAGTCATATTGTAAAGAAGAATTAGAATCAATGGGAGGAACCACAGGAAAGAAGAAACAAAGAAAAAAGAGCAAATAGTCTGCTTCTATCTGCATTCAGACACCAAAATTCTTTGGATGTGGATGGCATTTTCCATTGTGAGTCTTTTGGAGTCTTCTTGAATCTTTGCATTGCTGAGAAGAGCTAAGTCTATCAAAGTTGGTTATTACACAATGTTGCTGTTACTACATATAATGTCCTCTTGGTTCTGATCACTTCACTTAGTATCAGTTCATTTAAATCTTTCAAGGTTTTTCTGAAATTTACCTGCCCATCATTTCTTATAGCACAATAGCATTCCATTACATTCATATACCACAACTTGTTCGTCCATTTCCCAACTTATGGACATCCCCTCAATGTCCAATTCTTGGCCACCACTAAAAGAGCTGCTATAAATATTTTTGTACATGTGGGTGCTTTTCCCATTTTTATTACCTCTTTGGGATACACACCTTAGAAGTGGTATTGTTGGGTCAAAGAGTATGCACATATTATAACCCTTTGGGTATAGTTCCAAATTGTTCTCCAGAATGGTTGGATCAGTTTGCAACTCTGCCAACAATGCATTGGTGTTCCAATTTTCCCACATTTTCTCCAGCATGTATCATTTTCCTGTTTTGTCACGTTAGCCAATCTGATAGGTGAGATGTGGTACCTCAGAGTTGTCTTGATCTGCATTTCTCTAATCAATAGTGATTTAGAGCATTTTTTCATATGACTATAGATAGCTTTAATTTCTTCATCTGAAAACTGCCTGTTCATATCCTTTGAGTATTTGTCAATTAGAAAATGATTTGTATTCTTATAAATTTGACTCAGTTCTCTATATATTTTAAATGTGAGATCTTTATCAGTGTCTACTGGTTATAAAAATTCTTTCCCCGTTTTCTGCTTCCCTCCTAATCTGGGTTGCATTGGCTTTGTCTATGCAAACCCTTTTTAATTTAATATAATCAAAATTATCCATTTTGCATTTCATAATGTTCTCTATCTCTTGTTTGGTCATAAATTCTTCATTCCTCACAAATCTGATAGGTAACCTATTCCTTGCTCTCCCAGTTTACTTACAGTTCCATCCTTTATATCTAAATTGTGCATGCACCTATTTTGACTTTATTTTGGTATATGGTGTAAGATATTGGTCTATGCCCACTTTCTGCCATATAATTTTCCAATTTCCCCAGCAGTTTTTGTCAAATAGTGAGTTCTTATCCCAGAAGCTGGAGTCTTTGGGTTTATCAAACAGTAGATTACTATAGTCATTGACTACTGTGTCTTGTGTACCTAACCTATTCCACTTATCCACCACTCTATTTCTATAGGCAGTACCAAGTAGTTTTGATGATTTTTGCTTTATAGTACACTTTAAGATCTGGTATGGCTAGGCCACCTTCCATTGCATTTCTTTTCATTAATTACCTTGATATTCTGGAACTTTTGTTCTTCCAGATGAATTTTGGTATTATTTTCTCTAACTCTATGGAATAATTTTTGGTAGTTTGATTGGTATGGCACTGAATAAGTAAATTATGTTAGGTAGAATTGTCATTTTTATTATATTAGCTCAGCCTACAGATAAACTGATATTTTTCCTATTATTTAGATGTGACTTTATTTGTGTGAAAAGTACTTTGTAATTCTGTTCATATAATTCCAGGGTTTCCTTTGGCAGGTAGACTTCCAAATATTTTATAATGTCTACAGTAACTTTAAATGGAATTTTGCTATCTCTTGCTGTTGGGTTTTGTTTGTAATATATAGAAATGCTGATGATTTATGTGGATTTATTTTACATCCTGCAACTTTGCTAAGGTTGTTTATTATTTCAAGCAATTTCTTACTTGATTCTCTAAGTATATCATCATATCATCTACAAAGAATGATAGCATTGTTTTTTCTTTGCTTAGTCTAATTCCTTCAATTTCTTTTTCTCTCATTGCTAAAGCTAACATTTCTGGTATCATATTGAATAATAATGAGGATAATGGACATCCTCGTTTCACCCCCAATCTTATTGGAAATGCTTCTAGCTTATCCCCATTACATATAATGCTACCTATCATTTTAAGGAAGACTCCATTTATTCCTATGCTCTCTGGTGTTTGTTTTTTTCTTTTTAATGGGAATATGTGTTGTATTTTGTCAAGTTTTTTTTTTTTCTGCATTTACTGAGATAATCTATGGTCTCTGTTTTGTTGTTGATAGGGACAATTATGCTGATAGTTTTCCTAATACTGAACCAGTCCCACATTCCTGGTATAAATCCTAGCTGGTCATATGTATTATTCTCGTGATAAGTTGCTATAATCTTTTTGCTAATATTTTATTTAGAATTTCTGCGTCTATATCCATTGAGGATATTGGCCTATAATTTTCTTTCTCTGATTTGACTCTACCTGATTTAGGTATCAGTACCATATTTGTATCACAAAAACGGTTTGGTAGGACTCCTTCTTTGCTTATTTCTCCAAAGAGTCTATATAGTACTGGAATTAATTGTTCTTTAAGTGTTTGATAGAATTCTATTTGATAAAACTGTAAATTCATATGCCCCTGGAGATTTTTTCCTAGGGAGCTCACTGATAGTTTGTTCAATTTCTTTTTCTGAAATGGGGTTATTTAAACATTTTATTTCCTCTTCTGTTAATCTAGGCAATTCATATTTTTGTAAATATTTTTCCATTTCACTAAGATTGTCAAATTTATTGGCATACAGTTGGGTCAAATAGTTCCTAATTATTGTTTCAATTAGCTCTTCATTGGTGGTGAATTCACCCTTTTCATTTTTGATATTGATAATTTGGTTTTCTTTCTTTTTTAAAATCAAATTAACCCCACTCCAAAAAGCAAAAAAAAAGTGATACTAAAATCAAATTAACCAAAGGTTTATCTATTTTATTGTTTTTTTTCATAAAACCAGAACTTAGTTTTATTTATTAGTTCAATAGTTTTCTTAATTTCAATTTTATTAATCTCTTCTTTGGTCTTCAGTATTTCTAATTTGGTATTCAATTGGGAATTTAAAATTTGTTCTTTTTCTAACTTTTTTAGTTGCATGACCAATTCATTCATCTCCTCTTTCTGTATTTTATTCATGTAAGCATTTAGTGACATAAAACTTTCCCTAAGAACCACTTTTGCTGTATCCCATTAAGTTTTAGTATGTTGTCTCATTATTGTAATTCTCTTGGATGAAGTTATTGTATCTATGACTTGTTGTTTGATCCACTCATTCTTTAGGATTAAATTATTTAGTTTCCAACTAATTTTTAGTCTATTTTTCTATGGCCTTTTATTGCACATAATTTTTATTGCATCATGATATGAAAAGGATGTATTTAATATTTCTGCCTTTCTGCACTGGATTGTGAGGTTTTTATGCCCTAGTATATGGTCAATTTTTGTGTAGTGACATGTACTGCTAAGAAAAAGGTATATTCCTTTCTATCCCCATTCAATTTTCTCCAGAGGTCTACTGTATGAAACTTCTAAAATTCTATTCACCTCCTTAACTTCTTTCTTATTTATTTTGTGGTTAGATTTATCTAGTTTAGAAAGGGGGAAGTTAAGGTCCCCCACTAGTATAGTTTTGCTGTCTATTTCTTCCTGTAACTCCCTTAACAGAAGCCAAGAATTTCCCTCTAAGAATTTAGATGCTATACCACCTGGTGCATATATGTTTAGTAATGATATTAATTCACTGTCTATGGTGCCTTTTAGCAGGATGTAGCTTCCTTCCTTATCTCCTTTACTTAGATCTATTTTGCTTTGTCTGAGATCAGGATTGCTGCACCTGCTTTTTTCTTTTTTAACTTCAACTGAAGTAGAATATATTCTGCTCCAGCCTTTTACCTTTATTTTGTGTGTATCCCTGTTTCAAATGTATTTTTGGCAAACAACATATTGTAGGATTGTGATTTTTAATCCATTCTGCTATCTGCTTCTGTTTTATACTTGAGTTCATCCCATTGACATTCACAGTTATGATTACTATCTATATCTTTCACTCTATCCTATTGCCACACCCACACCCCCATTTATGCTTTTCTTTTTCCCTTCTTCTCTCTTTCCCTCCTCACTAGAGTTTTGTTTTTGACCACTACCTCCCTCGATCTGCCCTCCCTTCTATCTCCCTCTTTTTTCTTTCTCCTTTCCCTCCTATTGCTTATAAGGCAAGTTAGATTCCTATACCTGAGTATGTTTATTCCTTCCTTGGGCCAAATCTCATGAGAGTAAAGTTTAAACAATGCTCATGTCCTCCCTCCCTTTTCCCCCTCTACTGTAATATGCCTTTGTGCCTCTTCATGTGATGTAATTTATTGTTTTCTTCCTCCTCCTTTCCTCTTCTCCCATTACAATCCCTTTTTACCACCTAATTAAGTTATTTATCATCACATCAAAGTCGCCTTAAACTCACCCCCTCTGTCAATATATGTCCCTTCTAAATGTCATAATAAAGAAACAGTTATCAAGAGTTACAAGTATCATCTTCCCATATAGGGATGCAAACAGTTTGCTCTTGTTGAATAACATGCTTCCCCCCACCCCTTTCCTGTTTACCTTTTAATGCCTCTCTTGAGTCTTGTATTCAAAAATCAAATTTTCCATTGAGCTCTGGTCTTTTCATCAGGAAAATCTGGAAGTCCCCAATTTCACTGTATATCCATCTCCTCCCCTGGAGGAGGCTAAAGGGATTGCTCCGTTCTCCTGGGTAGTTGATCCTTGGTTGTAATCCAAGCTTATTTGCCTTACAGAATATCATATCCCAAGCCCTCTGATCTTCTTCTTCTTCTTATTATTTGCTTTTTGGAGGGGCGAAGGCAAGGTAATTGGGGTTAAGTGCCTTGCCCAAGGTCACACAACTAGTAAGTGTTAAATGTCTGAGGCCAGATTTGAGCTCAGGTCCTCTTGACTTCAGGGTTGGTGCTCTATTCAATGTGCAACCTAGCTGCCCCTACCCTGATCTTTTAATTTAGAAGCTGCAAGGTCCTGCATAATCCTGACTATGGTTCCATGACATCTGAATTGTTTCTTTCTGGCTGCTTGCAGTATTTTCTCCTTGACTTGATAATTCTGAAATTTGGCTACAATACCCCTTGGCATTTTCAGTTTGGGATCTCTTTTCAATTTGGGAGGTGATTGGTGGATTCTTTCGATGAGTGTTTACCCTCTGGTTCTAGGACCTCAGGGTAGTTTTCCTTGATGATTTCTTGAAAGATGCTGTCCTGGCTCTTTTCTTGATCATGGCTTTCAGGTAGACCAATAATTCTTAAATTATCTCTTCTGGATCTGTTTTCCAGGTCAATTGTTTTCCCAATGAGGTGTTTTATGATTTCTTCTATTTTTTGTTTTGTTTGACTGATTCTTGTTGTCTCATAGAGCCATTACCTTTCACTTGATCAATTCTAATTTTTAATGAATTGTTTTTTTTTCAGTTAGCTTTTGTACCTCCTTTGCCATTTGGCCAATTCTGCTTGCTTTTTTTTTTCTTTTTGGAGGGGTGAAGGTAGGGCAATTGGTGTTAAATGACTTGCCCAAGGTCACATGGTTAGTTTTTGTGTTAAGTGTCTGAGGCCAGATTTGAACTCAGGTCCTCCTCATTCCAGGGCTGGTGCTCTATTCATTGCTCCACCTAGCCACGCCCAATTCTGCTTTTCTAATGAGTTGTTTTCTTCAGTACACTTTTTTCCATTTGGTCGATGGTATTTTAAAATGAGTTGTTCTATTTTCCTTCTATCTCTCTTTGACTTTTAAAATCCTTCTTGAGCTCTTCCAAGAAGGCCTTGTGGGCTTGAGATGTGTTCATATTCCCCTTGGAGATTTTGGATGTGGGCATATTGACAATGTCGTCCTCCCCTGGATTTGTGTTTTGAACTTCCCTGTCACCAAGATACTTCTCCGTGGTCATTGTTTTTCTTTGCTGCTTTTTGCTCATGTTGTTTGCCTTTTTCTGGCTTTTAAAGCTGATCTCTGCTTCTGGGGTACAGGAGTCACTGTCCCAGGCTTCTTGTGCTGGGGACCAGGGGCCTGGTTACTGGTTCTGTGTGCTGGAACCTCAGGTGCTAGCAGCTGGAGGCTGGCAGTGGTGGCTGGGGTGTGCCTGATGTTGATGTTTGCCTGCTCTTCCTTCCTGGGGCTCAGGATCTCCTGCTAGTCTGCTATGCTGTGGTTTGCTGGAACTCCCTCCAGCCACAGCAAGAGGAATCTTTCCCTTAATCCCTCTAGCCTCCCAAGCTAAAAGACTGCTGTACCTCATCCTTCTGCTGGCTGCATTACTTCAAGATTTTTCCTGGGGCAATATTCTCTGGGTTTTTCAAAGTTAATAAGGGAGGGTGAGAGTACTTACTGCTTACTCTGCCAGCTTAGCTCCCAGAAGTCAAAGCAGCTGACTTTCACACATTCTGTCTGTGGGCTGATAGCTCCAGAAGCAGTCCCTTTGCTGTTGCTGTGGCAGATTCAGTCACTCCCAATGCCTGCTCCTGGTTTGCTGGGACCCCAGGCTGTACTGGCATGGACTGCACTTCTCTCTCACCCAGTTCTTCCAGACCCCTCCCATAAACCTTCTAAGTTGTCTCTGGTGTCTGTGGGCTGAAAAGTCTGGAAACTGCCACTGCTGCCAGTGATTCCATCCCCCAAGGTCTATTCCAGTTTTGCTGGGACCCAGGTCTCTGCTGGCACAGCCTGCAGTAGACTGCCCTTCTTTCTCAGCCTAGTGCAACAGATCGTTAATGTGAACATCCAGTTTGTTTTGGGAAGGAAATCTGCCTCACTCTGTTTCTTTGAGAGTTCTGCCACTCTAGAATTTGTGCAGTCAGTTTTTAAAGATATTTGAAGGAATTTGGGGGAGAGCTCAGGTGAGTCCCTGCTTTTACTCTACCTTGTTGGCTTCTATATCCATCCTTCATTCTTCTTCTCCTTTTTTATTTTTGGAGGGGGGAAGGCAAGGCAATTGGCATTAAGTGACTTGCCCAAGGTCACACAGCAAAGTAAGTGTTAAGTGTCTGAGGCAAAATTTGATCTCAGGTCCTCCTGCTCCAGGGCCAGTGCTCTATTCACTGTGCCACCTAGTTTCTCTATCCATCCTTCATTCTTTTTTTTTCAAAAAAAAAATTATTTTATTTATTAACTTTTGGTTTACATAATTCATTTCCATCAGAATTTGAGTTACAATTTTTTCCCCATTTTTTCCCCTACCCATGACCCCAGAATAGCAGTCCCACAGGATATCCCCTCCAATTTGCTCTCTCCCATCTCTTCTCCCATACCCCCTTCAACTTCTCCAATAGGGCAAGGTGAATCCCCATATCCCAATGCCTGCACATCTTATCTCCCAATTATATGTAAAATAGTATTAATAATAGCATATATATATATGTATATATATATATTTAAAACATTTGATTTTAAAACTTTGAATTCCAGATTCATTCCCTTCCTCCCTTGTCACCCACCCTTACTGGGAAGATAAGCAATTCAGTATATGTTGTACATGTGTAGCTATGCAACATTACCATAGTAAATATATTGTAAAAGACTTAATATATTTCCCTCCCTCCTATCCCACCTCCCACCTGGTCCACTCCCCACTTTGATCCTGTCCCTTTTCAAAAGTGGGTGATTCCAACTTCCCTGTCCCCCAGCTTGCCCTCCCTTCTATCATCTCCCCCCATCCTCCTCCCCTCCCCCCACTCTCCTGTAGGGTGAGATATCCCATTTAGTATGTATGTCTCTCCCTGAGCCAAATTCAATGAGAATAAGGTTTTGCCTTTTTGCCTTCCTGTTCTTCCCCTCCCTTGTAACTATTTTCCCTTGCCTCTTTTACATGAGATAGTTTACCCCATTCTGTCTCTCCCCATCTCCTCTCATTATGTTCCTCTCTCACCTCTCCATTTCACCCCTTAAGTACCATCCCTTCCCATTAAATTCAACCTGTGCCCTCTATCTATGTATACCTGTAAACATATATACACACATTCACATATGTATTCATATGCCCATATACCCTTCTTCAGCTGTTTTCATACTGAGAAAGGTTTCATCAGTTACAGTTATCATTTTTCCATGTAGGAATGTAAATAGTTCAACTTTGATAAGTTCCTTATGATTTATTTTCCCTGTTTACTTTCTCAAGCGTCTCTTGCTTCTTGTGTCTGAATGTCAAATTTTCTATTCAACTCTGGTTTTTTCCTCAAGAATGCTTGAAAGTCCTCTATTCCACTGAATGATCATATTTTCCCCTGAAACATGATAGTTTTGCTGGGTAGGTGATTCTCAGTTTTAATCTCAGCTTCTTTGCCCTCCAGAATATCATATTTCATGCCCTTCAATCCCTCAGTGTAGAAGCTGCCAGATCCTGTGATATCCTGATTGTATTTCCACAATATTGAAATTGCTTCTTCCTGGCTGCTTGTAATATTCTCTCCTTGATCTGGGAAATTCTGGAACCTGGCTACAATATTCCTAGGAGTTTTCTTTTTGGGATCTTTTTTTCAGGAGGTGATCAATGGATTCTTTCAACCTCTATTTCCCCCTCTGGTTCTAAAACATCAGGGCAATTTTCCTTGAGAATTTCTTGAAGGATGATTTCTAGATTCTTTCTTTGATCATGGTTTTCAAGTAGTCCAATAATTTTTAGATGATCTCTCCTGGATCTATTTTCCAGGTCAGTGGTTTTTCCTATGAGATATTTCACATTGCCTTCTATTCTTTCATTTGTTTGGATCTGTTTAATAGCATCTTGATTTCTCATAAAGTCACTAGCTTCCATTTTCTCCAGTCTAATTCTGAAGGAATGATTCTCCTCAGTGAGCTTTTGGGATTCTTTTTCCATCTGGCAAATTCTGCTTTTTAAGGCATTCTTCTCCTCATTGCCTTTTTGAGCCTCTTTTGCCATTTGAGTTAGTATATTTTTTGAGGTGTTATTTTCCTCAGTCAGGCTGTTGACTCTCATTTCATAATTTTCTTGCATTGTTCTCATTTCTCTTCCCAATTTTTCCTCCACTTCTCTTATCTGCTTCTTAAAGATCTTTATGGCCTGTAACCAGCTCATATTTTCTTTTGAAACTTTTGGTGCAGGAGTTCTGGGTTCACTGTCTTCCTCTTGTTATATGCTTTGATCCTCTTTGTCCCTAAAATAGGAGTCTAATATTGGATTCTTCTGTTTCTTTTGCTTTCTTTGCCTGGTCATGTTGCCACTCAATTACTTGACTTTTGGGCTTATTGCTACAGTAGGACTCTGCCACAAGACAGGGGAGCTTCCATCCCAAATGCTGGGGTTTTCTCAGCTGCTGGAGCTATTAGTTGTGTGCCCTCTCTGAAGCTTCCATGTGCTCTGGCAAGATGGTCACACATCTCAGGACCTCCACCCCTGACCGCAATCCAGATCCAAGAAGGTTAAAGCAAGAGTGATTACCCCTTAGACTGATTGCTTGATCCCCCTGCAGTCTGCAGGCCAGGAGCTGAAGCTGCTGTGTGGCTGTGGTTGTGGCTCCTCAGTGGCTTCTCTCCCTGGAGGGTGGGAGGGAAGAGGCCAACACATTCCCAACTAGGGGGTTCCAGAGTCCATACTGCACTGACCTCTCACTTTCTCTTTAGCTTCTCTATGTTGATAATTCTGGAAACAGTCACAGCTGCTGGTGTTCTGGAGTCCCTCCAGCCAGGTGCTGGTCAGGCCCACCCTGGGGCTAAAACCTCTGGCTCACATGGGGATGGGGTTATCTACCAGAGCTCTGTGCTGGCTGATTCCTGCCTGGCTGTCGGGTTGTCCTCAGTGGGAGGTTAGCTTCTTTGTGTCATTTTGTGAGCTCTGTAGCTCCAAAAATTTTTTAGAGTCCCCTTTTACATAAATTGGAGAAGGTGGGAGCCGAGCTGCTCCAAAGTCCCGTTTGTACTGCGCCATCTTGACTCTGCCCCCCTGCACTACTGTCTTGACATTGCTATGCTGAGGAAACTAAAAAGGGCTTCTGAAATTAAGTTGTTTTTAGTAAAATGATCATCCCCCTGGTCTCTGCGAAATGACAATAAATTGAAAAAAGAAATGTAAGAATTCATCAGACTGAGTGAGAAGAATGATACTGCTTTTGAGAAAGAAACCAAGGGGCCACATGTCACTAATCCAGATCAGGAGTGGATGAGGACACCATTCTCCTAGAGATGAAGAGGGAGCAGTGGAGAAGTGGCTACACCTCCCAGTATGCTGGTAATTCTAAAGATGTCTGATGGAAGTCTGAGCTGAGGCTCTTTCAGAGTATATATACCCTTTTTAGAGTCAGAGGGCATCACAACCCTCATGACTCAGTACCTAATTAGAAATTAGCAAAAGATGTGCAAGCTTTCCTACAAGCAAGCCTCCCCTGAGCAATCTTCCCTTAATGGACTCCATATGAGGCCTAGTAATGGGTGGGAAAGATCTTATATCCCATTAGCATTACAGGCTCTTAGAATTAAAAAAAAAAATCTCAGAACAGAAGGGACCTCAGAGGCATTCAAGATCATTTTATAATTGAGCAGGAATCACCTCTACAAAGGTTATTAACAGTGAGTGGTTCTCCAGTATTGGCTTGAAGACTTCCAGTGACAGCAACTTCACTACTCCATAAGACAGCCCTTTCTACTTTGGATAAAGTCTCATTGTTAGGAAGTTTTCTTTCTATCAAGACTCAATCTACCTCTGAATCTTCTACCCTTTGCTTCCCGTTCTGGCCTCAGAGGCTGAGCAGAATAAAATTAATTCCCCTTTCTCATGTCAGCCCTTCCAAAGCTAAAAGTAAGCTCTCATGTTCCTCCTGAGTTCTTCTCCCTAGGTGTAATGTTAATGGGATTTAAAATATTCCCCACACATTAATAGGCCTCATGTGGAGCCCATGAAGGGAAACTTGCTTAGCTTATAGGAAGGATTTCACACCTTTTGCTAATTTCTAATTAGGCACTAAGTCACAAGGGTTGTGATGCCTTCTGGCTCTGAGAAGTGTATATATACTCTGAGTTGGAATTTTCTTTGGGGGCTTGCTATGTGATTCCCTTTATCCAGGGATAAAGTGTAGAGTTGACTTAGTCAGTCAGAGCCCTGTCGGTCTTTATTTCTCTGCTTGTATTTCCTCTGAAGTTCAGGGTGTTGACTTTTCCACTAAACTAGTGAATGTAATTTAAAAAAAGACTGTTGACCCCTTAACCAGTTATCTTTCCTAGTAAAGCAGATCTAAGAACTTGTGCTAGTGTCAATACTAGGTATGCTGGTGTGGTTACCAGTACACTACGCTAAACATCTCTAGTCCTTTCAATCAACTCTTTATGGTCTCATCTCCAGTCCCCTCATCACTTTGGCCACCTTTGTTTGCATATGGACTAGCTTGTCAAGTGTATTCATCTTCTTCCTCTAAACTGCTTCTAACATAGGCCTGATTTTGGTTTTACAGCAAGAGCCCAAGCCTGGAGACCTACTTGAGATTTTCCGAACCAACTATTCTTACTGGGCTGTTTATGTGGGTTATGGTTGTGTTGTCCACCTGGCACCTCCACGTAAGACATTTTTCTCCTTTACTTCTTAGACATGGCTTGGCTGTGTGCAGGCAAGGGGCTGGGTGTCAAAAGTGGGGTGGTGCATGATCCCTATTAGTAATGATCAACATTGGGAAGGTTTCCTGTTTATAGATCCTTAAATGAGTTAGGATGACTGCAGACGTGACAGGGTACTGAATTTAGAAGGTACTGAACTCACTTTCAATAGTATGGAAAAAATATAATTTAGCATTTGTCCTTCCTCCCACCAAATCAACACCTACTGTCTATTGGTCTCTGCTGCAGAGAGAGACAAGGAATATGGACCCCAGCATGGAGGCTGGGGCTGAGACGAAGGTAATAAGACTATTGTAGCACAGCAACATTTCTAGGCCCTGGTGCCGTTAGTTTTTATTATTGAAGGAAGATAATATTCCCTTAACAACCCACCCATCAGAATTTTGGAGCACTTCTCTATCTCTGATAGGGGATGAGGCCAGTCAAGGAGGAGAAAGGAAATGGGGAACGATCTTCTACTGAGGCAGAAAGGCTAGGGAGTTAGTGCTTAAAGCATCATCCATCACCTTGGTTGACCAGATGTCTACAACAGATGGGAGATGGAACTGGGACCATTGTGTGTCAATCCATGGGGGTGTAGTGGGAGCCATCTTTTGGCTTGATCAGTTCCCCCTTTAAAAAGTTGGCCTAAGGGTCTTTGTGGTATTTGTTTATTATGTCACTGTTTGCACTCCCCTAAAGAAAAATAGTTAAGGCACTCTTAAGATTTCCTGAATTTGTCCATAGCAAGAGTTTCATAGTTGACTTGGTTACTGAAGCTGTTTGGGAATATTTATGTATTTGAGTTTGATGTTAGTCAGAACAGCCAAACTGTCCCTGACTAATATCTTTCTGACTCTATCAGGAACATGGGATTGACTGAAGCGACTGCTGGGCTTCACCCATAAACAGACTGCTTATGGATTCACTTCACTTATCCTTTTTCCCTCCTTAAACCTAAAAGACCAACATGCTAGTGTTGGTGTAGGCACCAAGAAATCAGCCTGGAAGGATATAGCCCTGGTGAAGATGGAATGGCTCTCTGTTGTGGCTGGGAATGACAAATACCAGGTCAATAACAAACATGACGACAAATACCAGCCACTACCACCCAGTAAGATTGTCCAAAGGGCTTTCAAAGAGGTGGGCAATGAAGTGTTTTACAAACTGATCCAGGAGTACTTCCTGACCTACCTGAGATATGGGATACCTGGTGGCAATCAGGTGAGTAGTCATAAAAAATAGGCTCTTAACAAATGGTGTTTAAATGAATGATGATGATGATGATGGCTAGCATTTATGGCTAGTTTCAAGGTTTGCCAAGCACTTCATAATCTCATGTTATCCTTATGACAATCCTGTAAATAAGTGCTATTATTGCTCCCGTTTAACAGATGAAGAAGGATGAGTGACTTGATGGGGTATCCTCACATATAGGACATATTGAGTTTTTTTCCTGGGTATCCCCACAGCCAGGAAGTGGATTCAGACTCAGGTGGTCTTCCTGACTCCAAGTCTGGTGCTCTCTATATCTAACCACCTGGCTACCTGAAAGAATGAATGAATTTCAGGAAATGACAAAAGAGGATTATGGCATGACCTATGGGATATTTCTAAGTGGTTTGAACTTTACAGAGCAGGTGCATAACAGATGAGGTCTGGCCCATTTTCTCAGCCTGACCCAGAGCCTTGCTTTAGACGTTTTTTCTATTGGGAAACCCCTTTTTGGGTTGAACAAAAGAGGCTTGTAAAGCTCCAATAAGTTTTCTGAATGAAACAAATTCAGTATAATTTTGAATGACTTCCTAGGACCAAGCTTTCACCAAGCTCCTAAGGTGAGAACATTCCATTGCCACTACTTGTGCCTGGTTAAAGGAGCCAATGAACATCTGGCCTGACTAGTTCAGTCTATGAGTTTTGTAAGTGTGATGCAAAATAGGACCTCCCCAAATATTAATCTCTAACTTATTTATTACCATGGATTTGGTTAGTGCACCTTCATTTGTCCTAAGGTATAATATGATTTTGAGACCCTGAAATGTCATTTCTTTCACTGGCATATCCTTCCTACTCACAAAATTAGATAAATAGATATGTATATATTTCAAAATTTGCCTTCCTTTGACGAGCTACGTAGGAACCATAAGAAGTCTCCTGGCTCCAAGTTGGACAGCTCTGATCTGAATTTTCCTCATGTTTCTCCTGTTTTTCCTCTTCTTTCATTAGTTATTCACTTGCCATCCCCACAGCCTGGATCATCTTCCCTACCTTAAGCTCCTAATTTGGTTAACTTGAGTTCTTATGAGTCATTCTATTTCCTCCCCTCTCAGTGTGCTGGGGTTGTCCCCTGTTCTCATATTTGTCTCCATGTTTGTTGCCTCTGGTCTTTGGCTCAGAAAGCCAAGAGCCAAATGCAAATTTGTCAGAGCTGAGGGGTCAAACACAAACACTGTATCAAACACAGCAGGCAGTTGTATGCTGGTAAATATTTAACAACCACTGCACATATTGAATAAATATTGAAAACCCACTGCACATTTTTAAGCTTAATTTGCATTACTACCATATCTTCTACAACTTTCTTAAGTCTAGACAATCAACCACACAATACATCAAGCCCTGATTAGTAAGCTTTGCTGATTTCTGAGGTGCAAATTATCTCACGGACAGTTTAACAGTTGGTCAGTAGGAGCTTGTTCCACCACATTCCAGGTGTCAGGTTTCCACAATGCCTAGCTCCCTCTATGTACATAGGTTAGAAAGGCCTTCCTAGGAGTCTGGGTAGTATCTTTGACTTAATAACTTGGTGCTTTTGAGAAACTGACATCAAAATGAATAAAATACTTTCTAAGAAGTTTTATAAGAAAAGTGATCCCATATTCCCATATTACAAATATAATGAACACAATCATATTGACATAATTATGTCAACAAATGGAAAAAAATTTCCATTTATGTTTAAAATTTTTTTGGGTACATTTTGAGGGACAAACTGTCTTCCTCTCTCCCTGCCCATCCTACATTGGAGATGGCCAACATTTGATATAGATTTGTATGTGGAACCACACAATGCTTATACAATACTGTATATCAATTCTTTCTCTGGAGGTGGGTAGCATTTTCCCTCATAAGTTGTTCACTGATGGTTTGAATGATTACATTACTCAGTACTTTTTCTTTCCTTTTTTAGTCATTCACAGTTACTCTTCAGACAGTGTTCCTATTACTGTATACAACATTCTCTTGGTTCTACTCATTTTACTCCACATTATTTCATGCAAATCTTTCCATGTTTTTTGAAAACCAATCTTAGTCATTTTGTTTGTTTGTTTTTTGCTTGTTGGAGGGGGAAAGGCAGGGCAGTTGGGCTTAAGTGACTTGCCCAAGGTCACATGGCTAGTAAGTGTTAAGTACCTTAGGCAAAATTTGATCTCAGGTCTTCCTGACTCCAGGGCCAGTGCTCTATTCATTGTGCACCTAGCCGCCTTGGTTCATCATTTCTTACAGCACAATTGCATTCCATCACAATCACATGCCTCAATGTATTTAGCCATTCCCCAATTGATGGGCATCCCCTTGATTTCCAATTTTTTTTGCTACCACAAAGAACTACCATGAATATTTTAGAACATATAGAAGTTTTTTTTCCTTTTTCCCTGATTACCTTGGGAAACAGTGGTATTGTTGGGTCAAAGAGTCAACCTCCATTTCTGTTAAAAATTCTAATAAGCAACATAGGAATGGAAAGGTCTTCTTAAAAAATACGATAAAAATCTGTGTCTTGCACCAAGAGCTAGCATTATCTGCCAAGGAGAAAGACTGGAAATCTTCCCAGTAAATAAAGGGTAAAGCAATGACACTCTCCATACTATTATTTGACATAGTAATAGAAATAACAATGATAATACATCATTACTATAGCAATAAGATTAGAGAAAATATAGGTATGAGTATTAGCAGAGAGGAAACAATGTTATCCTTATTTGCAAGCAATATATTTTATTTAGAAAACATCAGAGAATCAGTTAAGAAACTGAAATGATTACTTCAGTAGAGAAGCAGGAAATAAACTCCACAAAATCATCAATTTTTCTATAGTATTAACAAAAACTAAGAGAAAATGATAGAAAGATAAATTCTACTCAATTTCTCTACTAAAAATTCATAAAATATCTGAGAATTAACCCACTGAGACATACTTAGGACTTAAATATTTAAGTATTCAAGGTATGACAATGTGTAAAGATGATGTTTCACAGTACACATGGTGATCTGTGGGTCTCTTTGACTAGGTTAAGAAAGAAAGCAGAATGATCCATGAGGATCAGCCATACTCATTGAGCCTATGTATAGCAGTCAGTCTATGGGTGAATTCAGACCAGAGGGGTCCAGTATAGCAGTGGGAAATTTCAGTTCTGACCCTGAGGATTCCAATTGGAACCAAGCCCCCAAGAAGGAACTGCTCTTGAGGGGAAGAGAGTTTTTCTATTTCTCTCCCTTTACTTCCAGTGGCCATGCTATTGGAGAGAAGGGAACAATCTGGAGAAGAGACATACAAGAACAAATATAGACAAAACGCAGAGAGACAAGTGCAGAAAAATAGCAAAGTGCATGACTCCCTGAACCAGAAAAGAAAGCTGGTGATGGACTCAAGAAAGGACTTCTAGTAACCCAAAGCTGTGAGTTGACACTTTGGGCACTCATGAAACTGACTGGTTACATCCAACCATTTTGAGTTTTCTGTCAGGGGGGATAGTGATTCTCTCCCACAAAATGATACCTTTGTGCCATTGTCAGAAACTTGGGACTGGAGGGACCACTAGGCCTGAGCCAGGATGGGACCCACATCACCACCTTCCCACTGGATGTCCTGCTTAAGATGGAATCCACTGCATCATATGCTGGTAGAGTCTCATTTGCGAGTGAAGGGATAGGATCATATGATGTCTAAGGTGACTTATCAGCTCTAAATCTTTGGTTCTGTGGTTCTTTTTCCATCATGGCTGATATTGCATGCATACCTCACCGCCGTCATATTCCAAGTTTAAGTACATCCTCTTTGGATCTCTACATATACTTATGGGAGAGCATGCCCCAGGCTCTAGGTGAATTGTTCTTATTATACCACCTTAGTAAACACTCTTTCTAAAAGCTAATTCACTCTAGCTGAGACTCAAGTCTTCCTGGTGACCTCACTATTTTCCATGACAGCCTTTTCCACTTTGGGAGAGTCTTCATTGTTAGGAAGTCTCTCTTTACATCCAGCCTCAGTCTGCTTCTGTCTTCTACCCAGTCCTGTGGCCAAGGAGAACAAGGCTACCCCCTCTTCCTCATGGCAGCCCTTCAGATACTAGAAGTAAGTGATTGTGTCTTGACTACATGTTTCCTTCCTGGTGCTATTTTACCAATCTCTTTATGGTCTAGAATCCAGTTCCGTCATCAGCTTGGCCACTTTCCTTTGGTTATGAACTAGCTTGTCAAGTCCATGTCTCCTTCTTCCTAAAAGCTGTTTGTCTAACCTGGCCCTGTGTTTGGTTTTACAGCAAGAGCCCAAGCCTGGAGACCTGATTGAAATATTCCGAAGAGGCTACTCTCATTGGGCTGTTTATGTGGGCTATGGTTGTGTTGTCCACCTGGCACCTCCACGTAAGAAGATTCTCTACTTCTTAGACATGTCTTGGCTGCATGTAGGCAAAGGGCTGGGTGTCAAGGTGGTGTGGTGAACTATATTTATGGGCAATGGCCATCCCTGGCAAGGTTTTCTTATGATAGACCCTTAACTGAATGAGTTTGTATGATTAGGGATTTTCCAAGGGCACAGACTATCAAAGGCACTGGACATATTTTCAGGCCTTCAGCAGATCAAAAAGAGCACAGATTAGCACTCTTCCTCCATCTCCTCTGCTCTCCCTCCTCCACTGCCCCCTCTACATCAGCATGGCTGCCCTATGGTCTCTGCTATGGAGAGAGATAAGATGTTGGACTGAGTGGTTTCTATATCATTGCTGACCTGAGCTGAGTATATGCCATCTTCTGTTGACGGACATGTTTCATTTAACCATACACTCTCATTCCTCAATGCCACCTTCTCCCTGATGCCTTCCTATGCCCTCCCCAACCCCGTACAGTAAGATGCACACTACTGTTTTTGGTAATGGGATAGCTAAGCCTGGACAAGTGTCCTGCAAAAAAATTTGAAGAAGACATTCCACACTGCTTGTCCCTTGCCTGGTTTGGTCTACTCCAAATACAGATATTATTGGTTTTCACATTTATTTATATATAAGAATTTTAATAGATTAATGGATTTCAGAATCATAATTGGATTATTGAAACTGATTTATTAAATCCAGTCATTTTTAAGTTTGCTCAGAACTTAGGGAGCTGTCAGGGAAGATAGTGATCCTCTCCTACAAATGATACCTTTGTGCCACTGTCAGAAACTTGGAGCTGGAGGGACCACTGGGCCTGACCCTGGGTGGGACCACATCACCAGCCTCTCACTTGATGTCCTGCTTAAGATGGAGTCCACTGTAGGCATCATCTTTTTGGAATGAAAGGCAAATATGTTGGTAGAGTCTCCTTGTTTGCTGATGAGGGGGTTGGAGCATCATATAGCTTCTCAAGTAATTTATTAGCTCTAAATCTTTGATCCTATGGTCCTCTGTCAGTCATTGCTGTTATTGCACCACTTAAGAGAGAACTGTGTGATGTGATGGTTGGAAGCAACAGGTACCAAGTCAATAACAAGTATGATGACAGTGACCCGCCACTGCCACCCACCCAGATCGTGCATCGAGCTTTGAAATTGGTGGGGAAGATGGTTCCCTACAACCTCCTCAACAATAACTGTGAACACTTTGCAACCCAACTGAGATCTGGAGTCCCTCGAAGTGATCAGGTGTGTTCTAAAGCAGCAGGACCCTCATAAAGTTGGTGATTGAATGAATGAATGGATGCATGAATGAATGGATGCTTGCAAAGAACAACTTCAATTCAATCTTTTTTAAGTACATACTTCAAGCAAGGCATTGTGCTAGGCAATGGTGGGCATAGAGACAAAAATGAAAACCTCAAGGCCTAAAGGACCTTAGATTCCTCCTGGCTAAGTATGTACAAAACAATAAAAATGTAAATACTTGAGGGAAATTGGCCTGACTGTCCTATTGGCTCCCTCTCTAGATTTCTCTTCCCTCTTGTAGCAACACTCCTAGAAAAAGTTGTTATTTACACTCATTTATTTCCTCCCTTTTATCTAATTCAATTCTCAACCTCTTGCAACCTAACTTCATAGCTCATTCTTCAACTGAAACAGTTCCCTCCAAAGTCCAGAGTGATCTCCCAATTGCTAATGGTTTTAATCATCATCTGTCTCTACTTCTCTGTCATTAGCCAGTAGACAAAACACTCCCTGGGCATTTGTCTTCTCTAATCTTGTTATACTGCTCTTTCTTGGTTCTCCTCCTACCAGTCTGCTTTTCCTTATTCTCCTTATCATTATCCTAATCCCACCCATAACTCCTTATCATTATCCATAATTCTCTTCTCCTCCTCTTCCTCCTCTTCCTCCTCCTCCTCCTTCTCCTCCTTTCTTCTTCCTCCTCCTCCTTTTCCTCTTCCTCCTCTCCTTCTTGTTCTTCTTGTTCTTGTTCTCCTCTCTCTCTCTCTCTTCCCCTCCCTCCCTCCCTCCCTCTATCCTTATTAGCTCCCATGAGTTCAATTATCATCACCTCTACACAGAAGACTCCTAGAAACAAATATCTAGTCCTGGTGCCTGTAGCAGCAAGCACCCTGACATACCCAGGGTGGCTGCCAACACAGGTTCTTAGATGTGCTTTGCTAAAGGAAAGCAACTCAAAATGCATTAACAAGCTTACTTTAATCAAACATATATCGTTTACCTAGTTCAGGAGAAAAAGGTCAGCACCCTGAACTTCAGAGTATACAGGCAAAAGTTACAAGACAGAGCAACAGATCAAGCAGACAGGCTTCCAAACTGCCTGACCATTAGATCCATACCTAGTCACAGTTACCAGAGAGGGAAGCATCAACATCTGGGTTTTCAAAGCCAGGGGGCTCTCAACGGCTGCCCAGAGTCTCCTCTGGTGAAGTCACACAACACTTCTCCAAGTGAGCGCCAAAGCAAAGCCTCACATCAGGGCTTATATAGCCTTCTCCTGGCTCAGAGAATGTAACAACCCTCTTGACCCACTGCCCAATCACAAAGTATCTCTTGAAAAACAAGCCTCCCACCACAGGCTCCAGGTGCACTTAAGCCTAGGGGCAGGGAAGATCTTAAAAATTTACATTCCCATTACAATGCCACATTGCCAACTTTCCAATGAGCATTTTAAATTGGATTTCCTGTAGGCATCCTACAATCAACATGCCCAAAACCAGAATTCATAATCTTGACCTTGAAACCTAAATTCCCCAACACTTCTGTATATTTGTTGAGGGTACCACTGTTACTGTGGTCATCCAGGTTTGTTGCCTTGGATACATCCTAGGCTTTTCACCTCTCTTGCCCCCCTGGAATCCAATCAGTTGCCAAATCTTGTTGATTCTCCCTCTATAACATCTCTGGCATCCTCTCACACAGCCACACTCTAGTTCAGGGCTTCATCAACTCTAACTCATATTATATAATGGCTTCCTATTTGGTCTTCCTGCCTCCAGTTTTCCCCTCAAGTGTATTTTCAATATAGCTACCAAAGGGATATTCCTAAAGCAGAGCTCTAATTATATTAGTCTCCTGCTCAAAAAGTTCCAGTGACCCCCTTTTGCATACAAGATCAAATTCAAACTCCATTGTTCTTATTTTAAAGTCATTCACAGCCAGGATCCAACATACCTTTCCAGCCTCTTTGTATGTTACTCCCCTTCCTCTACTCCATGGCCATACAAGTTGGCCTCTGTATTATTCCTCACACAGGTCATGACACTTCTGGGCTCCGTGACTTTGCATGGGTTGTCCAACCTACCTGGAATGGATTCCCTCTTCACCTTTACCTCTAACATTCCCTACCTACCTTCAATAGTTAGCCAAAAGTTAACACTTTCTCCTGAGAGTGCTGTGTATTTACTTTGTACAGATGTCAATATGAAGACACGCTATTTTCTGAGATAGAATATAAGCTTCCTGATGGCAGGGATTGTTTCATTTTTTTGTCTTTGTACCCTCAGTGCCTAAAATGCTTGTGGACTGATTAATTTATGGTGAAAACATGAACTAGGGAACAAAGAAAGGTCTCTGGAAGGAGGTGGCACACCTGAAGGCCTCTGTCTCAAAGTGAAGTAGGGATTCCAAGAGTTGGTGATGAAGGAGGGAGTGCCTTCTACAAAGGGAAGGCCATCTATATCAAGGCACAGAAGTAGATGATGGAATCATAGAGAAGAGAGTTGGCCAGTTTGACTGGACAGTGAAGGACATGTGGCCACTCAGGCCAAATTCAGGACACATTTAAATGTCTGGATGATGATTTTGTATTTTATTCTAGAGGCTATGGGAAGTCACTGAAGATTTTTCAGGGATTTCACCAAATCAAGGGAGGTGACATAATCACATCTATGTACTGGGAAAATCAGTTTGGCAGTCATGTGTGAGAGAAAGAGAGACTTGAGGCATGGAGACTGATTTAGAGGCCCACTGCAATAGGCCAAAGTGGGAGATGATGATGGCCTAACACAGCAAAGGTTGGGTGAGTTCAGAGAGCTACTTGGGAGGCAAAATTAACAAGATGATTCCACATGGGGCCTGAAGGAAAGGGAAGAAGCAAGGAGGGCACCAAGACTCAGGAAGGATGGTGGTGCTCCAAAAGCAACAGGGAAGTCAGGAAGAAGGGTGGGTGTAAAGAGATGATTATTTCACGAAATCCTAGAGCTGGCAGGGGTTGCTATTTGTAAGGCCCTCTGGGATATTCCAAGAGGTTAGACCTGATGACAGGATGTGAGGACAATAGATGTTTTGTTCATCACCTCAGCTTGTCCTTGACTCTAGTCTCTTTAATTCATTTTTCCCATCTGGAAAAACAAAATAAAATTCCCATCTGTCCTTCTTTCCTTGGTAAAGGAGCTATTGTTTATAAATCTCTGGAAAGTTCTTTGAATAGGTCTTGCTAACTCTCATGTTCGATGATACCTGGGCCAGATTGTCGCTGTCTTTAGAGGACACTGTTTCATGGCCTCTTTCAGGAGCATACTTCTCACAGTTTTCTGCCCTGGCCAGATCACATCGAGAGTGTTGTCCTGGCCAGTACATTTTAGGGACTGCACCAGCTAACAGTAGAGCATCCAGTAGAGAGCGACCAGAACAGGGGCCTGTGGCCTAGGAGGATCATTTGAAGGAACTAGGGATGGTTGGCCAACAAAAAAGGAACCTCAGGTGGGAAATGATAACTGTCTGAAGTATCTGACGAACCGTCCTCAGGAAAAGAGGGATTAGACTTGTTCTGTATGTTCTAAGAGGAACCATGGGTGGCAGTTGCAAAGAGGCAAATTTAGGCTGGACAAAAGGAAGACTTCTTAACAGGTCCAGTTTATCCCTTTGTGGAATGGGCTGTTTTGGGAAGGACTGGGCTCTCTCTTACTGGATGGCTTCAAACAAAGACCTGATGATGTGTTGTGGTAGGGATGGGGGGGTATGCACTGAATTAGATGACTTCTGAGGTATCCTCACTTCTGAGATTCTGTGCAAGTCAGAGCTAGCTTTTTGGTACTTGTAAACTCTTAATTTGCCAGAATTTACACCCAGGGTCACAGACAAAGGTGATAATGAATGATTTCACCCAACAATGGATTTGTGTATTACCTGGATAGAATGCTGGTTGGTTAGAACACCTAACCAACCAGACCTAATTTAGATCTCCCTAAATTAAGATATCATTTTAGTACTTTCAATCAAGCTTGTATACTATGGATGGAGGCATTCCTTTTTCCAACTTCTCCCTTGTTATTAGAGAACTAGGGGAAGTTCTTGGGCTACAAATCAACCATTGCAGATCTAGATTTTCCTAGCAACACCCCTCCTCTCCTTCCTCTTCCTTGCTTTTCTTCTCCAGACCCAGGAGTCTTCACTTTTAAATGCCTACGGATTGAAATCCTGTTTCCTACCCACAACCCCAGCTTTGGTTATTCTAGTTTTTCTCAAAGATTCTATTTTTTTCCACTCCCTGCATAGTGCAGTTGCCCCACATCCATAGGCTAGTCCCTATTTTTGTCAACTCTTTTTTTTTTTTTTTTTTGGTTAAGACAGCTTTGAGGAAAATACAGAGCTGAGTGCTCAGAAGGGGAGGAGGGGGGAGGAGAAGCAGGCTTCCACCCTGACTGTCCTTCCCTCTCTGTTCACAGATCAGAAATGCTCTCCTGAAATTACCGGGTTTGGCTGTCAACCTCATGGAACTCATGCAATGAGAAATAACTTCAAGAAAGAGGAAAACCAAATGATGAAAATAAAATTCATGAACAAAGTGAACACACACGAGGGAAAGAAAAAGAATTATCAGAACCTTTCTATGCCCAGTTATGTCCTAGCAAAGCCAAGAATTTTAAGCAAATGTGGATGATTACCTACAAAAAGCTAAGATACCCACATTAACCAAATAAGAACTAGAGATCTTGAACAGCCCAATATCATACAATAAAACTGAAGAAACCATAAAGGAATTACCAAAGGAAAAATCCCCATACAAACCCTGGTCTAGATAGATTTACAAGTGAAACTTAGCAAATATTTAAAGGGAAATTAATACTTATGCTACAAAAATTATTCTCTATAATTGAGAAAGTACCTTAACTCCTTCTCAGAGAAAAAATATGGTCCTAATACTGAAACCAGGGAAGGCTAAGCAGAGGAAGAGGGTCCAAAATCACTACTGAACACTGATGAAAAAAATAAAAGAATAGTACAATGTCGGGGCAGGGGGGTTGAGGAGGAATGCTGATTGAGGGGAAACCACCCTGATTAATTAGGTACCATAATAGATAGTGTTCTGGACTTGGAATCAGGAAGACCTGAGTTCAAATCCAGCCTCTGACACATAGTTGCTATGTAACTCTGGACAAAACACTTAACTTCTGTCTGTCTCAGTCTTACCTCCCAGCACTTACCTCCCAGGGTTGTTGTAAGGATCAAATGAGGTCATATTTGTAAAGCCTCTGCAAACCTTAAAACTAGATAAATACTAGCTATTATTCTTATTAGATAAGTCGCCCTCCATCACCTTGATGTGATTACAGGATTGGGATCTCTCTGAAAAGTGCCTTGGATGGAAGCTCAGCCCTATCTCCATGCTGAGAGGACACAGGGAATTTCTCTCATTTGGTCCCTAGTGAATGGAGCTGCCTCCAAGATGACTGCTGATGCCTGTCACAGGAGTTAGGTCCTCTGTAGTCTAGAAGAGTGAGCTGGGAAACCTCCCATCCTTTTTCTTGTCCTGATCTTTCTCTCAGATTTCCACATGAAAACGCACAATTATTGGAGGGGAATATTTCCCCTTTTTTCTCCCTGAACATCTTCCCCTTTCCTCCTCCAAGCAGGAAATTGCTACTTGCAGGAGAAACACATGCCAAAGCAGTCCCTGTTTGCCTCAGGCAACCTGAGAGAGGCATTTCCAGATCCATTTCTGCCTCCTTTCTGTTTTCCCCTCCCGAGCATGGTTGGCAACTGGCCATCCTATTTCCAGGATCAAGGGTTACTTCCTGGGTAATCCTAAATTTGAGACTTTCCAAATTAGGGAAACTTGAGTTTAAGAATCAGGCACCAGCATCCCTGAGGGAGAAGATGGGTATCTGGACCTTGACAACCCTGTTGGGTATTTACTTAAGTCCCTGATAGATGGTAAGGGAATAAGGAATATTTGTTATTCAGCCCCAGAGTGTGTCCACCTTCTGGGTGGGTGGAGAGGCCCAAAGCCCAGGGGACCACAGTGAAGCAGACTGGACTCATTTGGACCTGGGTGCTTCCCTCCGGGGGCTAGGGGGAGAAAAAGAGCTGCGCTGAATCCAAAGATAGCCAGAGTCTATCTCAAGGCTTGTTTCCCCCTATATCCTTCCAGGAAAGTCTCGAAAACAATGCTTAAGTATGGCTCACATCTCGCATTTCTCCCAAAAGGGTGGGTATCAGGGAACCATTCCCACAAAGGTACTCCGTGTTCAGTATGGATACGGGGATGGGCAGTCTTCACTTCACAGAAAGGTCGCTGTGAAGGACCCAGTGTATTCATGTGCACAGAAAGCAAATCACCTCTAAGAAGCCACTTCGCTGCTATGGGAGGCAAAGGCAGCTGTGTGGCAAGGACTGCTGAACTAGGCTCTTTTGTACTCACTTTGGAGCCACACTCTCCAAGTAACTCGTGAGACCCATGCTTTAGGAATATCCCTGTGGCAGCTGGGAGGAGGAGGAGGGCTTGAAGTACAGAGACTCAAGCCAGTCAGAAGGGCTGTGACAGTCCAGCTATGAGGTGAGGAAGGCCTGCACAAAGATGGCAGCTGTGTGATTACAAAGGTATAGGGACAGCAGAAGGGAGATCTGGCTGGATACGTGGGGTGAACGAGAGGGCGAAGTGGATGGCAGCGGTTTTTTGAGCCTGGTTTGATGCCTGAATCTTATACTCAGAAACTCTTGACCCACAAATGTCTGTTGCTCAGAATCACCAGAATCTTACCTCTGAAAAGGAAAGGCAGACCAAGGCAGCTAGGGAGTCAGGTCAATCTGCAGCTACTATGGATTTCTGTTGCAGGCTTCCATTGCCTTGGGGTGGTTAGAGAGTTGGGAGGGGAGGAAAAGTCCCAGAAAGTCTGTAAGTCTGAGGAAAAGAATCGAAAGTCGAGAAGTCAACAAGCATTTCTTTCTTTTTTTAAAGTAATATTTTATCTTTATCAATTGGTTTGTTTACTTTTAGTTTACAAGATTCATTTCCACAACCCCTTAACTTTTTTTTTTTTAAGCAATTGGGGTTAAGTAACTTGCTCAAGGTGACACGGCTAGTCATTATTTGTGTGTGGGTGCTCATTTTCTGAGGCCGGATTCGATCTTGGGTCATCCCAACTCCAAGGCCGGCGCTCTTACTCACTGAGTCACCTCGCTGCCCCTTTAGGGCAATTGGGGTTAAGTAACTTGCCCAAGGTCACACGGCTAGGTTTTTGTTTGTGTGAATTAAGTGTCTGAGGCCGGCTCCGAACTCAGGTCCTTCTGACTCCAGGGCCGATGCTCTACTCACTGCACCACCTAGCCGCCCCAACCCCTTAACTTTCAAATTTTCTCCCTCTCCTTCCCCCACCTCCCATGGCAACATGCAATCAAGTATAGGATCTACAAATACTTTCACATTAGACATTAGTCAGGTTGCAAAGAAGGATTGTCTAAGCATTTCTTAAACTGCCAACTACTTGTGTGCCAGGCATATGTGCAAGGGACTGGGATACAAAGAAAGGCCAACAAATCAAACCCAATCCTTGCTCTTAAGGAGCTAACAGTATAATGGGGTGGACCAAAGGGAAACAACTAAGTTCCAACAAGATGTATAGAGGATAAATTAGGGCTAGTCTCTGTGGGGAGGCACTAAGATTATTAAGAAGGACTGGGATGGGCTTCTTCCAGAACGTGGGATGTTAACTGGGACTTGAAGAAAGCCAGGATGAGGATGGAAGGAGTTCCAGTCTGGGGGGGGGGGGCAGCCATTGAAAATGTTCAGTTGGAAGATAAGAGTATCCGGTGTGAGGAACAGTAGAGAGTCCTGGGTTCCTTGGATCAGAGAATACATGGATACATGGAGGGGAGTAAAGTATAAGAAGACTGGAAAGGTAGGTAATAGCTAGGTTATGAATTTTATCCTTAATCTTGGAGGTAATAGGGAACCACCGCAATTTATTGAGTTGAGGGGAGGATATCAGACCTGGGTTTTAGGAAAATCACTTTAGTGGCTGAATGGAAGATGGATCGAGTGGAGACTTGAGGCAGGCTGACCCACTCTGAGCTCTCATAGTAGTCTGGGTAAGACATGATGAGAGCCTTCACCAGGGGGTGGCAGGGTCAAAGCAGAGAAGGAAGAGTATTTGAGAGATGTTACTAATGGTAGAGAAGGAAGCACAGAGCCTTTCTGTAGAATAATGCAGGGGGGGGGGGGCCTCTTTCCTCCTGATTCTGCATCGCCATCATCTTCAACATGGCCCTAGTCCCTGAGCGCCAGAGGGACTCGATGCATCCCAGCATGGCAAATAGTAACCTCCTCCATGACGGGCTCAGGCTGTAGGTCTAACTCCAAGGGACAGACTCCAATCTATAGAGGTCCATGCCCTCTAATCTCAGCAAGTGAACATCAAGTCAGTCTGGGCTCCCTGACCAATCCTACTGTATTATTCTTCCCTAGTCAAATAGTCCAACAAATCATTTAGGGTGCTTTGGGCACAGCAGTTCATCCCTCCAATGGTGAATGGTCTTCCTGGGTGGGGGGGAGCTGTCCTTTGGAAAGCAGCTCCCTAGGACCTCGACTAAAGGGTCTTAGCGCTGTCCATACAGCATGGTGTTTTTTAGGAGGTTTTCCTTTGTTTTTAACTTTTTACATCAACATAATTCTGAATAAGTGGCCTACTAGGTATCAAAGAGTACAGGCAAAGTCTACTTAGTCCACATATAGATATATATATATATTTTGCAAAGTTCTCCTGCCCGCTGCTGATAAGGGCTTGACCAAACCCAAAGCAACTAGAAAAGAACAAAATTAAAATAACTAGCAATGGCAAAAGATAAAAGGAAAAAAATCCAGGTTTCTCCTCTCAGAAAACAAGCACAGGCCCAGATGAGGTCCCAAGACACGTATGTGGGGCTTCATCACAGGGATGGGAGACCAGGGGTTGACTTGAAGTCACCTACTCACAAGTGGGTGACAAACTAGCTTTCTTGTAAAAAAATTTCTCTAACTGGTCCCTATAACCACAGGTCAACCTAGATATTTCTCAAATGGATCCCTGCAAATGCATAGGGCAACCCAGTTTGAGGTGGCCACCAACATCTCTATAGTGGATCCCCAAAACACTTAGGGAAGTGAAAGCATTTCTTTTTTTGTTTGTTTTTGGCTTTTTGGAGGGGGGAAGGTAGGACAATTGGGATTAAGTGACTTGCCCAAAGTCACACAGCTAGGTTTGTGTGCATGTGTGTGTGTGTGTGAAGTATCTGAGGCCAGAGTTAAACTCAGGTCCTCCTGACTCCAGGGCTGGTGCCCTATTCATTCCACCACCTAGCCACCTGAATTTCTCTAATGGATCTTTGTAGTTTGCAGGGTCATCCATATGTAGTTTGGACTCATTTCATGTTAAGACAAGAAAGTGAGCTCAAAAAGAAATTTAACAAATTCACACCAGGCCCAAGATGTACATGGATTCCAAAAAGGGATTAATTAGAGATCAATCCCTCATATCCCAAAGTCTACCCAAAATGTATTTCATTGTCCCTGATCAACCACCAAGAATAAAACAAAGTAATAATATTTACTCAGAGGAACAAAAAGCTTAGAAGTTGCAGGGAATAATGAAAATATAAAGGTGCCTCAAACTCCTTTACAATTAGCAGTAATCCTTAAAAGTGTTTGGTATTGGTTAAATTTATAAGAAATTAAGAAACTCAATTCTGCACAATTGTAATGTTCAAGTCTGACCCTGGAGAAGAGTTGAGAAAATGCATCTCCCTGCTGTCTCTGAAAAGGGGGAAACTACGGATATGGAAAGTTGTTAGGGTTGTGGTAGATATTTTGAACTTTTTTTTATTAAAAAATTCGTTATGGGATGGCTTCCTTAGTGAGAGTAGGAGAAGGATATGTCCTGAAACAATGGTGATACACAATCTAACGACATCAATAAAAGAAGCATTTAAAAACGATTTGGTATTGGTTAGAATAGGAAAGTATTTGATAAGGCCCAGAAGCAACAGAACTTTGTAGTTTAGTGGTTGATAAACTTAAGGACACAAACTACCTCCTATTCAGCAAGAACTGGGGGGAAAACTGGAAATGTGTTTGGCAGAAATTAAGTTTCAACCAATAAATACCTCAGACCATATGTCACCAAGCTCTAAATGAACATTGTCTACCATATAACAGTCACATCACAAAGAAACTTAGAGATGCCTTTCATTATTAAATTCTTTGGAAAGAATAAATAAGGGATAGATGAGATCACAAAATATAATTAAATGTAAAATTCTATGCATTACGATCCTATATGTATAACCTATATCAAATAGCTTATCATGGGAGGAAAGAGGGGGGAGAAAAAGGGAGATGTGGGAGGGAGAGAGAGAATTTGCAACTCACAATTTCAAATATGAAAGTTAAATATTTTTACAATGTAACTGGGAAAAAACATTATTTCTAAAAGTTTATGCATTTAAAAAATAAATTCTACTAGAATAAGAAAAATTACTGATTGTACATGTGAGAAACATGCTTTTGGGGTTCACAGGACTTTGCAAATAAAGTCAGGGAGCTAACCTGGGACAAACTTCTGTAGCTCACTGCTTCCCTTTTAGAGACCCTTAGGAAGATCCACAGAAACATGGTGTGCAGATAAAGCTGTTTATTATGCTTCCAGCAAGAAAGCCAAACACACCCCCACTTGTATAAAAACAGGAGTGAGGGTCTACAAGTTCTGTCCTTCCTGGTAGACTTAGGGTTAAATTCCTCAAATTTCTTACCGTATTTCCCTCTCTCTATATATTCTACATGCTGTTTCATTTTTTTTTTGTCTTTTATCTTTGCATCCCTAGCACTTAGCAAAATGACTGGCACAAAGTACCAGTAACAAGTGCTTTCTGACTGATTCTCATTTGAATTCTAGTTTATGAGGTATCATTGCTATCCCTGACATATTTTAGACTAACTTCGTAACCTATCTTTTGCCTTGCCTATAAGCACTATATTGATGAACTTTGTTTCTCGATTCATTTTTCTTTTAAAAATGAGCTTTTATTAATATCTTTTGTTATTTTATATTCCCATAATTTTCCCCAGTAACCTTTCTTTCCCTCTCAGAGAGCCATTTTGTATGACAAATAGTATTTTCTAAAGAAAACAACAACAACAACGGGAAATCAGCGTAATTAATCAATATATTGAAAAAGTCTGAAAATATGTGCAACGAACATTTGTGCACCTTCCGCCTCTGCAAAGGGGTGTCTTCTCATGTATCTTCCTTCAAGCCAAGGTTATTCTTTAACATTTTGTAACAATTGCTTTTGATTTTTTGGTGGTTGTTCTTCCCATTTACACTGTTGCAATTATTGTGTACGTTGTTGTCTTGGCTCTTGGCTTACTTTACTTTTTGTCATTTCATGTGAACATAACAAGTGAATCCTTCTCAAATCTGGAGGGGCTTCAGTTCTCAATAGACCTGAGTTTCTATTTACTAGAAATCACGACGTTTATGAGAACCTGAAACTTAGAGCAACAGGAAGCCCCCCTTTTTCTATAAGATATGCCAAATAAGAATAGAAATCTCTGGGTTAGATTTTCTTCCTCAGACTGTGAGCCCACTCGCAGCCAGCGGGAGAAGGGTCAGTCGGGAGGGTGGGAAATTTCCACCTTAGGGCTATAGAATCATGCTTTTGCCTTCTGTAAAGTGCTTCTCCCTTCTGGCCCTTTGTCGTCTCACAAGATTTTAATAACCTTGAGAAGTCTCTGAGTTTATTCTGGGTAAGTGGTCTTCTGACCCACACACTTCTTTGCTTCAGTACAATAATTCAGACCACTGCCATTTGTCATTTTAGCCTTGTAACTTTGTCATTGTGGGGAAGTGTTGGAAATCCCCTCAGACAATAAAGTCTCGGAGAGTTCTCTGTGGGTGCTGACTGGTTAATCGTTTTATATCAAGAGGAAAAGTGACTGAGAAGTTAAATCAATACTAGCGCGTGTCAGAATTTGGAGCTGACTCCAGGTTATCCTTAGTCCAGGGCTGGCCCTTCATCCAGGACCCAGGGTTAAAAACCCAAAGCAGGGTCAACTCTGGCTGAATGTAATAGTTCTTTTGGCAAAGCTTGGACAGGATGCTTTGCTAAATATCAGGGACTACATAGATAGACCTGTTCTTTCTCTAAGTGACATGTCACACAGGAAGTTCCCTTCCTTTCTAGAAGCCAGTCTCTGATGGAATCCCAATAAAGCTGCCCCCAACCCCAATGTTCTCATTTCCTTATGGGCCCAACTGATCAGCAGGCATGGCTTGATTTAACCACACACTCTGGTTTTAGCCACACCACAGCCCCTGAGACTAAATATAGCCACTGCCTTTACCTAGCCACTACCCCTAGCTAGTCTCTGTCCCCAGATCTAATTCTCATGTTTAAACAGGTGTTTCCATGCACTCAACCACATCATGCATTTAGCTCCCAAAAAAACTCTCCTCTTGACCATACAGGACCACAATAGCTAGCCAATCAGAAAGCAGCAGGACTAGGATGTTTGACCAGCAAAGCATAGAAGGGCCCCCACCCCCACCCAAGATCAGCTCCTGTGCAGTAACAGTAAGAACTGACCTAGAGTAAACTCATGACAGAGACACTTTATTATCATTATGATACTTAAATGCTGCCCCCTCCCCCAAGGGTTTTTCTGTATGCACTGTGGATAATTGGATGCACAATTCCATTGATAGGACACCTCATGCATTACCTAATCCCTTACCCAATCCCTCCTGCTTTTTAACATTCATAATTTCTGTTATGTAATTGCATCTTTATGCTACAAAAATCCATCTTGCTTTCCCTAAAGTTGCTGGTTCCTCTTGGAACTCAGCCTGCTACAGGAGAGGTGCCAACCTCAATAAACACCTTCCTTTGGATTAGAGGTGGTCTGAGTCTGAATTCTTTCATGAGACCCCCAGAACACATCACGAAACCACAACAGTTTTTAACTCTTTGGTCTGATCCTTTCTTTTGCTCCCCATGTGGGCTCATTCATTCCTTTTCCTTCAAGGTCTTAATTCAAACACACTTTAAATTACATCGGGAGAGGTATAGTAAAAGCAGAAGCATTAATGGAGACTCCCCGCTGGGCCCACCTCCCACTCCTAGAACACTTGCTGCCTAAAGCCCTTCCCGGTCCGACCCCACCCACTTAAATTCCATTAAGCTTCCTCCTTTAGGGTGCATCCGCTAAATTAAGGGGTGTCTGAGTTACGGCCCCAAATGACCGCAAGGGGAAGAAAGGTCTGGGTCAGCCCCGGAGGACAGCTGGAGTCCGGGGCGGTCTTGGAGGGGCAGCTGCAGGAGGACCCCAAGACCCACCCGCGCAGCCTGGATCCTCCTGGTGGCTCTGCCCCCTGGTCCCCAGAGGACCCGGCCTCACTACGCCCGGGGCTCCATGACCCCCCCAGGGTCCCTCCGCCTGGGCCCGGGGGTCTCCGCGGTCTCAAGGGGGAGGGCGGGGCTCTCTGCCAGCCTGGGAGGGGGCGCCCTGGGCCAGCTCCTCCCTGGGCCCGGCGGGGGAGAAGGGCTCAGGCTCTGTGTGCTTGTTGCTACTGCTACCATTTCTAGTACCAAGTTGAATAAGAGGGGTGATAGTGGACACCCTTGTTTCATCCTGATTTTACTAGAAATGCTTCTAGCTTATCCCCATGACATATAATAATTGCTGATGGTTTTAGATAGATGCTACTTATTATTTTAAGGAAGACTCCATTTATTCCTATACTTTCTAATGTTTTTAATAGGAATGGGTGTTGTACTTTGTCAAAAGTCTTTTCTGCCTCTATTGAGATAATCATATGGTTTCTGCTAGTTTTGTTGTTGATGTGATCAATTATACTGATCGTTTTCCTGATATTGAACCACCCTTGCATTCCTGGAATAAATCCCACCCTATCAAAGTGTATTATTCTTGTGATGAGTTGCTGTAGTCTTTTTGCTAATATTTTATTTAGAATTCTTGCATCTATATTCATAAGGGAAATTGGTCTGTAATTTTCTTTCTCTATTTTGTCACTTCCCAATTTAGGTGTTAGTACCATATATGTGTCATAAAAAGAATTTGGTAGGACTCCTTCTTCTCCAATTTTCCCAAATAGTTTGTAAATTATTGGAGTCAATTGTTTTTTAAATGTTTGGTAGAATTCACTAGTAAAGCCATCCATCTGGCCCTGGAGATTTTTTCCTAAAGAGTTCATTGATGGCTTGTTCAATTTCTTTTTCTGAGATGGGGCTATTTAAGTAGTTTACCTTCTCTTCAGTTAGTCTGGGCAACTTATATTTGTGTAAATATTCATCCATTGCAGTAAGATTTTCAAATTTGTGTGCCTACAATTGGGCAAAATAATTCCTAATTATTGTTTTAATTTCCTCTTCATTGGAGGTAGATCCACCCTTTTCAATTTTGATACTTGTAATCTGGTTTTCTTCTTTCTTTTGTTTATCATATTGACTAAAGGTCTATCGATTTTATTGTTTTTTTTTCATAACACCAGCTTTTAGTTTTATTTATTAATTCGATAGTTTTCTTAAATTCACTTTTATTAATCTCTCCTTTGGCTTTCATTACTTCTAATTTAGTATTTAATTGGGGATTTTCACTTTGTTCTTTTTCTAGCTTTTTCAGTTGCACGCCCAATTTACTGACCTCCATTTTCTCTGTTTCATTTATGTATGCATTCAGGGATATAAAACTTCCCTTAAGTACTGCTTTTGGTGTATCCCACAAGTTTTTGTATGTTGTATCATTATTGTCATTCTCTTGAAAGAAGTTACTTATTGTTTCTATAATTTCTTGTTTGACCCACTCATTCTTTAGAATTAAGTTATTTATTTTCCAATTAGTTTTTAGTCTATCCTTCCATGGCCCTTTATTACTTAAATTTTTATTGCATCATGATCTGAGGATGCATTTAATATTTTTGCCTTTCTGCATTGAATTGTGAGGTTTTACACCCTAGTACATGGTCGATTTTTGAGTGTGTGCCATGTACCACTGAGAAGAAGGTATCTTCCTTTTTATCCCTATTCCGTTTTCTCGAGAGGTCCACCATCTCTAGCTTATCTAAGATTCTATTTACCTCCTTACCTTGTTTCTTGTTTATTTTGAGGTTAGATTTATCAAGCTCAGAGAGCTGGAGTTTGAAGTCCCCCAGTAGTATAGTTTTGCTTTCTAGTTCTTCCTCTAACATCCTTAACTTCTCCTTTAGGAATATGGATGCTATACTGCTTGGTACATAGATGTTTAGTAATGATATTGCTTCATTTTCGATTGTGCCTTTTAGCAGGATACAGTTTCCTTCCTCATCTCTTTTAATTAGATCTATTTTTGCTTTTGCTTTGTCTTAGATAAGGATTGCTACCCCTGCTTTTTTTTACTTTAGCTGAGGCATGATATATTTTACTCCAGCCTTTTACCTTTATCCTGTGTATCCCCCTGTTTCAGATGTGCTTTTTGTGAACAGCATATTGTAGGATTATGTTTTTTAATCACTTCTGCTATCTGCCTCCATTTTATAGAAGAGTTCATCCCATGCACATTCACTGTTATGATTACTGTCTCTTGCTTTCTATCCTATTCCCTCCCCTGTTTATGCTTTTATTTTCCTACCCTTCTCCTTTCCTCTCCTTAAGAGTTTTCCTTTTGACCACTGCCTCCCTCAGTCTTCCCTTGTTATCACTCCCTCTCCCTTTTCATCCCTTTCCCCCTTACTTCTTCTGTCCCTTCTAAGCACACCTCTTTCCCCCTTCCTACTGCCTGTAGGATATGATAGATTTTTATACTTAGTGTAGTATGTTATTTCTTCTTCAAACCAAGATTGACAAGAACAGATCCCATGCGAAGCTCCTCTCCCTCCCCTCTTTCCCTCTATTAGAATACATTTTGTATCTCTTCTTGATAGAGTCCTATACTTAACTGATTGTGTTATTCCCTCCTTGCACCAGAACCAATGAGGGAAAAGCTTATATAACGTTCATCTCCCTCCCTTCTTTCCCTCTACTATAATGTTTTTATGCCTCTTTGTGTGGCATAATTTACCCTTTTCTGCTTCATTTTTTCCTCTTCTTCCATTGCAGTCCCTTTGCAGCCTTCAATAACATTTTTTTAATCATCACTTTATGTAATTTGTATCCACACCCTCTATTTATCTATATCCCTTTTAGACGTTGCCATAGGTATAGAATTCTCAGTATTAACAGGTATCAGCTTCCCATATAGGGATGTAAACAGTTTACTCTTTTTAAATAACAGGTTGTGTGTGTGTGTGTGTGTGTGTGTGTGTGTTTCCCTATTTGTTTTTCTTTGTTTCTCTTGAATCCTATAATTGGAGGTTGAATTTTCCACTGAGCTTTGGTTTTTTCATCAGGAAGGTATGGAAGTCCAATATATCACTGAATGACCATCTCCGTGCCTGGAAGATTAGATTAAGTTTTGCTGGATAGGTGATCCTTGGTTGTAACCTGATCTCTTTTGCCTTGTAAAAAATCATGTTCCACTTCCTCTGATCTTTCAATGTAGAAGCTGCCAGATCCTGTGTGATCCTCACTGTGGTTTCCACGATATTTGAATTGTTTTTTTCTGGCTGCTTGTAGTATTTTCTCCTTTACCTGATAGTTCTGGAATTTGGCTACAACATTTCAAGGACTTTTCAATTTGGGATCTCTTTCAGGAGGTGTCAATTTCTATTTTCCCTCCTTGCACCAGAACCAATGAGGGAAAAGCTCATATAATGCTCATCTCCCACCCTTCTTTCCCTCTACTATAATGTTTTTATGCCTCTGGTTCTAGGATCTCAGGGCAGTTTTCCTTGATGAGCTCTTGGAAGATGCTGTCCAGGCTCATTTCTCTCTCTCTCTCTCTCTCTCTCTCTCTCTCTCTCTCTCTCTCTCTCTCTCTTTTTCTTTCTTTCTTTCTTTCAGCAATTGGGGTTAAGTGACTTGCTCAAGGTTACATGGCCAGTCATTATTTATGTGTGGATGCTCATTTTCTGAGGCCGGATCTGATCCCGGGTCATTCCAACTCCTGGCCAGCACTCTTACTCACTGTGCCACCCAGCTGCCCCCAGTCTCATTTTTTTCATCACGATTTTCTAGTAGGCCTATAATTCTCACATTGTCTCTCCTGGAGCTGTTTTCCTGGTCAGTTATTTTTCCATTGAGATATTTTACCTCTTTTTCTAATTTTTCATTCTTGATGTTTTGTTTCACTGATTCTTGGTTCCTCATAGAGTCATTCACTTCAATTTGGTTGATTCTAGTTTTTAGCAAATTACTTTCCTCGGTTAGTTTTTGAAGCTCCTTTTCCACATGTTTAGATTCCATTTTTAGTTCTCACATTTTTCTTTTTAAGAAGCTGTCTTTTTCATTGTAATGTTTTTCTAATTTTGCAATTTTGATTTTAAAAGAATTATCGATTTTATCTTCTGCCTCTCTAATTTGGTTTTCAAAGTTCTTTTTGAGCTCATCTAAGAATGCTTTCTGTTCTTGAGACTAGCTCCCAAGTTGAGGCTTCAGCTGTGGATGTGGAGTCAATACTGTCTCCTTCTGAATTTGGTTCCTCCCTCTCACAAAAATAGGATTCTAGAGTCTTTGTCTTTGCACTCTGCTTTTTTTTACCCATTTTTGAGGCAGGGCCTTAGCCACACCCTTCCTCTAGGGGTCCCAAGCTTTTATTGTTTAATATTTTGCTCTGGGGCAATAATTACTGTGCTTTCAGGGTGGGGGGAGGATTGGAGCAGCTGGGGTTCACTCTGCCATCCTGGTCCCTGGAAGTTCAGACAGGGGCTTTTTAAATTTCCAGGCTGTGGATTGGTAGTCCCAGAAGTAGCTGCTGCCACTGCCAGGGGCCTTGCATTTGACTCTTACCCAGCTCTATCCAATCCCAGTCCTGCAGTGATAGGCCTGGGAATGGCTCTTGCCCTGGAATGGCCCTGGATCAACTTGCTGCCACGTTGACCAGACCTCGTCTGGGCCTCTATGTGCCGTGGTGTCCTCTGGGCCTCTCTTGACCATAATATATATATATATATATAATATATAATAAAATTATATATAAATATATATATATAATATATAATAAAATTATATATATATATATAATTACCAGAGAGAGAAGCACCAACATCTGCATTTTCAAAGCTGGGGGGGTTCATTGGCTGCCCAGTCTCATGTGGCCAAATCACACACCTCTTCCCACAAGTGAGCCCCAAAGCAAAGCCTCACCTCAGAATATACATACCCTTCTTCAGGGTCAGAGGACATCACAACCCTTGTGACCCACTGCCTAATTACAAACTAATAAAAGGTGGGCCTTCATGAAAAACAAGCCTCCCTAATCAAGCTTCTCTTGTTGGGCTCCAACTGAGGTTTATTAATGGGTGGGGAAGATCTTCAACTCCCCTTAACATTACAGACCACAAGCCTTCAACTGTGCACTTATATGGACAGAAACCCTCCAGGAAGCCCCTTTCAAACCCAGTGTGAGTGGGGGGACAGGATCTACTTTGTCCTTACTCTGCCTCCCCAGCCTTCCCCTCAGTGCCACCCTGTGCTTCTGTCTGAGGACAAGAATAATCACAACAACAATTCCTAATTTATCAAATGGCTCTAGCCCTCATTCTCAGAGGATCTGAATCTTTTCCCCATGTCAGCATGGTCCCAAAGGGATTGCTCACCTACAGATTAAATGGATTCCTTACTGCAGTGGAAACAGGTTAAAAAAAAAAAAAAGCTCCGGTCAACTCCTGGGAATCTTTGCTCTGACCAGAAGTTTCTGACTGCCCCTTTGAAGACTTCCACACACCTCAGTAGGTTCTAACTAGCCCTGTTCCTCAACAAAGAGAATCTCAAGGACAATTCTGCAACACTCTCTTCCTGCAGTTCTGCTGTGTATCCAGATTATACACCCTCCTGTTTCCCATGACTAAACTGTGTAAGAATCCCCTATGTCCCTCCATCCCTGGGCATTCTGTCTGAAAAGACAGCACATTTTCCTGAATTGCAATTCCTCAGCCCTGAATAAATGCCTTCATTTATTTACAGATCATCTAATTGGTCTGAGTTTTTGTACTGGTTGACCATAGATCATCCATCCATCCATCTATCCATCCACACATATGTATACACACAATGTAATCTCAGAAAAGACCAGCAGTGGAGGGTCCTGGAAAAATCCCCTGTAAGAGTCAGGATTTGAGCTAATGTCTGAGGGCAGCCTGACACATACTGAGTGTGTGATCCCTGGTAAGTCAAGAAACCTCTCAGTGCCCTAAACCAGGGGTGGGGAACCTGTAGCCTCAAGCCACATGTGATCCTCTAGGTCCTGAAGTGCAGCCCTTTGGCTGAATCCAAATTTCATAGAACAAATCCTCTTCATAAAAGAGGATAAATCCTCTTCATAAAAGGATTTGTTCTGTAAATCTTGAACTTGGTCAAAAGGCCATACCTGAGGACCTAGAAGGCCATATGTGGCCTGGAGGCTGCAGGTTCCCCACCCCTGCTGTAAGAAAATCTAAGACTCTTAATCAAAGAACACATAGCAGAGGGAATTTACTCAATGGGAGTTCTCTGTACCAGTGAAATCACAAATCTAATTCATGGTGTGTGTGTGTGTGTGTGTGTGTGTGTGTGTGTGTGTGTGTGGCCATCAGATCCAGCGCCAGGGATTTCTCTGCTTGGCCCCATCGTTGTTCCAGGCTTGACCGTCCGTGTGCCATAAGAGATGACTGTGCAAATAAAAAGAAGTGTAACTGGGGCAAGGCAGCCCCATTTGGAAGGAGTTGAGAGCCTGGCATTTCTCCTCCTCTCCAGGGTATCATCCCAAGGTCCTTCGCTCAGGTCATGATGCTCACTTTGGCAGCAGAGGACTGTAACGATCCCCCCCCCCCCCCCCCCGCCACTGGCTACTTATGGTTCTACAAACAAGTGTGGCTTATGAGTGAGCCCAAGGATACTGGCAGCCCAGTGTGGGCTAGGAGAGGGGTTTGGCCTTCAGTAATAAAGTAATTAATCAGTAGTAATAACTAGCATTGTTTTTTATCCTCACAGCAACCCTGTGAGGTAGGTGCTTTATTATCCTCATTTTATGGATGAGGAAACTGAGGCAAACAGGGTCACACAGCTAATAAGTGTCTAAGGCCAGATTTGAATTCGGGCCTTCCTGACTTCAAGTCTAACACTCAAAGCTCAGTGAGTCACCTGGCTGCTGGAGAGTCTGGGGTCTGGGGTTTAGGACACCCAAAGGCCTGATGGGGCATCCTTCATGTCTGCATTTCTCTAGCCAGGTGGAAAGAGCTGGAGAAGGGGTGTGTGTGAAAGAGGGTGGACATTCCAGACCAAGCCAGCATCGTTGTCATGACGTGTCACGGAAAGAGGATTAGATGCTCCAGAATCACAGAATATTCAAATCGGAGGGGATCTCAGCAGCCAGCTTGGCCAGTCGAACCCATACCACCCTATAACATCCCTGACAAGTGGTCCTCTCCCACTTCCCAAGGTGCTCATTCCTCTCTGGGATGACTTTCCTCCAATTAAGCTTAAATCTCTTTCTTTGTAGCTCTCCCGGACCTTCTCTCTCACCCTCCAATCTCCCTCCTCTGCTTCCGGTTCTACCCTCTGAGGCCAAATGGAACAAGGCCAATCCTTGTCCCACAAAGCCACCCTTCAGATATGAGGAGACGGCTTTTAAGACTTTTCTTCTCCAGGCTAAATGTGCCCAGTTCCTTCAACCTTTCCTCATAGAACATGGACTCAAGGCCCCTCCCATCCTCTGGACCCTTCTTTTCAGCTTCTCAATGGTCTCTCTTAAACTGTGGTCCCTGGAATGGAGATGTTTCTTGACCAGAACAAAGGGAATATCACTTCCATGTTCCCAGTCTTATCCCTTCTTTTGGCCCCCTCATTTATATAATTACATGTAAAATGTATTTATAGCATTTAAAAAATGAAATCCCTTTTTTTTGTCTCCAACTAGCCTCCTTCCCCAGCTCCAGCTGGAGACCTACCTCCAGGTAGGTCCAGGCCCCATCTTTGAGATTTTTCCTGTTACAGGCCTTGCTCTTGCTTCCATCTTGTCCTCTTCCCCTGCCCTCACCTCGTAGGTTGGCTACAATGGTAGCCAGTAGCTTTGATGGCCATATCCCACCCTTGGTAATCATGGAACTGGAATTCTGAAGGAGTTCCATGGTTGCCAAGACACAGCCCAGGCTAGTCCTATTAGAGGCTAAGAGTAGGAAACTGTCAGGGCGTGGTAGGCAGTTGAAAGTGGGGTCTAGGCTTCTCAGGGGGTGGCAGAAAGTGTAAGGTTTCTTAGACCAAGACTTGTGGATGGAAGAGGAGACAGAAGGCTCAGAGCTCAAAGAGGCTGAATTGTTCCTAGGGAGCAGGAACATGGTCTATGGTAAGGAAGACCTCACCTAGGTCTCAACTCAAGGAAAGCCCCAGAAAGGAGGAAAGGAAGGAACAGAAGGAAGGAAGGAGGGAAGGAAAAGCAAGAGGCAAGGAGGGCTCAGAGCCAAGGCAATTAGAGTTTGTTGCTACTGCTGCTTGTTAACTATGTGATTCTGGGCAAACGTCTTGCTCTCTCTGAATAGTAGTGCCCCCTCAGCAAAATACTGGGTTTGGACCAAATGGTTGGCTGGGTCACATGACCTCACTCTAAATCCTGAAATCCCACATTCAAGAAATATAAAGACAGGGGAGAGGCAGGCATTCCCTATTGTGGTCATGGCCCTAGAGCAGGAGAGGTGGCTAACGAAGGCTGGGGATAGGGCTCCTGGGGACATCTCTCCCTTTGTTCCAGTGACAACACGCCCTTCCCCAGGCACCTGCTTTGCTCTGAGCAAGTCATATGGATGTTCTTTATTTGATACTCAAGCTTAGGATAATGGTGAAGACCTCAGCACACATTGGGATTTTTTTTGGTCAAGCATCTCACCTTGGACCATTCTCCTGCAGGTGGCATGTTGGAAAGAATGCTGGACTAGATTCAGGGTTGAAATCCTGGCTTGGGCTCCTCATAGGTGTTTGGCCTTGCATGATTCCTGGGGAAGGAAAGCTTCAGTGTGTTCATCTGCAAAGTGGGGATAATGAATAACTCATATTGCTCTTGTCTGTTCACAGGAAAATTACTTTGAAAACCTTTCAAGAATGATAGCATGTATTCCTTTAAAAATTGTTTTTTGTTGGTGTTGGGTCATTTCAGTTGTGTCCGACTCCCTGTGACCCTATTTGGAGTTTTCTTGGCAAAGATGCTGGAGTGGTTTGGCCATTTCCTTCCCCAGCTCATTTTACAGATGAGGAAATTGAGGCAAACATGGTTAAGGGCCTTGCCCAGGGTCACACAACTGGGAAGTGTCTGAGACCAGCTTTGAACTCAGGAAGATGACACAGTACTCTATCCACTTCCCCACCTAAATAATTAGATAAAATGAGGCCAGTGCTGTGGTTGTAACTGAAGGTACTTGTTGGACTCCATCTTTATGCTTAAATATTTAAGTCCCAGGATTGTTGATTTAGACCAGAAAGGACCTCGGAGGCCATCAGATCCAAAGCCCTCTGTTGACCCATAAGGACACTGAGGCATGTACCTGGTTTGTTTTGACTTGGATCATTTGTCCGTTGTCCATGGCCGTAGCCTCGAGCCTTGTGACTGTCCTCATCTGATCTGATGCCCTTCCTCTCCCCCACAGAACCACCTCCCATGTCCAGGGATCAAATCAAGTCAGTGGCGAAGTCCGTGGAGACTCTGCTGACTGAGACTGAGCAGATCCGGACTCACTGTAAGAAGCAGAATGCAGATGCCTGCATCACGATGGAGGAGCTGCACCAAGAGAACTGGGAGCTGGTGCAGCGCTATCAGCAGGCTGAGCACGAGATGGAGGAGGTGAAGAAGGCCCTGGCAAAGCTCATGGAGACCAAGGCGGCCTTCGATGCCCATGAGAGGCAGCTGCGGGAGGCAACTTGATGGCAGCTGGGAGAGGCCTTGGTGATGGCAGGGAGCCTGCTTTCGGGGGGCAGAGAGGGGCCTGTCTCTGGCCCCCACCCAGCTAAGCCTGTCTACCCACTCACTGGCCTTCTTTAAGAGTTGCAGCCCAAACCATTAAACCATATTCCTAACAGAAACTGCCTTTGTTCTGTGAGTCCAAGTCCCTAGAAACAGCTCTCCAGCCCCGACATGGGGCACTTGGCATCACAGATTCAGAGCTAGAGGGACCTTGGCAGATATTTAATCTAGCTTCCTTAATTTGACAGATGAAGAAACTGAGGCTGAGAGAGGCAAACAAGTGTCTCAGGCAGGATTTCTTGACTTTAGGACTGGATGGGCAGGAAGGAGTTGGGGGAGGGGTCAGCCTCCTCTCCAGGAGCAGAAAGTCCTCTGCAGGACCCTTCAGTGGAGAAGAGGGAGGCACCGAGGTTTCTGTATCCTGCTCACTCTAGGGAAGAAGCAGGCCCAGAGGTTTGGGAGTGTGTCCAAGGTCACTCAATCTGTGGGAAGGTTTTAGTGGACCCCAAGCTGGACCAGCAAAGCATCAGGGGGACATGGCAGCCAACCCCTCCCCGCTGAAAAAAAGTGAGATTTTAGGAAGCATTAGGAGGACAAGTCAAGCTTTTATTAAGCACCTACTGTGTGCCAGGCACTGTACTGAGTGCTCTGGGATGCAGAGAAAGACAACACGGGGTTAGATCTCCTACCACTAACCTCTCTTAGGTCCCCTTGTATCCCACCCAGGTTCAGATCACACATGGAATATTATATTCTGTCTGTGTCTTGGGCCTGGCAGGGCCTAACCCCACACTGCTAAGGAAGTTAGCAACCCATGGCTTAGAGGTTCCTTCTCCCTTCCACTCTGAGAAATGCATGCTAGTTCTCTCCCTACCTATTTGATTGGCATGCATCCCTGGCGAAGTGGGGACCAGCCTTTATCTCTGCTAGTTTGACCATGGACCCCTAGGGTGAGAAGGTAGGCATCCCTGAACCCCTGAAGCCAACATGAGGTTCAGGAATCAGAGGGGCAGCTGACAGACGTCCAGGCTGCTGATGGACAGGCCCCTCCAGGGCTGGGGATGCTCCTGTGGGCCTCTAGCACCAGACACAGTAGAGCTCCACACTGCCATTGATCCGAAGTTCCCGGAAGCGCCCTAGGGCCCACTGCCCCAGGCTGGCTGCCCCTACTGCATTCCCATTCAGGGCCAGCTTGAGACCATTGTCCCTGCACAGGAGCAGGACCTAGGGAACAAAGACGGAGACTCATGGGCTTGCTCAGGAAGTGTCCTGGGCCCAGAGAGCTAGCAGGTGGGGCTGGTCAGCTGGGATGGAGGCATCCCAGGCTCTAGGGCCTGAAGGGACTTCAGAAACCATCTGGTCCAGCGCCCTCATCTCACAATGAATAGACTAAGGCAGGAAGGGATTGAATGATTTGCCTCACATCAGGCAAGTGTCAGGGTCCAAATTCAAACCCAGACCTCCCAACTCTCATTCTAGCTTTCTTCTACTTGGCCACATTCATAATGATAACCTAGAGAGTTCTCTGATCCCCCGCTGTGCTGGTGTGGCTATGCCCTTCCCCATGCTGATCACAGCCCGCCCTCCTCCAACTCAGAAGGTATCGTTGTGACTGAAAAACCTCCCTCTCCTGTGACACCTGTGGAGACAATGCAGCCCGACCTGGACTCAGTCTTTTAAATTCGTTCTGTTTGCATGGCCTTTGAGAACCCAACTTCAGCTTCCTGATGCCAGGAAGCAGCAGCAGGAGGCATCAGGATAGACATTTTTCTTTTTGAACAGGACTAGTGATTTCTTCTTTGGTACAAGAAACTCACCGGGGGAGGGGAGATCCTCCTCCCAAGCCAGGCCCACATGGAGCTGGCAACTTCCAGCCTTAGGGAGTTGTCTAGGGCACAGAGCTGTTAAGTGTGTTGATCAGGGTCAAACACAACCAGTTAATGTGTCTGTGTAAAGTAAACAAGTCTGTGGGACTTGACCCCAAGGTCTTTTTGACTCTGATGGAAGTTCTCTCTCCACTATCCAAAGCTAACTATTTACTTCCTCATAGTAATATGATTACATCAATAGGACAGAAAATAGAAGAGTTTTACCTAGTTCTGTCTCACCAAAAAACTATGAACTTTTGCAAACAACTTCCTTTCTCCACATCTCCATCACTAAAAGGAGGCTGTTGGAGGAGATGCCGGCTGTGCTACTCCTCTCTTCACCCCCCCTCCCTGAACCCATCCATCCTTGGAGACTAAAGTCTTGGGGGTGAGTTTAGGAAAACAGAACACCTTGCTAGAGTCTCAGCAGCCCCTGCCTTTTAGAATGCCTCACCTCAAAGAAGCGCTGTGGATGAAAGAGGAAAGGGGCTGAGATTGGCTCTTTCCGGCCCCACGGGGAGATCCAAGCCAACGTCCTATTTCTAAAGCAAACTTTGAGTGTCCTGGATGGGTGGGTGGAATCATCCCATAGGCTCAGTGTGAATCTGGACCACAGAAGAGGGAGGGAAAGGCAGGGAGAGGGGGAGAGCACACACTTAGCTAAATCCCTGGGATGGATTTCTGTGTTCTGTCGGGGAGATTACTGCCTATCTAAGAGCTTTTGGAGCTGGCAGATCTGGGCCTATGAGAATAGTGGAGATACTAGTGGCCCCTGAGCCCCAGAGGTTGCCTCTTCAAGTCATTTTAGCCAGAACCACACACAGAGGGCATGAGGTCTACACCAGGTACCATAAGGTAGGTTTTTTAGAAGGAGAAGGAACATCAGAGGCCAACCCTCTCATTAAATTGAGAAAATGAGGCCTCGAAAGGATGTGTCCAAGGTCACACAGTTATTAAGTGGCAGAATTAGTTCCAAATCTGGTGCTCTATCTACAGCGAGACACTGATTTTTTTTTTGCCTTTTTTTGTTTTTTGTTTTTTGGAGGGGGGAAGGCAGGGCAATTGGGGTTAAGTGACTTGTCCAAGGTCACATGGGTAGTAGGGACACTGATTTAAGTAGCAATAGTTGGCTAAAGAGGCTGAGACCTTCCATAACTCCCACCCACTCTCCTTTCCACCCAAAGAAGGGAGGAGGTGACTTTCCAGCCTTTGGAATCTGTGTGTCTGACTACTGCCTTGGCACAATCTGGGTCATTCTGTCCTGAGCTAGCTTGGGCTAAATTGAAGGAGGGTATAGGGGAAAGGGACTGGAATCTGGTTTCCTAAGGCAGAGGGGTACAGTTAAAGAGCACTGTGTCTGGAGTGACAGGTCCTGAGATCAAATTCTGACTTTGTCACTTCCTGCCTTCATAACTGTAAGACGCCTTCTTCTCTGAGCCTTAGCTCCCTCCTCTAAAGAATGAGGGACTTTAAGCTGAGTGGGCTGTAAGGTCCCATCAGATCCTATGAATGGGACCTTGGTCATGTCCCTTCCCTGCTCCTTGCCAGGTTTCTCCATAGAAAATGAGAGAGGTGGACAAGGGGATCTCTAAGGTCCCCCCTTGACCCTGGTGTCCTTGGGACTCAGGGACTTTTGGACCAAATGCTCCCTGGGAGACCAGAGAGGCCTTGGAGACCACAGGGAAGACCCCAAAGTGGGGTACGGCAAATAGAAACAGAATACCCCCCTGGAGGGCAGCTAGGTGAAGTGATCCAGTGCTGGACTTGGAGTCAGGAAGACCTGAATGGGCCCCCGGGTGGGCCATCAGTGACCCTCTCAGGAGCTGGAGTGGCCTCACTGCTAGCCCCTTGTAGCCAGGCTTCAAGGGATAAGCACAGTCAGACCAGGTCCATAAGAGAAACCTTGGCTTGACTCCCCTGGCATGGCCCGTGGGAGCCCAGGGTCCCATCTGAGTGGAGATGATGAGTAGGAGGAACCTGGTCACCATCCTGCCAGGGCCAGGAGGGTGGGGTGCTGGATAACGTTGAAGAGTGTGGGGGTTTGGAAGAACAGTAAGGGGATTGTGCATAGCATGTCCATGACATTCCTGTCAAAACAGCTACAGAGCTCGGCCTGAGCCCCAAGGGAGGGGACTGGCTGTTTGTGTTGACTCCCACTGAGCCTGGAAGTATGGGGACCCTGCCTCTGAGAGAGGCTGTGGAAAGAGTGCTGGCCTTGGGGCCTGGGAGACCTGGCTTCACATCTGGCCTTAGACACTTAACTGCTGTGTGACCCTGGGCTTGTCATGCCTCACTGTACTCGTCTCTAAAATGGGGAGAATCCTAGCATCTGCTTCACAGAGTGGGCCCTCAGCATCACTGCTCTTGGCTCATCAGATGTCTTAAGGGAAAGGCACTGGGGGTAGCTGGCTCCTTGCTGTAGCTCTGGAGTTTGAGGTTTCCCTGACCTCTGTCTCATAGCTGCTCCTTCCCTGGGATAAGCAATTGTCCACTTCCACCCTAGTCACCAAGCTCTGTACAGGGAACTCACTCCCTCTCTTTCCCCTTGGACCACTCACTTCCTCCATCCTACCAGTACCTACTCTTGAGGGTTGGGACAGACGAGGCCCCGCACCACGATGACCTGTCCTGGCCACAGACCCCTGGGAAGAGGCCAAGTGCAGGGAATTACCTAAAAGGACAAGGGAGAGTTAGGGAGATCATAGGAGGCCCTGGTTCAGAGGGTATCCCATAGGAGAAGAAGCTGACCCAGTTGGAAACAAGATGGCCCTCTCCCCACTCCATTCAAGACCACAGCTTCTTACTGAACATTCCCCACCGCCAATCCCCCAGGAGACAGCAAGAAAGGAAGCTTCAGGCTATGGGTCCTCAAGCCCAGAAAAGATTCCAAGAGCAAAACCAGGGCTGTCTGCCCCTTGAGCCCATGTCAGAGGAAGTGTTTTTATAGAAAACCCCCTGGATCCTCAGGCCTCTCAATTCAGTGCGCATTTATATGAGCAGGGTATCAAGCCTAGTGCTGAGGCTAAGGAAACAAAAAGTAGTTCCTGCCCTCAGGGAGCTTTCAGTCATCAGGCCCTTGGCACAGCTTCACCTGCAGCATCCAGCTTTCTTGCCAAGAAAAGGGAGGAGGCTGGGAAGGAACAGAGGTCTTCCTCTTAAATCCTAACCCATCCAGAAGTCTTTTCAGCCCTGACTCTCCCTGACCCCAGCCATCTGGTTCCCCAGGTATAGTGGGTTCCCAAAGACAGAAGGAAAGCCTTACTTACCAATCTGGAGCTTTTCAGTAAAAAAGGCTGTCAAGGGAAAGGGAGTTGGGGAGAGTGTGTCTCCCTCATCTAATCAGCTGGCCCCGCACCCCCAGCCTTGTGGTGAGCTCCTTTGGATACCCAGTCTGGCCTCATCCAGGCTCCCTGGCTCTTCTCCACTGGGCTAAGGAGAAGGGACTGGTGCAGAAAAGGCAGAGTTCCAGACCAGGCCTGGGGAGGGGCGGGGTGGGGAAGCAAAGCCTGCCTGACCCTGAGTCCCCTTGGACCACGGCAGTAAGGGAAGGGGCATTCCTGGACTTGTGCAAGCTGAGAATGGGTAGCAAGGAGGGAGGGGCATTGACCACCCTTTGCACCCAGTAACCTTCCCAGCTTCCCCAGCCTCAGGGCTCAGGTCCCTCCCTACCCTGGAAAGCACAGGGAGACAAGGCAGATCCTTTATACTCACATGTCCAGCTGGGTACTCTGTTCCACCCTCCACAAAGGGCTATCCACAAAAGACAAGATGGGAGTGGGTGGGAAGGAGGAGGGCTGTGACCAGCAAACATCTCTAAGTGGCTACTTGGGAGACTCTAGTGGTTTTCCCCACATATTGGGGCTTATACTGCGCAGACAGACTATTTGCTACTTGGCGCACAGCGGGGGTTAGCCTTTTCCCTTTGAGCCCACAGGGCCCGTCGATGCCCAAGAAGTCATCTGCTCCACCCAGGGAATAGCTCACAGCTTCCCCTTCCCATCTCTCCCCTGTAAATCATCCCCTGTCTTGGCAATTGTATAATAAGGCTTGTGTGTTCTCTCTCTGCCAGCTAGAGCCAGAAAGCCTTGGTCTGCCCACCCAAAGGCCCACTGCCCCAGGCCTGGGTTCCCAGAGGTAGTTACATTGCTGTTCAGGAATCCGACGGCTTTCACAAAAATATGACCATAAATGCCCAGAGTGTCCACTCTCCACAGTGGGAGCCGGTAGGGATAGTGGAGGAAATGATGGCCATTGACGCTCACCTGGAGAGATAGAAGGGCCAGGCTCTCTCTACCTCCTGCCAGCTCCCACCTGCTTCTTGACTATTAGGATGAGGAAGGGGCCGATCAAGACCCGCTGGCCTTCTGGGAAGGATCTCAAGTCAACTGCAAGTGTTGGATATCCAAGAATTCCTCCTCCCTCCTCCCCTAGTCTATGACGGCCTTCCTTCCTCCTCTCCCTGTCTTTTCTAGACATTCTGGCCTCTTTTCCCTCCCTCCTTCCCTCTTCCCCTTCCCCCTTCTTTCCCTCCTCCTCCTCTTCTCTTCTTTCTCCTTCCCTCCTGCTCCCTGCCAGACTAAGGACAGCCCAGGGCTCTCCACAACCTACTTCACCTATTTATTACCTTTACATCCTCATTTCCAAAGAGGAAGAGGATCAGGAAATCATCCCCTTTACCCAGGGCCAGCTCAGGCCAGCGTGCCTCCCGCTGCCATTGTCCCTGGTATAGGGTGTTGCAGATGACATGGGGCTTATTGGTGTAGAATCGAGGGTTAAAATGAAAGGCGATGTCTGGCCGGGGCTGCAGGCTGCAGCCGCACTGGAAATCAATCTGGAACCTGGGGGGGAGCAGGGCAGTGAGGGACAAGAAGTGCCCACTAGCCCAGATGCCCTGGAGCCCCGCTTGGGAAGGCTGTTACCCCAGAGCCTTGACTCAGGGGTAACAGGACAGACAATGGACAGGTCTGTGTCCAGCATCCAAGTATCTGTGCAACTTCAGGCCAAGCTCCTATGGAGCAAAGCAAGTACCTCTCCCCCTTCCCCATCATTACCTTCTGGGGGGTGCTGAGGATGGTGGAGCCCTTCAGAAACCAGGGACTTGAGCCCCCTTACCTCTGAGTGTCAGGTGGGACCACGCCCTGCACCATGACCATCTTCCCAGCTTGAAGGCCACCCAGAATTGTTGTGACATAGGGAATTACCTGAAGCAGCCAGGGAAACAAAGTCATGAGTGTGGTGACCAGAGGAGGCAGGGTGCTTACCCCAGAGACAGGAAGACTAGAGAGAGACACTCTGAAGGAGGCTTGTTTTTAAGGGAAGGTGATGTAACTGAAAGAGAACTGGACACGAGGTCAAGAAGAGATGTGACCTCGAACTTTCCCTCTACTAGGTAGACCATGGGCAAGTCTAAAGGACTTCTCTGACCCTCAGGATCCTCTTCTGTCAGGCAGGCAGAGGAGTGTTCTTATCCACCTCACAGGGGTGGGGTTTGAGGGTCAGATGAGAGCCCAGACTGTAAAGAGATCACAACTTGATCTCACTCTTAAATGCTGGGTGTTGTCATTGCTGTTGGTAAAGCGCATTCATGATCTTGGAAAAATCAAAGTCCGTATATGAAAAAAGAGGATTCTTCTAAATTTGTGTTTCCTTCCTCCCCCAGCCCCACCTTTCACCTCTGGGGTGATGTCAGTGTGCATCATGTGCACTGGGGTACCGAGGCTCAGGGGACCAGTTACCCCTCCCTCACATTCCAGTGGAATGTAAGCTCATGGAGGCAGGAACAGTTTAATTTAGGGTCTCACCAATCGATGCTTTTGATGGATTGATCGCTAAGGTTTACCTCTCCTAAGAAGAACAGCGTGATAGAGGGCACAGGGCTGTGAACCTGGAGGCTGAAGGCTTGGGTTTGAATCCTGCCTCAGACAAGTGATGCTGGGCAAGCCTGTCAACATCTGGCAGCCCGAGTTTCTACATCTGTGAAGTGGGCAGAATAACACCTCCCTTCCCAAGTTATCACGAGGCATAACAACAGCGACAGCCAACATCTATGTAAGGCTTGAAGGTTGGCAAAGCTCTTCGCACACGGGTCTTCTCTCTCCTATTTCTCTGGGCTCCAATAGCCAGCATTTCTTCCGGCACAAAAATATTCTGTTTTATTCACGTGCCACGGTCTACTCGGCCATCCACCTGCCGAGGGGCATCTGCTTTGTTCCCAGGTTTTACTGGTTGGTCAGATTTTAATCCCTCTTAAACCAGCAAAGTCTCATTTTTAGCTCATTTGCTGATATGTGACAAGTTACGGGCCGAAGGATTGACCCTATGGAGGGGGCAGGACAGGGCTGCCGGGGAGTGGGGGTGCATACCTCTACTTACACCCTTACTTCCCTGTCTCCTGCCTGGGGGAGTCTTGGGCTCCCCAGGATTATTAGAGCACCTCCATCTTAGAGCAGAGAGCTCTGGACCCTGCCATCAGACCAGGTGTGGAAGTAGGGATCAACGGGTCTGGGAAGAGTGAGTCCCCAGAGGCGCGCTTTATAGGGACGAAGTGTGCAGAGAAGACTCTCTCTCTTTTTCGATATCAGAGAGACACGTCTTTTTTTTTTATATTGACCAGGTACCACCTCAGAATGATGCCAGCATAGATGCCCAACAAGATGTCCAGCTTATAACAGCAGTCCCTCTGGCAGGAAGGGGGCAGCCTGCTTCATCATGAGTCATCTGGGATGGTGGATGGTCATTGTGTAGATCAGGAGTCCTTCCAAATTCACCAGGGATTTATTAAGTGTCTAATGTACATAGGGCTTTGTGCAGGGGAAGGAACAATGTTCAGACAAGAGACCATCCCTACCTTGGAGGGACTTAGCAGGGGATGGAGCCAGCCCACAAGCATGCTGCTCCACAGTACCGCAGCTTTCCTTACACAGACTCTAAGAGGAAGTTTTTTCTTTTTTGAAAAAAAAAATTAAAAAGAAATATTTTAATTGGATTTTCTTATGTATCAATTTTGTATTTGTCCTTTGCCTCCATCACCCTAGACTGTAAACTCCTTGAGGGCAGGGATTGTTTTTTTGCTTTGTCTCCTCAGTGCCCAGGGCATAGAAGGTATGTTTGAACTAAGAGATAGCATATTATATATATATATATATATGCATATATATACACACACACACACACACAAACTTACATGTACACATAAATATATATGCACACACATAGAGATATGTGCAGTATGTCCATACAGTTGTCTGTCTGTCTGTCTTGTCTGTCTAGTTAGTCACTCCCTCCTGGCCCTTAATGAACCAAAATTCCAGGGAGGAGGTGACCACATAAAGGCAAAGAACTAATTAAAGCATCTGGGAACTAATTAGCTCTTATTATATACCTATATATGTATATATGCCCATATTTGCATGCATATATATGTATATGTATGTATTGTGCTTTGCAAACCCTCAGAAACCCTATATAAATGCCACCTATTGTTATATAGCTCTTTAAAGTTTGCAGAGCATTACAGGTCTGATCTCATTTGAGCCTCCCAACCACCCAAGGAGGTTGGTGCCATTATTATCCTCATACAGAAACTGGGGCTCACAGAGGTTTAGATGATATGTTCAGTGTCATACAAGTAGTAAGTATCTGAGACTGGACAGATCTGAACTCAGCTCTTCCTGACTCCAAGTCTATTATCCTATGCACTGTGCTACCTTAATGCCATAATACAACTTTAATATTTCCTGCTTGATTTGAGTTGAAACTTTCTCCCTGGATTTTTCTTCCTGGTTCTAAAAGGCAGGTCTGGAGCTGATCTACCACTTCAAACAGATGAACATTCTGGGAGGTCTGGTGAGAGAGGGAAGTGGGGATGGGAGGCTCAATTGGCCTAGCAGACCCCTCTGGGTCAGCCCCATGAAGGATTTAGCACTGAGAGCCAGAGCCTCAATGCAGGACCAGCTATCTGATCCAGTCATCACCCAGCATGCCCTCCTGGCTTCTGATGAACCAAAGCTCTAGGGAGTAGGTGGTGACCACATAAGGGCAAAGAACTAGTTAGGGAACTCTGGGGTTTTATTAACTCTCATTAATCCTTTCTTACTCCCCATGGGAAAGGAGCATCTGCTTGGATTTCAGCCTTTACAAAGGCTTCATTTAGCCTTGGGTAAGTCAAACAGAGGATTTTGAGCTGCCTAAGAAGGCTAGTAGAGGAAACTTCATTGTTGGGGCAAGAGACTCTTTGACTTCCCCTGGGGAACAGAACAGACCTTCCCTAGAAGACTGGGAGCAAGCTATATAGAGAACTGATTCAGGTTTATGAAGATAAGAGCCGTTCTCCATTCGATAAATGATCAAGAGATGTAAACAGGTAGTTGTCAGAGGAAGAAATCCAAGTAATCAATAGCCGAATGCTCCCATTCAATAATAATTAGAGAAATGCAAATGAAAGCACTTCTGTGGTTCTACTTTACAGCCATCATACTGGCAAAGATGATGAAAAAAGGGAAATCACAAATGCTGGAAAGATTTGTGGAAAAACAGGCACCTTTATCCCACTTGCTGGAGCTCTGAGCTGATCCTACTGTCCTGGAATTGATTTGGAGGAGGAACTATCCCTGTAAAGACACTAAATCGTGCATCCTCTGTGCCTCAGCTATTTTCCAAAGAGGGCAAAGAAAGAGGAGGAAGACTCATAAGTACAAAAATATTTGTGGTAACTCTTTGTGGTGGCAAAGTACTGGGCACTAAGGAAGCAGTTACATCAACTGGGGAAATGGCCAGACAGATAATGGCATGTGTATATAATGGAATAGGAGAGTGTTATAAAAGCAATATAATATCCTGAGAGGTAAGAGTTGATGCAGAGTAAAGTGAATAGAACCAGGAGAATAGTTTATACAAAAACAACAACATTGTGAGGACAACTAAATTTGAAAGACTTAAGGACTCTGAGCAGTGCTGTGACCAACCACAGTTTCAAGGCCTGATGAGGAAGAATTCCCCCACATCTAGGTAGGGAGATGGTGGGCTCATGCAGAATGAGATTGTTTTGAGCATGGCCAATGTAGGAATTTGTTTTGCTAAACTGTATGTATTTATTACAAGGACTTTGCTTTCCTTTTTCTTTTCAAGGAGGTGAGAGAGAGGGGAGGGGTCTGGGAAAAACAAATGCTTGACAATTAGAAACAAAAGTGGGAGCGAGTGGGTTTTGGGGGAGGGGTGCTACCTTCTTCACTCCAAAAGTATGGAATCACAGAATGTTAGCAATGAAGGGAGCCTTAGACATTGTCTAATCTAACTTGTTCTACTTTTATAACTAAGGCCTCCCCAGGAGAGGAAGGAGAGAATAGTAGATAGTTGGGATGGTTGGAGTTGGAAAGATCTGAGTTCAAATCTTATCTCTGATACCCACTGACTATATGACCCTGGGTAAATCACTTAACCTCTCAGTGACTGACTCACAAACGCCCCCTTCCTTTCCTTAATTGCATAGATAGAGGAAGTTCTTTTGCTTACTGGGAGCTCCCTACACTAACTCAAGCAAAGAAACAAACAAAACAAAACTAGGGCCCAGAGTGGGAAAGTATAAAAGGTCAGCTTACTTCTTTAAGGCTCTGTTTCTTTCTCTGTAAAATAAGGAGGTTGGTCTACATGATATTAAGGGTCCTTTTCCACTCTAAATCTAGAATTCTATGGTTCCCTAACCAGGTGTCACAGAGTATGAGATGTTTCTGGGAAGTCACTTGAGTCAGAATTCGAATGACAGAGATCATCTGTTCAGAGCTGAAAGGATGCCTCAGAGGTCCAGTCCCATCTACTACATGGTCACAGTAGTCATCCAGCTCAGAAGAGCTCAGATGATTGGAGGGGATGAGATTTGTCCCCTAGACTTGTCCAAGGTCTCACAGATAGCAACAGAAATAATCATAGCTAACAAACAACTAGCTTTAAGATTTGCAAAACACTGTACCAGGATCTCCCAGGAGCTTCATAGGGGTAGGTAGAGAAGGTTTTATTATCTGCATTTTAGAGAAAATACCGAGGCTGAGTGAGTAAGTCTCTTAACTACAGCCACAGAGCATTTAACTGTCAGAGATAGGATTCAAATTCCTGTCTTCCTGCTTCCAAAACAAGTGCTCTCCCCACTCTGAATGTGGCATGGCACAAGAGTCAGAATTCAAACCCAGGACCTCTCGACTCCAGATTCAGGATGCTTTCCACTCCACTGCATGGTCCTCTGAGGATAGGAGAATTGCCCACAGTCAAAGATCACAGGTACTGGGAAGGGGTTCAACCTGACCCACTTCTTAGTGGGAGGGCAGAGCACCTGGGACCAAGAGTTCCCCACCCAGGGAAACTACTCACCGGGTAGAAGATTGGCGGCTGCAAGATGAAGCTGTCAGGAAGGGGGTCCAGACCCCCTTCTCCTCGCCACATGGAGGGGGAGGGAGGGAGTGAGGAGCTGGGCAGCTCTGGCTCCTTGGGGCTGCTCTGTGTGAGGTAGGGAGCTCTATCTGAGCTGCTGAGGCCAAGGCCAGCCCACCCCCCCTTACTGACTCACGTCTTCAGGGGCTGATCCAAATGCACCCAAAGCCCTTTCTCCCAGCTCTTGGCCTAGCCTACTCCCTTCAGGGTCCTAATGCCCTCTGCAGGCTCTGGAAAGATCCTCATGGCTGCTTGCCTCAGAAGGCCTTTCAGGACTCAGCCAGGCCCCCCTGCCCCCACCCGACTGCCAAGCCATCCTAGGGGTCAGAGAATCACAGAGCCAGTCTCAATGTCACCTTAGGGACCAATCCATTGTACCCTTTCATTTTACAGATGGGCAAATGGAAACCCAGAGAATTCAATTCAATTCTACATTTCTTAAGTGCCTACTATGTGCCAGAATATAGAGCCAAAAAAGAAACATTCCCTGCCCTCATGGAGCTTAACCTCTGGGAGGGGGAAGGGTAGTGGGAAATGCAAGGCACATATGGGAATCATGGAGTCCTAACTGAGCTAGAAGGGGCCTCAGAAGTCATCTGCGTCAGCCTCATCATTTTGCAGATTTGGAAACTGAGGTCCCAGGTAGGGAAATGACCTGCCGAAGGTCATCCAGCTAGCAGGTGGGGGAACAGGACCTGAATCCTCTCCCTTCATTCTTCCCCCTTTACCATTTCCCCTCATTTCTCCCCAGCTCCTGCTGGAGCCTTGACCTCAGTTGGCACCCAGAAGACTCAGCCAGATGGTGTGTAATGGGAGTGTGTGCAATCAGACTCTCAGAGACCAGGCTGAAGAAGTTAACCCTTTCCAATCAGGAGTAGGTAAGTTCCAAGAGACCTATATTCTTGGGTAGGCCAGGAGCTGGGAAGGCTCTTCCTCATACTCTCAAGGATTCCTTCCATTTCCCCCTAAGCACCCTAGGCCCTCTGTTCTTTGAAAGAGGGGGAGAGTCCAGAGCTCAGGAAGAGGATCCCCTCTCTGTAGCCTAGGGATGGGAGTAGGGGGAGGATGCATTTTTATTTGGGAGAAACACAATCCTGCCTTCTCTTAGTATATTCCTTTCTGACCCTTGACTCTGGCCCACCTCCCTCAGCAGCCCCCTTCTCCACCCCCCCGCCCCCAACCCCCTTCTTATGGACTGACTGTGGACTGTCTGACCTTTGTTCCATGTTCAGCCCATCACCAGCCTGCCTTTCTTATTGGGTCCTTTCCAGTCTTGGGCCCACCTCCACCCACAGCCCCCAAACTAGCACTGAATCTTCTACCAGTTGTTGTGGACTTTTGAAATAACAAGGGACAGCAAAAGAAAGTCTTTGGATTGAATTCTGCTTTGGCTTTTCTTATGTGACTTTGGGCAAGTCTGTGTAATTCCCTGGGTCTTGGTTTCATTGTTCCTGAGATGACTGGGGTGGAGCAAATGATCTATAGCTTCATCTTCCAATTTTAGCTCTATGACCCTCGGCTCACTGGGTTTCAGGAACATCTGTGTCCAGGTAAAACTGACCTGTCTGAGAGATAGCCCCAAATGGGATAGCCCACAAGAATCCCAGCAAGGAATATTGACTGAGACAAGGACTTCAGTGTCTGGGAATCACACACCAGGTCCCACTGAAAGAGAAGATGAGAGCATCAGATCTTAAAGTGAGGCAAGAGAATTTGGGCTCAGGACTGTTGCTGCCAATGGGATAATAGAGTCTATGATGGGAAAGAGACTCTGGCTCAGGCTTCCTTCCCCACTATGATAAGAAGAAGACACTGCCTCCCTTCACCAATCCTATATTGTACAGTCAAGCGTAGGGCAATAATTTCAAACTCATTTTGACTCACAGCTTTCTGATGCAGACAAACTTATCTTTCTTCCTCTGATGTGTACACCCTCATCCTCCCCTTCGCTAATCAATTCTGGTTTACAGGTAGCTTTGCTTATTTCTTCTGAAAACTTCCTGTTCCTATAATGATTATTCTTATAAATTTTTCTCAGTTCTCTATATATTTGAGAAAGGAGAGGCTTTATCAAGGAAACTTGCTGTAAAATGTTTCCCCTAGCCTTTCTGCTTTCCTTTTAATCTTGACTACATTGGTTTTGTTTGTGCAAAATCTTTTTAATTTTAATACAATCCCAAACATCCTTGTAATGCTGTCTCTATTGTTTAATCATAAATTCTTTCCCTATCCAAAGATCTGACAGGCAAATTATTTCATGCTCCCCTAAGTTTCTTGGGTATTACCTTGTATGTCTAAATCATAGAGCCTTTTCAGAATATACAGTGTGAGATGCTGGTCTATAGCTAGTTCTGCTTTTACCTAGAATCAACAACTATACCTTGGTTCTGCCAAACAGTTTTCCAACTTTCTCAGCAGTTTTTGTCAAATGGTTAAGTTCTTGTCCCAGAAGCTGGGATCTTTGGGTTTATCAGACACTCGGTTACTATGGTCATTTACTACGGGGTACTGTACCCAATCTATCCTCATAATCACCTCTCTATTTCTTAGCCACTATCAGATTGTTTTGATCATCACCACTTTAAAATAGAGATCGAACACCTTGTGTTATATTTTGTTTCCACCAATTCCCTTGATGTGCTTGACCTTTTGTTCTTCCAGGTGACTTTTGTTATCATTTTTTTCTACCTCTATAAAATAAGTTTTTGGTATCTTGATGTAATGGTGCTGAATAATTAATTTTAGGTAGAATTATAATTTTTGTTTTATTGGCTCAGCCTGCCCATGAGTAATTAGTATTTTTCCAATTGTTCAGATGTGATTTTATTTGTATGAAAAGTGTTATATGATTGTATTCATATAGTTCTGCTTTTGTCTTGGTAGGCAGACTCCCACATAGTTTATATGGTCTACCATAATTTTTTTTTTTTTTTATAAAGCAATTGGGGTTAAGTAACTTGCTCAAGGTTACACGGCTAGTCATTATTATTTATGCGTGGGTGCTCATTTTCTGAGGCCGGATCTGATCTCGGGTCATCCCAACTCCGAGGCCGCCACCTAGCCACCCCTTTAGGGCAAGTGGGGTTAAGTAACTTGCCCAGGGTTACAAGGCTAGGTTTTTTTGTTTGTATGGATTAAGTGTATTCCAGGGCCAGCACTCTCTTCACTGCGCCACCTAGCCGCCCCTTCTACCATAACTTTTAATGACATTTCTCTATTTCTTGCTGCTGAACTTTGTTCACGGTACACAAGAATGCTGACGATTCACGTGGGTTTATTTTATATTTCGCTGCTTTACTCAAATTGCTAATTATTTCAGCTGGGTTTTCAGTCGATTCTCTGGCATTCTTTAAGAACACCATCATCTCAGCTGCAAACCGCGATCGCTTTGTTTCCTCATTGCCTCTTCTACATCATTCAATTTCTTTTTCTTCTCTTATTTCTATTATAGTATTGAATAATAGTGGTGATAGTAGCCATCCTTACTTGGGATCTTATTGGCAAAGCTTTAACCTCATCCCCATCACAGATAATTTTTGCTGATGGTTTTAGATAAATGCTACACATCATTTGAAGGAAAGCTTCATTTATTCCTATGTTTCTAGTGATTTTTAAAAAAAAATAGGAATAGATGTTGCATTTCATCAAAAAGCTTTTTGCTGCATCTACTGAGATAATTATGATTTCTATTGGTTTTGGTATGGCTATGGTCAGTTACACTGATATTTTTCCTAAGATTGAACCAGTCCTGCATTCCTGGTATAACTCCCACTTGGTCATAGGGTTTGACCTTTGTGTTATATTGCTGTGCTCTCCTTGCTAGTATTTTATTTAAGATTTTGGCATTGATATTCATTAGGGAAATTGGTCTCTAGTTTTCTAGTGAAGCTCTGGTCAAGGATATCTGTTCCACAAGAAGCTAGAAGACCATCAACCCACTAAGACCCCCAGATCTCTCTCAAGTCTACTGCCTTCTGTTCATGCCTGCTATATCTTCTAGTAGTGAAGGTGATTTCTTTGTGCCCAATTACGGTAATTGGAGACAAGCTCTTTGGCCTACAGTTTGCAGACTCTATTGTCTTCTTCCCCTTTGTATAAAAATTAGGACAATATTTGCCCTTCTCCAGCCTTGTGTATGAATTTCTCCTGTTTTCTATGACCTTTAAATATGTTTTACAATTGTTTCTAGAACCAAGTATGGGATTTATCTGGACCAAGAAACTTGAATTCTTCAAGGAATTAGTTAAAATGTTAGAGATGGGACCTAGCTTAGTGCATAGAATGTCAGAACTGAGAATGACATTAAAATATTATCTAATAAAGCCTTCTTTTTTGTGAGGCAATCAGGCTTAAGTGACTTGCCCAGGGTTACATGGCTGGTAAGTAACAAGTGTCTGAGGGTTGATTTGAACTCAGGTCCTTCTGACTCATGGCAGGTGCTCATTACACAACCTAACTGATCTTCAGTGGTACTTTAAAAATTTTTTAATTTCATTTCATTTTCAGTTCCAAATTTTCTCCTTCTCCCCTCTCCATTCTCCATTTATGGAGAAAGAAAGAAAATCAAAAGCCATTGCAAATATGTATAGTCATGCAAAACAAATGTCCACATTACCATGGTACTAAAAAAAAAAAAAAAAAGAAATAGAAGAAACTGCTTCCCTTCTGCACTTTGAATCCCTCAGTTCTCTGAAGGTGGATAGCACTTTTATCATGAGTCCTTTTGAACTGTGGTGAGACATCATGATTAGATTTCCTCTATGTCTTTCACAGTTGATCATCTTTACAATTTTGCTGTTACTATATAAAATATTGGTCTGGTTCTATTTACTTCACTTTGTATCAGTTCACATAAATATTCCTAGATTTTCTCTAAAAACCCTTTCCCTTCATCCTTTCCTATAGTACTGTAAAATTATATCACATTCATATACCATAACTTGTTCAGCCATTCACTAGTTAAAGGTATCCCCTTTATTTCCAATTCTTCACCATCATGAAAAGAGCCATTATATCTACATATACTTAAACATATTTATATCTATTTTCCTCTTCTGTTGATCTCTTTGGAATGTAGACACTAAGTCAAAGAGTATGTATAGTTTGATAGTTTTAGGGGGCCATAGTTTCAAATTTTTCTCTAGAGCAAGTAGACTAGTTTACAGCTCCTCCTACACTGACACACCTCTTTTTCCCTATCACCTCCAGAACATCATCTTCCTTTTCTGTCATCTTAGTCAATCTGATGGGTGTGAGATCTGATGGGTGTGTCAGAATTATTTTTATTTATATTTCTTTAATTATTCCTCACTTAGAGCATTTCTTATCTGACTATTGATAACTTTGATTTATAGCTTTGAAAACTGCCGATTCATATCCTTTGATCATTTTTCAATTTGGTTCTGACTTTTTCTCGTAAATTTCTCCCATTTCCTTATATATTTTTAGAAGAGGGACCTTGGTCAGACACTTGCTGCAAAGATTTTATATCCCAATTTTTAGCTTTTCTTTTTTTTTAATCTTTGGTCTTTATTAATTTGTTTACTTTTAGTTTACAAGATTCATTTCCACAATTCCTTTAGTTTCAAATTTTCTCTCCCTCTCTTCCTCCTTCCCCCCATGGTGGCATACAGTTAAGTATAGGATCTGCAAATACTTTCACAATAAGCATTAGTCAGGTTATAAAGTAGGATTGTATCAGATGGAGTGAACAATGGGTAAGAGGAAACAAAACCAAACAAGAAAAAGAAAAAGAGCAGGCAGTTTGCTTCAATCTGGGTTCAAACTCTGTTCTTTCTCTGGATGTAGACATCTCTCTCCATCATGAGTCTTTTGGGGTTATTGGTGGGATATAACCTAGTAGTGATATTGAAGGGTCAAAGAATTTACATTATGTGGTGGCTTTGGGGGCATGACTAAAAGTTGCTTTTGTGAACGGCTAGACCAGTTCCCAGTTTTGCCAAGAGTACGCTAATGTGCCAGTTGTCTCACAGTCCCTCCAACACCTGCTGTTTTTGCTTTTTGTCATCTTTGCCAATCTGATGAGAGTCATCTGGAACTTCAGATTTGCTTTAATTCACATTTATTTACTTATTAGAGATTTGGAGCATTTTCTTCTGATGATGACATCTAGAAAGTGTGTTGGATGGAGCACTACATGAGAAGTTGGGAAGAGCTGAGTTCAAACACTGTTTCATTTTATTTTTTAAATTTTTTTTTAAAACTTCTGGTTTACATCGTTCATTTCCGCCAGATTTTGAGTTCCAATTTTTCCCCATTTTCCCCCTACCCACCCTCCCAGAATAGCAGTCCCACAGGATCTCCCCTCCTCCAATCTGCTCTCTCCCATATCTTCTCCCATACCCCCTTCATCTTTTCCATTAGAGCATGGTGAATCTTTGTGTCCCAATGCCTGCACATCTTATCTCCCAATTACATGCAAAATAGTATTAATAATAGTATTTATATATATTTGAAACATTTAATGTTAAGACCTCGAATTTCAGATCCATTCCCTTCCTCCCTTGTCAACCATTCCCTCTGGGAAGACAAGTAATTCAGTATGTGTAGCTATGCAAAACATTACCATAATAGATATATTGTAAAAGGCTGCTTATAATTCCCTCTGACACATTCCACCCCCGCCCCCCCACCTACTCCTTTCCCTACTTTGATCCTGTCCCTCTTCGATAGTGGGTACTTCCAACCTCCCCTCCCCCCAGTGTGCCCTCCCCTCCATCATACCTCTTCTCATCCCCCTTCCCCCTACTCTGCTGCAGGGTGAGATATCCCATTTAGTATGTATGTTGTTCTCTCCCTGACCCAAATTCAATGAGAATATGGTTTTGCCTTTTTGCCTTCCTGTTCTTCCCCTTCCCTGCAGCTACTTCCCCCTGCTTCTTCTACATGAGATAGTTTACCCTACCCTGTCTCTCCCCATCTCCTCTTGCCACTTTCCTCTCTCACCTCCTAATTTCACCCATTAAGTATCATCCCTTCCCAACAAATTCAACCTATGCCCTCTATCCATGTATAACTGTAAACATATATACACACTTTCACATATGTATTCATATGCCCATATACCCTTCTTCCATTATTTTCATACTGAGAAAGGTTTCATCAGTCACAGTTATTGTTTTTCCATGTAGGAATGTAAATAGGTCAACTTTGATAAGTTCCTTTTGATTTCTTTTCCCTGATTACCTTCTCAGGTATCTCTTGCTTCTTGTGTCTGGATGTCAAATTTTCTATTCAACTCTGGTTTTTTCCTCAAGAATGCTTGAAAGTCCTCTATTCCACTGAATGACCATATTTTCCCCTGAAACAAGATAGTCAGTTTTGGTGAATAGGTGACCCTTGGCTTCAATCCCAGCTCTTTTGCTTTCTGTAATATCATATTCCATGCCCTTCAATCCCTCAGTGTAGGAGCTGCCAGGTCCTGTGCTATGCTGATTGTGTTTCCACAATATTGAAATTGTTTCTTCCTGGCTGCTTGGAGTATTTTCTCCTTGATCTGGGGATTCTGGAACCTGGCTATAATATTCCTGGGAGTTTTCTTTTTGGGATCTTTTTCAGGAGGTGATTTGTGGATTCTTTCAACCTCTATTTTGCCCTCTGGATCTAAAACATCAGGGCAATTCTCCTTGAGAATTTCTTGAAGGGTGATTTCTAGGTTCTTTCTTTGATCATGGCTTTCAGGTAGTCCAATAATTTTTAAATTATCTCTCCTGTATCTATTTTCCAGGTCAGTGGTTTTTCCTATGAGATATTTCACATTGCCTTCTATTCTTTCATTTGTTTGGATCTGTTTAATAGCATCTTGATTTCTCATAAAGTCACTAGCTTCCATTTGCTCCAGTCTAACTCTGAAGGAATGAATCTCCTCAGTGAGCTTTTGAGATTCTTTTCCCATCTGGCAAATTTGGCTTTTTAAGGCATTCTTCTCCTCATTGCCCTTGTGAGCCTCCTTTGACATTTGAGTTAGTCTATTTTTTAGGGTGTTATTTTCCTCAGTCAGGCTGTTGACAGTAATTTCATACTTTTCTTGCATCTTTCTCATTTCTCTTCCCAATTTTTCCCCCACTTCTCTTATCTTCTTCTTAAGGTCCTCTATGGCCTGTAGCCAGCTTGTATTTTCCTTTGGGGCTTTTGGAGCAGGATTTCTGACCTCCCAGTCTTCCTCCTGTTCCCTGCTTCATCCTCTTTGCCCCCAAAATAGGAGTCTAATGTTGCATTTTTCTGCTTATTTTGTTTCCTTTGCCTAGGCATGTTGCCACTTAATTACTTGACTTTTGGGCTTGTTGCCCCAGTAGGACTCTGCCACCAGCCAGGAGAGCTTCCATCCCAAACGTTGGGGGTCTTCACAACTTCCAGTTCTGGCAGTTTGGATGCCCACCCCATAACTCCCCCCAGATCACAATCCAGATCCAAGCAGGTCAAAGCAAGAGCGATTAATCTCTAAGACTGATCGCTGGATCTCCCTACAGTTTACAGGCCAGGAGCAGATGCTGCCATTGAAGCTGCAAAATGGCAAGTGTCTCCTCAGTGGCTTCTAGCCCCCAGGGGAGGAAGCCGACTCGTTGCCCAAATACTGGTCCCAAAGTCCATAGGGCACTACTCACTTTGTCCTAGGCATGTCTGTGTTGATAATTCTGGAATCTCCACAGCTGCTGGTGTTCTGGGGTCCCTCCTGCTGGCTGCTGGCCAGGCCGCCCTGGGGCTAAAACCGAGGCTCACTCGGACCTGGGATCGGTTCTCTGGCGTGCTGGGCTGTTGGCTCTTCCTGCAGGGCTGCTGGGCTGTCCTCAACAAGAGGTTAGCTTCTCTGTGTCGTTCTGTGGGTGCTGGGGTTCCACACGTTGTTCAGAATCCCCTTTTATATGTTTTGGATGTGATCTGGGGGAAGAGCACCTTGGAACTGCTGTTTCTACTCCGCCATCTTGGCTCTGCCCCTCAAACCCTGTTTCAGACATTTGATATAAGACCGGGTGCACAGCGTTCTTGTAAGAATAAGAGGAACGATATTTGTAGTGCAGCACTTTGTGAACCTTAAAGTTTTATGGAAATCCTAGCTTTTATTATTTCTGTTATCTTTATCATTATTATTAATAGGTTCCTGACTGCTTAAATTTTTTTCCTTTGAAAACAACTTATTCAAGATGAGGGACATAATACATCATAAGTAATAACCATAATAATTTCATGTTTTTTTTTGTTTTTGCTTTTTGGAGGGCAATTGGGGTTAAGTGACTTGCCCAAAGTCACATGGCTAGTAATTGTGTCAAGTGTCTGAGGTCGGATTTGAACTCAGGTCCTCCTGATTCCTGTACCACCTAGCTGCTTCATCTCTCATGTTTTATAAACCCAAAGATCCTAGCTTTTGGGATAAGAACTCACTATTTGATAAAAACTGCTCAGAAAACTGGAAAGCACTTTTGGACAAACTATATGTAGAGCAATACCTCACACTATATACCAAACTAAGGTCAAAATCAATATGTGCTTCAGACATATAAAGGTAGGTAACATCAGCAAATTAGGAGGACATGAAATAAATTACCTGACACATCTATGGATAAGGAAAGAATCGATGACCAAAGAAGAGATGGAGAGCATTATAGGATGTTAAATGCATTTAATTATATAAAATTTACATAGTTTTACAGAAACAAAACCAATGCAGCCTAGATTAGAATGAAAGCAAAAAATTGGAGGAAAATATTATAATAGTGTCTCTGATATCAAATATTTAGAGAACTGGAATGAATTTATAAGAATATGAGTCATTCTCCAATTGATAAATAATCAAGGGATATGCACAGGAAATTTCCTGATGAAGAAATCAAAACTATCTTTGGTCATATAAAAAAAATGCTCTAAATCACTGTTGAATAGAGAAATGCAAATTAAAACAACTCTGAAGTTTCACTCTGCACCTATCAGATTGACTAATATGACAGAATAGGAAATGACAAGTGTTAGAGGGCATATGGAAGAATTGGGACACTGATGCATACTATTGCAGGAGTTATGAAGAGATCCAGTCATTCTGGAGAGTAACCTGACAGGGTGCCAAAAGCGCTATTAAACTGTACATACCTTTGATCCAGCAATACCCCTACTAGGTCTCTACCCCAAGAGATTAAAAGCAAGGGTGACAGGACCTATTTGTACAAAAATATTTATAGTAGCTCTTTCTGTGGTGGCAAAGAATTTTAAATTGAGTGGATGTGCATCAACTGGGGAATGACTGAACAAGTTGTTGTACATGATTATGAGGCAATATTGTCATGCTATAGGAAAAGATCAGAGGGGTGGTTTTAGAAAAGTCTTGGAAGACACATTTGAACTGATGCAAAGTAAAGCGAGAAGCAAGAGAAAATTCTGCAAAGAAATAGCAATACAGTACAATGATCAACTGTGAATGACAGTTGTATTCTCAACAATAAATGATCCAAACCAACTCCAAAAGGACTTAAAATGAAAACTGTTATCCACCTCCAGAGAAATAACTGATGGAATCTGAATGCAGATCAAAGCTTGTTGTTTTTCATTTTCTTTGTTTGTTTCCTTTTTTTTTCCTTTTTTGGTCTCTGTCTTCCTTCACAACATGGCTATTATGGAAATATATTTTGCATGATTTCACATGCATAATTGATATCAAATTGCTTGCTATCTCAGGGAGGAGGGGGAAGCAGGAGATAAAGAGAGAATTTAGAACTAAAAATGTCTTGATGAATGTAAAAACATTGTCTTTCCATTCAAATGGAAAAAATAAAAAATTCAGAAAAAGAAAACTTCCTATTCATATGCTTTGATATAAATTTATCAATAGGATTCAACAACTGGAAAATGAGCCACCTGACTGTCTCCTTTCTTGTTCCAAGGTAATTCTGTTATAGGTAAGATTTTCATTTCATTCATTCATTCATATAAGAATACACAAAACCCCTGAGGCTTTACCTTGTGAATTCCACCTGGTTTTATGCCACTTGCCAGATTTTACTGACCTCTCTTCCTATTCATTTTTTCTCTTGTTGCATCCCTCTTCCTATTGATTTTTAATCCTGCAATTTGATCAGTTCAGTTCAATAAACATTTATTAAGGCCCCCTTAGACAGGACTCTATTCCGGTGCTGAGGACACAGGGAAAAAAATGAACAAAAACCGTCCCTGCCTTCCTGCCGTGGGCTGCTCAGTGTCCAGCACTTAGCATGATTCTGAGACGTGAATAAGAAATGACCAGGCCATGTGGGTAGTTCAAGGAAGAACGATGAACTCCATTTATTGATCCTCAGGACAAGGTTTTTATAGAGCAAGGAGACAAAGAAAGGGGACTCAAGTATTCTTATCATTACCTTAGTCTGTTGTATCCTGGAAGAAGCATGGGATAGATAATTTGATAAGGATTTCTCATCTAGGAGACTAAAGTCTTAGGGTAAGACTTTGTATCTCCAGGGTCCAGGACCTGGGAAGAGTTTGGTTAATGCCTGTTGATTGATTCACAGCACTGACCCCTCCTGGAAGCCTGGAGTTCCAGCAGGACCACAGGTGCTCTAAATGCTGGACTCATGGCCTCCCCACAGGAGAAGAGGAAAGCCCAGGCTAGACCAGAGTCCTTTCCTTCTCAGTCACACTCCTGGAGCAATCTTAAAACGGGCTTATTTTCACTGCAGCGTCCCCCTCCTCTCTGGGTCTTGTTTCTTCTCTTGAAGGTCTTCCCATGAATGAATGGAAAGAAAAGAAACAAATATGAGTACATTCAGGGGAGGGAATAAGCGTTCATGGCCCTATGTGCCAGTCACTGTGCTGAGCGCGTTTACAAATGTTACCCCATTTGATTGAGGGGGAGGAAATTTATCTGAGTTGGGGGGCCGGGGGAACCTTGATGACAATTTGATGGCTATTAGTGTCTTTTTGTACAAGGAATTCGTGTCTTTGGGCGCCACCTGCTGGCAATCCCTATACCTGCCTCCCCCACACCCCCAACCTTCATGCCCTTTCTAGCTCTGGAAGGGTGCTGAAAACAGTATTGTCATTGCTCCTGGAAAGACCTTGACAAGCGGCTCCCCTATGGCTCCTTTAATGCTCTCTGTGATTCTCCAGAACAAAACATTCTTTCATCTACCTGGTTCACTCACACAAAGTTTCTTCTCCTAATAGAATGTAACCTCCTCCAGGGTATGGACTGTTGGCTCATATATCTGTTTCCTAAGTGCTTAGCACAAAGCTTTATGAAGCACCCAGTAGGTGTTAAATAAATCCATGCTTGCATGCATTCATTCATCTAGTCCAATTTCCTCTTTTTAGAGATGAGGCATGAGACCTGTTAAGAGACCTTGCCAAGATTCCACAGGCAGTACTCACCCACATTCAGTGTCTTGGATGGTGTCAGGCATTGCCTGGTTCTGGGTTTCAGGGAGGAAGAAGAAGACCACAAGGCTGGCAGTGATGGCTGTGATGGCAAAGACGATCTGAGGCATGGCTGCAATGTTGTGCCTGAGTGTGTTCAACAATGGGGCCAGCATTGCCCCAATGCGATCTACTGCGGAAATGATTCCCCTGCATGTGCTCCTGTCAGGGCAAAGGAAATCTGATTGTCCTAGACTCAACACCTCAAGGGGTTTCTCCTCTTTGGAAGTCTTCAAACATGCCAGACAGCCATTTGTTGGGGACACTATAGGGGGGATTATTTCTGTCCTGAGTTGGATTAGATGGTCATGGATCTCCTATCAGACTGTTAGATTCTGTGATTCTACACAAGTCCCAGACTCAACCTCTATTAAAGATTCCCTTACCCTCTCTTAGCAGAGTCTGCTTCTTCTTAATCAATGCTTCCCTTTCTATGGATCCACAAACTAGATTTTTAATGTTTCATTCTCGAATTTTCTGGAATCCAAGTTAAACTCATTGACCTAGTGTTTGTTTACAGGTTCTGTTCCCTTCTCTTTCTCACAATTCCATTGTTTGTCCTTCTATAATTCCATGGCACCTTTACTGTTCTCTGTAATCATTAATAATCACTGACTAAACTGGGCCATCCCTGCTTCATGCCTTGTTCTTTCAGGACGCCAGGATGCAGTTCATCTGGACCAGGTCAGTCTAATTTGTCAAGAGCATTCAAGGTGCTCTTTTGATGTCTCCTACTTTTCTTGGTGACAACCAGAGGCATTCTGGCAAATATATAGCAAAAAGCTCTCTAGAAAAGAATCAGGCCCTTTGGGAAGTCTTTGGTCCACCCATATTCACATGCTGGCTTCCCTCAGGCTGAGGGTACTGAGCATGGCCATAAGGGCAGGCTTCTTACTGTCCAATCCGGTTTTCAAGTTCACTTAGTGCTTTGCATATTTGATCTCACTGGATGTTCCTAAGAACTCTGGGAGGTGGGTGAGGGAAGGAAAGGTTCAGTCATGGTCACACAGCTAGTCAATATCTGAGGCTGGATTTGAACTCAGATTTTCCAGGCTCTAGGTCCAGCTCTTTGTCCGTTGTACTGCCAAGGTCGCCCTCATGAAGTCCCTAAACCTTTGTGAAACTTTAAAGGCACTGAATGAATGCTGGCTACTGTTCTCCTAGGACACAGGCTCATCTTTACACACATATTTCAAGTCTATGTTCAAAGCAGGGTGGAGGTGGGAGAGATCAAATTTCCTGATGCCCACAAGCTTGTTGGCATTGCCCACCCATCCTGCTACTTCACCCTCTATAGCTGAAGCTGCTGTTTTTTTAGCTTGGCTAATTCTTGAGGTTGCCTCTAGTCCTACTTCTAGGGAAACAACTCCATGTGCTTCACTTCAAGTCCTGCTCTAGGACCTCCTGTGACATGGAGGAGACTCTGGGGATTTGAAGGCCACAGGAGACAGAAGCCAAAGCAGACCATACAAAGCTGGAGATAATTAGATAATTCCCATGTGGCTCTGGGGCAGTCTCTGCCTTCTTGTCTGAGAACCAGCTTGGATGGTTTGAGGTCTAGACTGGTTTCATGGTATATGAAAATTTTTTGTTTAGAGCCAAAGGAAGGGCTGAAAGAATAATTTTCTGAGTTTGAGAGGAGTTGATATTGATGTGTATGGGGTAAGGGGAGGGTGGGTGAGGCCTTCTGTACTTGAAGGTGAGAGCCTAGTTATGTCAGAGAGATCTCCAGACACAAACAATCTCTCTGGCATGTCTCCTGGGGGATCTTGTCTATTGAGTCTCTCCCCATCCCCTCTTTACCCAGAAATGGCAATGGTTGCTTTTTTATCACCAAATTCGCTGTCCTACCTAACTACTGTGGGTAGGAGCTCAGTTATATGGATACTGGTACTGGAAATGCACACTGCAATAGAACTGATTGCTAGTATTGCGAAAACTGCCCGCAAAATTCCTATGAAACAGAACACGGAAAATATCAGTAAATCAAATTTCAACACATCTTGGAGCCATTCATTCAGTCACCACATCAGTTATCATATTAACCCACATAAGCATTCCTCAATTTATTCCTCCATTCATTCCCTTCATCTACCTACCCATCCATCCATTTCTCCTAACAGTATTCCTGCAGCTAAGTGACGTTGAGATTGGGTGCTAGGTTTAGAGTCAGGAAGGTCTGAATGCTGAAATTTACTAGGCTGGTGACTGGGCAACTCACTTCATTTGAATCAGCCCAGTTTTCTCATCTGTCAAATAGGGAGCTTGGCATCTGCCCCCCCCGGGGTTGTTGTGAGGAACAAATAACGTGATACTTGTAAAGTAATTTGCAAACCTTAAAGTGCTCTCTAAATGGTGCCTGTTATTGGTCTGTCTCACCTAGTAAATGATAAATACTTATTGTTCCCTTACTGTGTGCAAGGCCCTGTGATAAGTGTAGAGGGGTACTGTGAAGATGAGTTCAACAACCCAAAGGAACTCTGTAAAACTGAATTCAAGGCATGTGGCAGCCATTTGTTCAATTAATTCACTTGTTCATCCTATCCATCCATCTCTCTGTCTCTCCAGCTCTCTCCTTTCTACCCATCTGTCCACCCATCTATTGAACTATCCATCTATTTCTATCAACTCACCTATCCATTTTTCTTTCTATCTATCCCTCTTTCTATCTATATCTACTCATCTATCTATTCATCCATCCATCTACTTATCCATCTACCCACTCATTCATCTATTTTTCTATCTGTCCTTTTATCTATCCATCCATCCATCCATCCATCCATCCATCCATCCATCCATCCATCCATCCATCCATCTGTATCTATCTCTAGCTAGCTAGATCTATCTATGTACCCACCATTACTCCCTCTCTACTTGTCTCTCCTGGCCTTGTATGGGGTCCTGGTTCTCCCATTGATTAGCTCTAAAGCTCTTGGCAAGTTATATCTCCTCCTTGAGCCTATTTCCTCTTCTTTAAAATAAGAATGTTGGGGAGGCACCATGGCACAGTGGAAAGGATGATGCCACTGGAACCAGGGGACCTGAGTTCAAATTCCACCCCTGAGGTGTACTACTTGTGTGACCTTGAGCAAGTCACTTCAATTCCCTGGTCCTCAATTTCCTCATCTGTTAGAAATGGTATTTGGCTTAGATGGTGACACAGGGCTCTCAGAGTTCTAGTGTTCTTTATCCCTGGGGATAGGGACAAACCTATGATTTCATCCTTATGCAGGTGTATAGGGAATGCCCAAATAAAGAAATTCACTCTACTAACTCAGATTGTTTTTTCTCTGCAATCTGTAGTCTGTAAATTTCCTACTATGCTGAGGACTTAAGTGACTTGCCCAGGGTCACACGAGCAGTAGGCAAGAGATAAGACTTGAACTCAGGCAGTCAGTAAGCATTCATTAAGCCGTTACTACATGTCAGGCACTGTGCTAAGTGTTGGGGATATAAAGGGCAAAACCCATAAGGAGCTCACATTCTAATGAGAGAGACAGTATGCAGACAGCATACGAGATACAAGACATACACAGTGTGAGCGGCAGGGACTTCTTGGTGTTGACAGCAGATCTGAATCTACTTTGCCTCTAGGGACCAAACACTCAAGGAGCCCATAGCAACCATTCATTGTTGCCCCAAGAGCTTTCTGCTCTATGTTCTAGGGTTTAATGGGGGCAAAAAGAAGTTTAGCCTTTCCTCCTCTAGTCCATTGGCAGAACCAAGACCCAAGTCCCAGATTCATTTCCATGTCCCTGTTTTGCAAAGTGGGAGGTGGAAGGGGAGGTCTTACAGTACCAGGGAGGGCATATCCAACCCAGCCTCAAGGATGGGCAAGCAACTTCTCCTCCAAAATGAAAATAGTAAAAACACGACAGATGATTTTTGTATAAATCCTACTATGTGTCAGTCACTGGGCTAAGGACATTACAAATAATTATCTGACAAAACCCCTTGAGGTAGGTGCTATTATTATCCCCATTCTCCAGAGGAGGAAATGGAGGCAGGGAGAGGTTAAGTGAGTTGCCCCATCTGGGAAGTATCTGAGTCTGGATTTGAACTCAATTCATCCTTACCTCAACACCAGTCTCTCTCAGGCCACCTAGCTGCCTCTGATCCTATGCTTCTCCTACTTCCACTTTCCCCCTTTCCCCCAAAGCCCACTCTCTTACCTTGGGGCAGAAAAGCACTGGCAGGTATGAATAGTCCAGCAAGAAGGAGGAAGGCCATTGTTACTTTTCGACGACCAACTCGGTTTATGATGAACAAGCCCCCAATCCTGCTTAGGAAGGTGGAAACTCCCAAAAGAACTTGGAACATTTGAATATTGTGCCCCAAATTCTGAAGATCCAGAGAGAGCCCATAAAAAACCATTGCTGTTGTGAAACTGTAGCAGACAGTGGGGAAAGCAGAGAGAATCTATCACTCTTGGAGCCCAGAGCTCACCATTAAATGTTCACCATAAAAAGTTCAGTTCAATGAGCCTTTATGAAACACCTGTTAGGTGCCAAGGTGCTAGGTGCTAGGGACACAAACCCCTCAAGGAGTTCATATTCTGCTGGAGGTGGTGATGCTCCATGAATACAGTTAGTTGAATGCCAGATAAATTCAGGAGGGGAAGGGGATGGCTAAGTGGGGTGGCCAGAAAAACCTTCAGCAGGAACTGGTGCCTGGGACTGAGCCTTGAAGGCAGTCAAGGACTCCAGAAGGCAAAAGTGAGGAGGGGTTGTGTTCTAGGCATGAGGATGTTCACAATACAAAGACAGAGAGTGGGAAATGAACTTACTAGTTCATGAAAAATCAAGAAAGTCATTTGTGTTGGAATGTAGAGAGCGTAAAGGGCTGTGATTTTTTTCTTTAATAATATTTCATTTTCACAATTACATTGAAAACAAATTTTAAATTAATTCCTTTTTAAAAGATTTAAGTTCCAAATTCTGTTTTTCCCTCCCTTGCCTTCCTCTTCCTGAGATGGTAAGCAAACCAATATATTTTATACACGTGCAATTATGTAAAACATTTTCATAGTCATTTTGTGAAAGAAAACTCAGAAAGGAGAAGGAAAGGAACTAAGGAAGGAAGGAAAGAAAGAAATAAGGAAGGAAGAAAATAGTATGCTTTGATCTGCATTCAGTCTCCATCAAATCTTTCTCTGGAGGCAGATAGCATTTTTCATAATGAGGTCTTGGGAATTGTCTTGGATCATTGGAGGGCTGAGAATACCTAAGTTATTCACAGTTCTTCATCAAACACAATTGCTGTTAGTGTGTATAATATTCTCCTGATTCTGTTCACTTCACTTTGTATCAGTTCATGCAAGATTTTTCCAGGTTCTTTGAAAGCATCAGCCTTGTCATTTCTCATACCACAGTAACATTCACCACAATCATATACCAGAACTTCTTCAGTCATTCTGATGGGAGATGGAAATCTCCACAGTCTCCAATTTTTACGCACCATTAAAAAGAGCTGCTATAAATGTTTTTGTGCAGATAGATCCTTTCCCCCTTTTAATCTTTTTTGGAGAGAGATCTAGTAGTGGTACTGCTGGAAATGCACAGTTTTATAGCCCCTTGGACAGAATTTCAAATTTCTCTCCAGAATGTTTGGATCAGATCACAACTCTAACCATAATGTATCAGTACCCTGCTTTTCACATATCCTCACCAAAATTTATCATTTTCCTTTTCTGTCTTATCAGCCAATCTGTCACATGCGTGTTGGTACCTCAGAGTTGATTTAATTTGCATTTCTCTAATCAATAGTGATTTATAGCAATTTTTTCATGTGATTTTAGGTAGCTTTGATTTCTTTGTCTGAAAGCTGCCTAGCCATATTCTTTGACCATTTGTCGTTTGGGGAATGACTGGTATTCTTATAAATATGATCCAGTTCTCTAAATACTTGAGAAAGTATGGCTTTATCAGAGATTATTGCTGTAAATACCCCACACCACAGTTTTCTGCTTTCCTTCTAATTTTGGTTGCATTGGTTTTCTTGTACCAAACCATTTTATGTAATCATTATAATCCATTTTATATTTTGTGATGCTCTCTATATCTTGTCCAGTCCTAAAATCTTCCCTTTTCTGTAAGTGTGACATGTATTTATTCCATGCTTTCTGAATTTGCTTATGGAATCAGTCTTTATGTGTAAATGATGTACCCATTTTGACCTTATCTTGCTATAGAGTGTGAGATTTTAGTCTATACTTGGTTTCTGCACTATCTACCAGCTTTCTCAGCAGTTTTTGTCAAATAATAAATTTCTGTTTCAGAAGTTTCATCTTGGAGTTTTCTGAACCCTAAATTACTTTGTTCATTTATTATAATGCATCAGGTAATCTTATCTATTGTGCTGACCCCCCACTGTATTTCTTAGTTAATATCAGATTGTTTCACCACTCTAAAATACAGTGTGAGGATTGTTTCAGCTAGGGTACTTTCCTTTACATAGTTTTCATCAATTCCCTTGATATTCTGGACCTTTTGTTCTCCTAGATGAATTTTGCTATTGTTTTTCTAGTACTTTAAAACAATTTTTTTTGCATTTCATCGGCATGGTGAGTTAATTTAGGTAAAATGGTCATTTTCATTACATTGTCTTGGTCTTACCATGAGCAATGAATATTTTTCCAGTTATTTAGATCTGACTTTATTTTGGTGAGAAGCGTTTGGTGATTATTTTCCTACAGTTCCTAGCTTTGTCCTGGCAGGTAATCTGGAAGGATTTTATATTGACTTCTGTTATTATAAATGGAATATCTCTGTCTCTTGCTTTTGAACATCATTGGTAATATATAGATGCTTTCTGTGGGTTTATTTTATGTCCCATAACTTTTCTATAGTTGTTAATTAGTCTGACTAGCTTTTCAGTTGGATCTGTAGGATTTAAAAAGTACCCCATTATATCATCTGCAAACCAGCTTCACCATGATAGCTAAGATTTATATAGCACTTTAAGGGTACCTAAAAGAGAGGGAGAGGAGCTGGTCGATAGAGAGGAGTGAGTGAGGCGTCAGGGTCTAATCAAGGACTAGTTATGAGGACTTGTGACCTCTCTGGTCTCAGAAAGAAAGGAGCTGACAGAGGAATAGGTGAGGAGCAGGTGGCACAGATTAAAATAGGAAGGAGTGAAGGAAGGCGGCCTTACTTTGGAGGTGGGAGGTGGTTCCCCTCATGAATGTGTTCTCCCACGTGCCTCAGCAGTAGTAGGCTTCTCATGGCAGGGAAGTGCTCCCCTGTTAGCAATGCATACTCAATACCCCGAAATCACGGGGTAGAATATACGTTCAGGTGGCTCCAACCCTAGCCTGAGTTGCTCTATCATTTGCCTGAGTTTTCCGTGGGTTCTCAGAGTTCGGGTAGAGCCTTAAAGGGCCCCAACAGTACCGTACCCAGGAGGACATGGGTTCGTATCCAGTCTCAGACACTTAACACAAAAATTAGCGGTGTGACTTTGGGCAAGTCACTTAGCCCCATTTGCCCTCCAAAAAGCAAAAAAAAAAAAATGATACATGATTGTGCCTGGGGTGGAGTGAGGGAAAAACTGCCCAAACACTGCACTGAGACTTAGGAAATGTGAAGAGACCTAGAGGAAGATTGAAACTGGGTGGCACACTGGGGAGAATGCAAGACCTGCTGTCAGGAAGGCCTGAGTTCAAATTGAGCCTTAAATACTTACTAGCTGTGTGACTCTGGGCAGGTCAGTCATCCTCAGTCTGCCTCAGTGTCCTCCTTTGTGACATGGGATAATAATGCCAGCTCTCTCAATGGGTTATCGTGAGGAGCAGATGAGATATTCGTCAACGTCTTTGCAAATCTTCACACATCATATAAATGCTAGCTAACTTCATCCCCCTCATTACTCCACCTCACCGGATAGATCCCTCAAGGATCATTTGTGGTACAACATCTGTGGCACCTTCTAGGTAATTGAATTCACCTATAGCAAAACAGGAAACTTTCTTTCCAGTTTATCTATTTCCCCTCAAATTTTTAATATCTAATTTTTGCACTTATTTTAGGGTTCTTCATTGATTTTCTACATTTCTAAAATGCACATTCAGGTTGTTGATCCTTTATTTTTCTATTTCATTAATCCCTGGAAGCATAATGATAACTTTAGGATGCTTTGAGATAGATTTCCACTGTCACTTAAGAAAGTTCTGGGGACTGTTCTTGGCCTGAGTTTTCTTCTCTGAAATGTGACTCAGATGAGTGCCCAGAGGAGGGGAGCCAGGATGGGGAAGGACATCATGCTTCTGCCACATGAAGATCCCTTGAAGAAGCTGGAGTTGTTTCATTTGAAGAAGAGAAGATTTGGGGGACAGGACATGAGCTCCGCCTTCAAGGATATGCAGGGCTAACATGTGGGAGAGAGGAATCATTTGCTCTGCATGGCCCCAGAGGTAGAATGAGGAGCTGATGTGGAGGTCACAGAGAGGCAGGCTTGGGTTCTATATAAAAGACAACCTCATAATGGTTAGAGCTGGCTGAAGGTGGAATGAGCTGTGCCAAGAACTAGTGGCACTGTCACTAGAGGTTTTTAAGCAGAAGCTGGATAAGTGTTGGGGGTGTGGCTAAAGTGAGGAATAGTGGTGAGTGAATTCCTTAAATTCAAATAGAGTTGGATGGCTTCTGAAGGTTTTCTAACTTATTATTGTTGTTGAGTCATTTCAGTCATGTCTGACTCTTCACGATGCCATTGGGGGTTTTCTTAGCAGAGATATTGCAGTGGTTTTCCATTTCCTTTTGCAGCTCATTTCACAGACGAGGAAACTGAGGTAAACATGGTGAAGGGACTTACTCATGGTCACACAGCTAGTAAGTGCCTGGGGCCAGATTTGAACTCAGGAAGATGGCTTGCTTTGATTCCAAGGCTGGCACTCTATCCACTGTGCCACCTGGCTCTAAGGTTCTACAGTTCTGTGAATCACTGCCTGGAGATGGCAGATTAGTCTGTCCTTATCTACCTCCTATTTTTCTGTCTATCTGTAGCATTCTTTTGGGGGTGTCTGTAGGCTTTAATATTCCTCATGAATTATAGCGAACCTACCTTGCAAAGGACATACCGAGGATTCTTGCAGGCAGGATGGGTAAGCAGACCAAATCCAGCATAGTGTAATGAGTCTGTGCAGCAGCCAGCTCTTTCTCCGTGCTTGATCTCAAAACATTTAGGGAGAAAAGCCAAGGATAGAGTCATTCCGGGTGTTAGATTATGGAAGAATAGAAGAAAGGATAGGCTTGGTGAGAGATTCTAGACAGGGACTCAGACCCAATGAAGGCATATTGGCTATGACCCTAAAGCCTTGTTAAGCCTTTCCTTA